>CP139505.1:384936036-384957734 GCA_021014915.2 Artemisia tridentata subsp. tridentata
TTTAACGGATAGCGTCTGTAAAACCCTAAATTTCCATTCATTGAAATTCCCATTTTGCCCTCAAAAATTTTGAAGTTTTAAGAGCATACAAATAATTATGCAAGAACATTATATTTCTAAACTAAGTATGAGAATTAACTATGTTAGTGCAAATATTACGATATTTAAACTAAACGGTTTCTTCAGTTTTAATGATGACAAACATGTAACTTGTAATACATAACGTAAAATGTGCAAGTTACTTGTAAACACAAATCATCAATGCATACTTCATCAACACCTCCCGACGTCTCAAGTATGCTTCAACGAAGTCGTAGATTTCCATCCCGACATAAATCACTCAAGGTATGGACAAACAAATCTACTACTTGACAAATGATCAAAGGATTATATTTTTCTAAACTTCACATTTTTAATGTGACAAAACATTTTTTCAAAAATATATTTTACAAATTATTTTTGAATTAAAAAGAAATGTTTTATTTTGAAAAATAAATTTGAAAACTCCCAACAGCCATTTTTCCCCCCCAAAACAGCTCCAACTTCCCCAAATAAACCTTCTCCACTAAAGACAAAAAAGGGAGCGTCCAACGGCACCTTTAAGTATGGACGGCTCCACTAAATTTAGTGGAGCCGTCGGGTATTTAGTGGAGCCGTAGGTCTCTAACGGTCAGATTTTCCTTTGCCTATAAATAGTGGACCATTCCACACTTTCAACTTGATTTTTCCAGTCCTTTTTCTCTGGTCTTATCCCTCTTCACTTAGATAACTTTCTTTGATCATTTGGAGAGTCTTAGGTTGTTTAAGAGTGATCCAATCATCCCCTCAAGTGATCCTCTTCATTCCTCTTGATTAGCAAGAGAAGAACACAAAGTATCCTAGATACAAAGTGTTGTCATCCCTCTTGATTAGCAAGAGAAGAACACAAAGTATCCTAGATACAAAGTGTTGTCATCCCTCTTGATTAGCAAGAGAAGAACACAAAGTATCCAAGTAGATACAAAGTTTTTTCATCCCTCTTGATTAGCAAGAGAAGAACACAAAGTATCCAAGTAGATATAAAGTGTTGGAGTTGTTAGGTCTTGTAACATTTGTTACACTCTTGATTGTATCATAGAATACATCAAGATTACTTTTCTTTTGTAAGAGAGTGAGTCAAGATCATTGTGATCTTAAGAGATAGTGAAGATCTCTTGAAGCCATTGGGCTTGTGTGATTGATCATGTGGATCAAGGGTAGATCGGGAAGATCGTGGTAGATTGGTGCTAGCTAAGATTAGCACTCGACATCTAGCTTAGTGTCGGAAATAGGATAAGCGACGTGTATGGTGTAGATCGGGTAGATCGTGGTAGATTGGTGCTAGCTAAGATTAGCACTCGACATCTAGCTTAGTGTCGGAAAACAAGTTAAGCGACGTGTACGGTTTTCTCCGCCTAAAAGGAGTTTGTTGATTAGTGAAGTAACTCTCGAGTTGGGTACTCGGGGAGTGGAGTAGGGCGAAGAGGAGCTTCGTGACCGAACCACTATAAATCACCGTGTCCGGTTTGCGCCTTCTAACTTATCTCTTTACTTTCATTTCATTCGTTATTGCTTTATATTTATATTTGCATAGCGTATATGTTTGTGTGGCTAGTTGCTTATGTCATGATTGATTATGTATGCGCCATGGTTTGATTGTGCATATGTTGTAGTTTACTATAGTTATCTCTAGATGCTATAAACTCATAGTTGACACTTTTCATATTACATCACACTCGATCGGGTGTTTGATACAAAAAGTTTTTAAGTTTTTAAATGGAAACGTATTCACCCCCCCCCCCTCTACGGTTTCCACAATTGGTACCAGAGCCACGTCGCTCAAATTTTTAAAACAAATGGTTTTCAAAATTGAGTACGATCCATGTATCAAATTACCCATGAATGTGATAAAATATGAAAAGTATTTAGTTGCTTAATACTTACAAGTTTTGTTGTTAAGTATACTTTGTCATACTAGCTTGAAGGTTTTCTTAAACCACTAAAAGAACAGTGTCTTTAAGTGTCCGGTCATGTTTTCAGAACGAGTCATTAAGTCATGCAATTCTGAATCAGAAAACAGACCACGGTACCACTAAACATTGTACGGTACCGTTATATTTAATGGTACCGTGGGTCATTTAACGGTGCCGTGCATCTGATTGTCTGTTTTTCATTTTTGGTTCATTTTCAAAAATCCATATAAAATCAACCATAAGTCTGTACAAGTCGTGTCGCCCATTATTTTAAACAATGATGAGTCTACTTTCATTTGAGAAATAATTTTATGAATTAGTTCTAAATGAAAGCATGATAAAGTCCTTGATTTTCAACTAAAGGTCTTCTGGTCATACAGTTTGCGTAAATTTTTGGTCAAACTGAAAAAGGGCGATTCAACTTTTAAACCTTGACGTGTTTTCAAAGTGATTCAGCAAAAATCTTTGAAATGGGGAGGAAATCAATTAGTTTTCAAATAAAATCAAGCTTAGTATACATTGTTATACCTAATACACAAAATGACGATAAGTATTTCTGTGTGTTAAGCTAAATTGCTATTTGCTTATTATAGTTTTCCGGTTTATGCGTTTATAAGGCTCATGCTAAATCACTTGCACTATATTAAGTAATTAGTTTGCATTGCATATAGGCATCATCCATTTGTCTTGCATTTGTTGCAAGTTCTTAAAATGGTTTAGTAACTTTCTTAGGAATAGAAACTAAGTTGGTAGATCATGTGTGTCGAAAGATACTGTCTTACACAATTATTTTTCCAAAGGTTTAAGTGTAAAAAGTACATCACCCCAAAATACTTAACACTTTCATAAAATCCGTAACATGATCTCTAAAACATTACATCGTTTGTCTTGTTTGACCATGGGTTGTCTAAACAAGATAAAAGGTCATTTTAGTACATTAGTATTTAAGTAAAAGAAAATGTATTAAACTTGCATTAATCTAACACACATACAAAATGTTTTTAAACATTTAGTATTTTACGTATGTTGTATAAAATAGTTAAGATAATTATTTTTATACTAATGAGGTGTCGAAAAACTAAAAGTATTATACTTAATAATATAAATAGTTTTTCTGAAATAAAAATTAATGACAATATCGAAGTAGTAACTTAATATGTCATTAACCTCACACATACAACTAGTATTAGAATAAATGGAACACACTCCTTAAATTTTTATTTTATTTTTAAAAGGAGTGATCGTGAGGGTCAAGAAAGATTTCGAGTACATATCAATTCATTATTCAAATTATGATTGATATCATCATCGAATCTAATTGACAAGTTTTCGAGAGTGGACATGAAATTGGAGTCATTATTTGTCCAGCTTCAAGATAACATCAAAACATGATGAATTATATTATCTTGAATCTACATACTCAATCACACTCGATTGTTATGAAAATAATGACGTCCTCTCAAGACGAAAATAATATGCATCGGATCATAACTCACACTTGTGTTGAAGATGCTATGTTAAGTCTTGTTGTCCAATGGTTGTGTTCCTAACTTTAAACTAACATGTTTAAAAGATGCATAAAATATACAACCAAGTAGGATTGACAACTTGGATGTTTCATCCGAAATATACAAGTAATTTACATTGCAGTGCAATTAGTAAATGTGTCATTTCCGAAAGACCAAACACGAGCAAACAAACAACATATGTAAACTTTGCTCATGAACGACTCAACACTCAATGTCACATGTCTAGTAAAAGTGTCACACATAATATGTTATTAACTATTATGTAAGTCATCAATCTTTGAGAATATCACATGTATTTCTCTTATCAAAAGATTGACAAAGGATAACTTATATCCCATGCATCTTATTTTCTTTGTGACATGAATTGTTATGTTACAAGAGAATACATTGCATCCTGTTAACAAATATAGGATATTAGAGTTGAATAATAACCTAATACGTCATGTGTCATTGCATAAACAAGTAAAATTAGTCATACACTAAAATACTTGTTTCACAAAGCATTCATAAGAGTGATAAGTTTCCTCTTAGAAAAGCATACTTGTTGAAATAAATAGTATGTCTCATTTTAAATAAAATGCTCACAAGATCTATTGAGGTAAGTAACCTTTACTAGATTCTCACTCAAGATATGCAAAGGAGCATTCTTGAAACACACACGATGTAGTAGATTCTACATTGTATCACATTAGAGTGTCTCTTGGTTCTAGGAAACCAAATCATGTTAAAATAACATGTAACAACTCAACAAACAAAGATGTTGTCCAAGAGATCATAAAATACACCATCTCCATCAAATAACCTCTAAATCTCAAACACGAAATTAAAATATTTCGCTTGCCTTTGTTAGGAGTTGTGTAAGACATGTCATTCTCTTAATCGACCTTCAAAGTATGTTTAGTTGAGTCATATTAGGTCATGTATTAGCGAAATAAGCTAATATCATCTTTACTACACTTCAATAGGCAAATATAGGAATTTGAAATTTTCTAATATGAGAATGACTACTCGAGAACCTATCGCACTAGAAATTCAATTTGACCTAACGGTTGAATTGCTTCCAGGAGAGAAGTTGGGTTTGTGGTATAACCCGTAAAAATGGTCGTGTTCAGCCTTAATTGAGCATCACTAGTGATTGTCTCATACTTATTCTCTAACTTGAAAAATTTTCATTCCTACATTTGACTAGAGATAGTTTGCATCGTTGAACTATATCTCCCATTAGGATGTCATCTTGAACAAGTAGTAATTAGGATCTGCCTTAGCAAACCTAGATTGCTTGCATCCCACATACATGTTTCAAAATGATAACATGTTTTCATAAGATATGATTAAATGTCTTCGTGATCTTAAATGCTAAATGATTATCATGTTCTGCATGATGTTTGCATTTATTCGTTATGTGCATTTTACATGATTTGCTTGCACCCACACTAGGTCATTTTGACACATTAGGAATTAGGTATGCCTATCACTATGAACCCTTAGAAGCCATAGATTCATACACTAGTGTCAAAACCCATAAGTTAGAGTAGTCGCGAAGTTGTGCTAATTCCCTAGTTATCACTTCGCCTTCTTCCAAGTAATACACCCTTTTGTCATGGGAAGGTTAGATTCAAACCTAGTAGAACTCGGAGTAGGATTGACAACTTAAATATTTCGTCCGAAATATTAAAGTAAGTTTAACTTGCGATCGCAATTGTTAAATGTCATATCTGAAACATCATACTCAAGCCTTTTAACAACATATGTTAAAACGCTCATCCAAAGGACTCACGAGTTACTATATAAGTAATTAGTAGTTCCTTTCATCCTCGTGTGAATATACACGTCTTAAGATCCCAAACCCTGCTGCGAATCAGCACCATAGGCTTAGCTTTACGTCTTTCAAAACCCCATGAAACACTCGTGTGCGAAGCACATCAAAATCCGTAAATCAACCAAACCTCTCAACTGAGAATCCCCCAACCATCTTCGTCTAGGTCTAGGAATGATGGAACATTTTCCATAAATCTTATGACTATTTAAATATTTCACTGGAAATATTGAAGTCATCTCGTGTGTCTCGTCTCATGACTCTTTAAATATTTCACTGGAAATATTGAGTCATTCTTCACATCACTTTAATGACTACCTAAATATTTCTTCGGAAATATGAACGTCATCTCTCACGTCTCATCATATGACTTCTTAAGTCATTCCTTTCATCCCGCTCATGACTATTTCAATATTTCTATGGAAATGTTAAAGTCATCCCTCGCGTCATACCTTATAACCTTTCATCCCCTTTATGACCTCTCAAAAGTTTCGCGGGAAACATTGAAGTCATTTCTCTACTAATCACCCATGACTTTTTAAGTCATCTTCTCATTCGTCTCATGACTTTTAGAATTTTCTCTAAGAAATTCTAAGTTATTCCCTTTCGACTTGTCACATGTCTGTTTGAATATTTCACGGGAAATATTAAGTCATTCCTTGCGTTTCGTATTCCGACTAATTAAATATTTCATGGGAAATATTATAGTCATCCTCCAAAACACTACTTATAACTTCTGTTTATTTCACGGGAAATATTAGAAGTCAACCCTCATCCAATGACAACTTAGTCAATTTCCTTGGAAACACTAAGGTCATTTCATGTCATCTCTCCTAGTCGTTTTCATCAAAAAGTTTATTAGGTATAAACTTTTTTCTCGTGTCAAAAAGTCTTACTAAATAAGTAAGATTAATCAGCCAAAAGTCAAAACAGAAGAAAAATGGCTCAATCAGACACACGGCTCCATTAAAGAGACACGGCTCCACTAATGTTTAGTGGAACCGTGGAGCCGTGCATCTGAAAAACGCGCCTATTCACTTTTCTTCTGCACAGCTTTTTTCAAACAAACCCAAAACCATTTCCTCTTGCCATCAAAACCCACTCAATGTAGTCTTGAACCCAAAACCATCTCCTATCAGAATAGATTGTATCTATCATCTGATTCCTTAGCCTTTTCCCTTACATTTCCGCATGGTACTAAACACTACCAATGCTTCCGCATCCCTCTCATCTCCCATACACTTCAAACGTGAACCACTAGGATAAGTTGAGATAACCCCATTAGAACCTTATCACCAACCTCACAACCCTGAAGATTTTATCTTCTTAACCCTTAGGAATCACTTGCCTCATCATAATATTCTATGAATATTCACAATGATTGAGAAGAGCTACGTGACTTCAAAGGTGAAGTTTATCGTATGCTATCCACCACTTGTCATGACGTTACTAAGCTCATCGCTTTCGTCAACGTTTGTTTTCCTCTTTATCTTTTACATCTTGTCCGGATGGTCATAGATTAAGGGGGAGCGAAAACACACTCATATAGTCTTTCACCAAACACTCTCAAGAACACACAAATGTGGTTCTTATTCCCTAGGAAACTTCCCTTTAGCTGCCCAGAACTAGGCTGCACAGGAAAATTCGTGACTTCCAGGTCACGGTACCGTTAAATAGGCCACGGTACCGTTAAATTTAATGGTACCGTGTGGTATTTAGTGGTACCGTGCCTATGTTTGACGAATTTTCACTGTTTCCTTTAGATCCCTGCATCCCTAACCTCAAACCTGCAAAATTTTGCAAACTCACATACACCCTAGGATTCCCTCACTACACCATAGGACTCTAACACCAACTTTAGTTCGAATCCCACAACTCTTGCCTATATAAGGCCTCACCATTGCAAGCTTATCTTGCATCTCACATTCAAACCTTTTAGCTACACTTCACTCTTGAAAGTGATAGTTAGTTAAACAACCTTCAACCCTCACAATCACACAAAACCTTTCATGCACCAAATTATCTCTAACACACAACTAGGATCATCCAACCTAGAAACCTAGAACTTCGTTACCTTAACCCCGTTAGAGATATCCACCAACAATCCTGTTAGGATCACATGCACCTTTTCTTTTTCCCTTTTGAAATATATCATGCATCTCATTGTCAGTGCAAACGATATATTAACCTAAACCATCTTTTTCCACCTTTCCTCAAAGGGCAAAACCAACACCTCCAACCACATCATCATCATCCTACACCTTTAGGATTCCTACACCCTTACCTCCACCAAGTCCACCACAACCTTTAGCCATCACACTAACCCTATCACCATCAAACCTCTTTGGACTTGGCACCAATACATCATCTTTATCACTATCACCTTCACCACAACCACTAATGGGTCATCCCATTATTTATCCCCTACAACCACATAACCCAAGTTGTCCTTGTTGTCACCACAACCAACACTCTCCCACCTTATGGAATCATTTAGGTATAACCTTCATCGAGTCTACTTTATGGCACGACTTGTCATAATAGTAATCATTTAGAATATGTCTTATTAACAAACTATCCTTAACATCAATCATCCTAGGTAGATGATTATTGTGTTCAAAAGGTTTGTTAGAACTTTCCTTCCCAATGACAACTTGGAAGAAGTCATTTAGTGCGTCAGTCAATGAACGAATCTCGTTCTTGATTAGTGTGATTGAGTGAACAATTACACCTTAGGTTTTCGGTCGGGTTGTGACACTTACGTGTTAACATAGTTTAACCCATGCATGTCTTGCTATGTGTATTCTATCCCTATAATGTTGCTCCTATACTGTTATATATTATGCTGCACGAAGCTAACCCTTGATGTAGGAAAAGCCTTTGTAAGAATTTGATCCATGGATCCGCTAGATACTAAGGTAAATAAACAAGGGGATTAAGTCACCATAGGGGAGCATTAAGCTAGGGGGAGCTCGGGAGTATTTGAATACATAGCATGGAGTCATCTTCACAGGTGATGATAGAAGGCTTCACTAGGATGATGCAAACTCGACTTTCTAAGAAGAAAGGAATGTAGTTCAATAAGGGGGAGTAGGGAATGAATTCAAGGGAGCGCTCAAGGCAACTACCTTTTTGATTCGACAAAAAGGGGAGAAGGGGAGTGTAAACAGGTAACTTTTACATTTTACTATGTGTTACGGTTTACATATTTGTCATCATCAAAAAGGGGGAGATTGTTAGTCCAAATATTACGATATTTAAACTAAACGGTTTCTTCGGTTTTAATGATGACAAACATGTAACTTGTAATACATAACGTAAAATGTGCAAGTTACTTGTAAACACAAATCATCAATGCATACTTCATCAACACCTCCCGAAGTCTCAAGTATGCTTCAACGAAGTCGTAGATTTCCATCCCGACATAAATCACTCAAGGTATGGACAAACAAATCTACTACTTGACAAATGATCAAAGGATTATATTTTTCTAAACTTCACATTTTTAATGTGACAAAACATTTTTTCAAAAATATATTTTACAAATTATTTTTGAATTAAAAAGAAATGTTTTATTTTGAAAAATAAATTTGAAAACTCCCAACAACCATTTTCCCCCCCCAAAACAGCTCCAACTTCCCCAAATAAACCTTCCCCACTAAAGACAAAAAAGGGAGCGTCCAACGGCACCTTTAAGTATGGACGGCTCCATTAAATTTAGTGGAGCCGTCGGGTATTTAGTGGAGCCGTAGGTCTCTAACGGTCAGATTTTCCTTTGCCTATAAATAGTGGACCATTCCACACTTTCAACTTGATTTTTCCAGTCCTTTTTCTCTGGTCTTATCCCTCTTCACTTAGATAACTTTCTTTGATCATTTGGAGAGTCTTAGGTTGTTTAAGAGTGATCCAATCATCCACTCAAGTGATCCTCTTCATTCCTCTTGATTAGCAAGAGAAGAACACAAAGTGTCCTAGATACAAAGTGTTGTCATCCCTCTTGATTAGCAAGAGAAGAACACAAAGTATCCTAGATACAAAGTGTTGTCATCCCTCTTGATTAGCAAGAGAAGAACACAAAGTATCCAAGTAGATACAAAGTGTTGTCATCCCTCTTGATTAGCAAGAGAAGAACACAAAGTATCCAAGTAGATACAAAGTGTTGGAGTTGTTAGGTCTTGTAACATTTGTTACACTCTTGATTGTATCATAGAATACATCAAGATTACTTTTCTTTTGTGAGAGAGTGAGTCAAGATCATTGTGATCTTAAGAGATAGTGAAGATCTCTTGAAGCCATTGGGCTTGTGTGATTGATCATGTGGATCAAGGGTAGATTGGGAAGATCGTGGTAGATTGGTGCTAGCTAAGATTAGCACTCGACATCTAGATTAGTGTCGGAAATAGGATAAGCGACGTGTATGGTGTAGATCGGGTAGATCGTGGTAGATTGGTGCTAGCTAAGATTAGCACTCGACATCTAGTTTAGTTTCAGAAAACAAGTTAAGCGACGTGTACGGTTTTCTCCGCCTAAAGGGAGTTTGTTGATTAGTGAAGTAACTCTCGAGTTGGGTACTCGGGGAGTGGAGTAGGGCGAAGAGGAGCTTCGTGACCGAACCACTATAAATCACCGTGTCCGGTTTGCGCCTTCTAACTTATCTCTTTACTTTCATTTCATTCGTTATTGCTTTATATTTATATTTGCATAGCGTATATGTTTGTGTGGCTAGTTGCTTATGTCATGATTGATTATGTATGCGCCATGGTTTGATTGTGCATATGTTGTAGTTTACTATAGTTATCTCTAGATGCTATAAACTCATAGTTGACACTTTTCATATTACATCACACTCGATCGGGTGTTTGATACAAAAAGTTTTTAAGTTTTTAAATGGAAACGTATTCACCCCCCCCCCCTCTACGGTTTCCACACTAAGTATGAGAATTAACTACATGTGATTTAAAACATTACGTTATAATTAAAACTCACTTAAGAATTATAACGACCTAAATTTCGAACTTAAACGTTTACATACGATACGTTATACTTAAAACAATGAACTGTACATGGATGAAACTACACAACAAAAGTCTTAAATGCAAATATCACAAGTTATGGTTATCAAGATATCAACATTTAAATAAGCAAATCCACACATTTTTTTTATATATATACGCATGGACTGATTCAAATTTGCACATTCCTTTTAAATAGAGTATGGGAAGTTTGAAAATGATAAATATCTTTTACTCTCTTAAATTTCGGCAAAACTCCCTCAATCTTCTCTAATAAACCGATCCTCAATTAAAATAAATTTGTAGTTGCCTAAATTGTGAGTACCAGTTAATACGTTAAGATTAAGCACCCCAATCACACATCCATCTCCCATTTGCTTTCATACATACGCATACACTTTCTTTATTTTATTTTATTTTTTTGCTTTTCGGAAAAACAAGATCACACAACAATAAGAATTATCAACAATCCGATCCCTATTATTAGAGACGACCACAAGCTGTTCGAAGCAAGAAAGGTTTTGGTTGGGGCGTATATTGATTTCGAAGGACTGTTGGGTTTGAATACGTATCTCGTTCCCGTTCCCTCTCGTTTAATCCGACCTCAAGGTATCTTCACAAAACTATTTTGAGGTTCTTTCGCCTTGTACATATATGTTTATACCACATGTTTGTCTAGTATCATATAAGAGTAAACGAATTCTAAACCAAAACCATGTCACGTTAACTAGTCACGACTCGTATATATATGATCACTAAGATGCTATTGTTAATTAAATTTGTAAGAAGAAGGCATGCTTGCCTCGTAAAATAGATGAACACAACTAACATATTTTTTTTCATTTGATGGTTCGTTTCATCAAAAGAATACACGTATAGAAAATATGCATGCCACCCAAGTTATTGTTTCACTAATAAAAGAGTCTCATCTTGTTTCTGTATGGAACCCTTCGAACCGTTTATATATATATACGTCCATGATCTTATTTATTTTAAAAGATTCTAATATGGTATATATGATACAATACACAAACTGGTAATAAGCTAAAATAATGAAGATGGGCCATACATGTATTACGAGGGATGATGAACTCAAATAAGTACATATTATTACTATCATTTATCCTATTAATTTGACTTGTTTTACTATATTATGTATGAGGATTGATACTTAATCGTTTACTTTTGTAATTCTCAGTTAAAAACAAGCATTTGGTGAAACTTGGCGATTTTGGACTAATTATGGAGCAAAACACTCAGAGCCATTCCTTTCGTTTCTTACACCTTTGTTATAATGTTTCGTTACACCTTACACCTTAGCCTACCCTGTAGATTAAAATCCGTGGTTGGTTAATTGCTATAGGCAAAGTGTGTTTCCTTACATTACCTGTGTTCGCGTGCGTAATTCATTATCTATGGTTAGGTCGGGAAATTGCACAATGCAATTGGAGTGAAAGTAAATATTGTATATCTTTGAGTTTATTTTTCGTGTGTTTACTACTTTCACTATTACCGTTATTTCTGAAGTCATGAAAAATATGGAAAAATTATCCAGAATTATCATTATAGTGATGTGGTGAAATTTTACACATCTATGTTTATGTTATTAAAAAAAAAAAAAAAAAAAAAAAAAAAAAAAAAAAAAAAAAAAGTTGGAAGATTGATAAACCAACGATATAAAGTTATGTAAGTGGTCGATATCACCACTATTTGTTGTATATTATATCTATGGATTGAATGGGAGTTGGCAGTTATGGGAACGTCAACTAAGGTTTATTCTTTGATTAAGATCTTGTTGAGTATAATTCGTGTCTACCTAAAGCGTGTGTTTCAAGTGTTAAAGCGTGAGTTATTCAATGATATGAGTCTTATTCATGGGATGGTTGGGATAGTGATTAACCACACTTAGGATTTTAATTTATTTGTTTTGTTTATTTTTTATTTTACACCAATTTATATCCCAAATATTATCCATGCCCTGTATTATTCTTTATCCAACCAAACCTTTGATTTATTGAGATTAGGGATTTGAGCAATCTTAAGTATCATAGTCGTGGATTCGGCTATGTATTTATGATTTTGTCGCCCTTTTTGATATATTATTATTGGTGAAGTTTGGACCTATCTTTAGCCTATTCGAGTTAAGGATTTGAGCAATTGCAAGTATCGTGTTCGTGGATTCGATCATGTATTTGTGATTTTGTCGCCTTTTCTGGAATTTGAGATCGATAGTGATTAAGAATAATTAACCCTTAAGCCTAAAAACCCTTTTTACCGCTTTAGACTTGTTATTCCTTGACTTTAGTGGTGGAGATGTGTATACTTGCCAAGCTTATGATAGAATATTCGTCGCGACTGGACAGTTAAACGATTAGATTTGCTTTTATCGAAATATTTTTATTCTACTTCTCATTCGTTAAGTGTTTAGTTGTGTGATTATGACAAAAACGAATACATGCTTAAATATAAAAATAAATCCTAATATCTTTTAGGATACATTTTCATAAGATTAATTCTAAGGTTTACTTGGGGACAAGTAAAGTTCAAGTGGGGGGATATTTGATGAACTCAAATAAGTACATATTATTACTATCATTTATCCTATTAATTTGACTTGTTTTACTATATTATGTATGAGGATTGATACTTAATCGTTTACTTTTGTAATTCTCAGTTAAAAATAAGCATTTGGTGAAACTTGGCGATTTTGGACTAATTATGGAGCAAAACATGCAAGAAGTTAAGAGTCTACTGAAATGTACAAGATCAAGACTATTCTGCTCCAGATGCGCCGCATCTCACTCATGACATGCGCCGCATAACTATCAATATTTCACCAGATACGATCCAAGATACAAGAGGACATGCGCCGCATCCAAAGATGAAGATACGCCGCATCTTCTGGCGGTGTACGAATATTCCTGAATATTATAATCTTGGACCCCACGCGAAGTTAAGTCAATGCGCCGCATCTACTTACTAGATGCGCCGCATCTTACCCTCAGACAGAAACTATAAATACCCCAAAGACCAGACGAATTAAGAGTTCCGAAGTTTTAACAGAAGACCGAAGACCAGAAACCTAGGACGAATTCAGTCAAGGAAGCAGCACAAGACACACCCAAATCAAAGATACAAGAGCTGTAAGAAGGTGCTGCATGTGTTTAATTCATTAAGTAGTTTTGTTTTATTGTGTTAGTAAACTTTAATTCATCAAGATTGGTGGCTTGTGTAACGTGATAACGGAAAGGTTGCACTCCCTTAAAACTGCTTTCTCATTAATTAAAGTTTATATGTTGATGTCATTGGTGACTTTTATTAGTGCATTGATAACCTCTGTGGCTAGCTGAGCGTTGATCGGGTCGCCATGCCTCTGCCCTCGCCTATTTATTAGATGCCTATGTATTCTATGGTCTGTAGAAAAGTAGGAGAAAGATAAACGGGATAGTCATAAGTAATCATTAAGGGTTTACTCGCCGATAAGATTAGAACCAACGAGAAAGGACTTAATCTCGGTGCGTTGCATCGAACTATACACTTCATATAACACTAGCAATAAAACAAGTGACAAACTACTTATCATAAGGACAGCCCTCTTATTGTCTCGAGTATTTATCTGTGTACGTGTGTGCTACTTGCTGATTCGTGCCTATTGGTTTAGTTTATTATTTAATTGCAACCAAATCGTGCCAATCTCTCAGGCTGAACCCCCCTTGCGTTAGAATAGGTTGTATAGCTAACTCAATATATTAAAATACTGATTAGAATAACTAGATAATACGTTCCACTCTTAGTGATCGACACTCTACTTGCCATTATATTCATACTGACCGGGTACACTGCTCGTTAAGTGTGTGTGTGTTATTGATAAGTCGGCTAAATATAAATTTAAAACTTGAGTAGGCATTAAAACTGCTAAACCGCAACGACACATCGCACGCATCAAGGGAAAAGTGGCATGTTTTGTCGATCGAGATCGGGTCTGACATTTGCGCATATAGGTGTGCATGTGGTGTCGAGTGGTGTGGGCAAGTCTAAGCCTGGATACTGATAATCTGATATCTCACTGTTGCATGAGATTTTCTTGGTTTTCCACTTGCATCTATCCCATCGTCAAATTTAAAGTTCAATATGTTATGTTAATATCGAGTTCGATTCGGGTTTTGTAATATAATACGAATCTCTTTTGTTCCTAATATGGTAAAATGAGCATTAACACTTAGATTTATCACATTAAACCTTTAAGTTTATGAAATTGTCAATTATGATCCTAAAACATTTTAATTCGACATAATTAACCCTAATTAGAATAAAGTAACCCTAAGATACCATATATGGAAACCTACTAATTAAAGAGGAAACTTACTATTTTTGGAAAGCTGCTATAAAAGGAAAGATACTAAAAATGGAAAGCCGACTAAAATAAGTAATCTGATTTAAATAAGATATTAATAATAAGACGATCATGTATTCGTGTAGATTCGCTGAAGAAGGAGTTGCTTCCGATATTTATGTTTCTATTTGTGTTTTCACTTGCGGTCTAAGGTACAGATATTCTGCCCTTCTCAGTAAGGTGCCTTCGTACTCATGATTTTTTGATTTCTGACTCATCATAGGATTTCCCTAAGCCATTGCTATGTTCCCCTTTGTTTGTAAACTCTTGATATGACCTTTCTGATATTGAATCTTTCTGATACTGAACCTACTGATACTGAACCTTCTGATATTGAACCTACTGATATTGACCTTTCTGATATTGAACCTTCTGATATTGAACCCATCTGATATGACCCTTTTGATATGAACTTTCTGATATAACTAAAATGGAAACTGACTTATGAAACTGAACTGAATACTGGATAATTGATACTTGACCATTGACCCACAGTTTGAGACTACGAGCCACTCACTAGGCATGAGGGTTTCATGTCCATGTCATTGATGCACCGATGACATGACTCTAGGGCAGGAGAGTGATGACCTGTCCCGTCCCTGACTATATCTGATTTGGTGTATGAGGAGTTTCTGGCCACCTGGGGCGCATGGATGCATCCTAGCTGTTACTGTTACTGTTACTGATATATATACTGTTATTACTGGTGACTGATGGTGTGTGCGATACACGTCTTTCACACTCTGGGAGCTAGCTACTCCACTTACTGATTGAGGACTCCCCTCATATTTACTGATTACTGAGAGGTCTCCCCTCTATATGGCTACATGATGATACTGTTACTGTTACTGTTACTGGGCTCGTAGAGGATTACTGTTTCCTACACCTTATACCCTTGTACTTCTCATTACTGTTACCTTTTCTTATGCCATAACTCTGATTGATTCGTATTTCATTTACTGTTCATTATTCTGTATTACTGCTTGTTACCGTTATATCTGTTCACTGAGCTCTCGTAGCTCAGCCGCATTTCTTTTCCTGCGGCAGGTTTTAGTTTGGAAGCTGGGGTATGAGTGGAGAGAACCTTGGACTTAGAAGATTTGATAGCTATTCTGGATTAGAGATGATTAGAAGTTATTATACTTTAGAATTAGTATTTATCGGAAGTTTCATTTGTAACCTTGTAGTTTCTGTATTTCATTTGTAACCTTTGAGAATTCTTGTATTACTATAGATGTATGCTTTGTTTTGATCTGATATGAAACCATTATTGTGAATCTTTACCCTTTTCGGGTTGGGGTGGAAGAGCGACAATTTTGATAAAAACTAATATCCTAGGTTTAAGTACGCGTAATACGTAAAAAGTACAAAGTTTACGTAAAAATGGTAAAATAACAATAGTACTTATAAAGTAGGTATAAAAAGAAAATAAAAAGTGTATAACACTTAGACTAATCATAGTCTAATGTTGTTTACGATTTAAGCTTACGCGATTGCACTATCTTGATTTTACGCGAAAGTATTTACTTTAGATAATAAAGTAATAATAACTAAAAATATAGAGTTAAATAATGACCTGAAATTTACGAGTTGCTACAGTACCACTATTGCCAAACTCAAGTTCCTAAATTATGAGCTGTCACACCCCCAAAATTTGGATTGCAGCGGAATGGAATTCCGAGGGCGTAACGTTCTTGAGTAACAAAGTACAAGGGAATAAAGAATTACCTCTAAGTGAGTCATTTTAAAACAAGCGTTTGATTTAACATAAACGTTTTACAAAACATTAATATCAGAGTTCACCATCAAATGTAAGATTTTAATACATAACCAAACGCTAAGTAATGCAAGGAAATCTTCATCATGATGTGCGTTCCAAAATGTGACTCTAGTATGCTCCATACATAGGTGATTATTATCGTCTAGTTACCTGAGAATACACGCTAAAAAGGTCAACATAATTGTTGGTGAGTTCATAGGTTTAAGTAAACAAGTAAAGTGCGGACCACAAGATTTCAATAGCATGACAATCACAACAAATATAACATCATAGCCAAAAATAATATACAGTGCCCGAAGCTCAACGTAATGGTATGCAATCAAGCATAATAATCAATGCCCCAAATAAGTGTTTGCCAGACACTCGGAAATAATCCGAATGATATGCGTCCGTTTGACAGGTTGGCGCGACCAACTCGGACGGGGGTGTTAACCCAAATAGATCTATTCATAACATCCGCGCTTACAAGTAATTAACGGTTCATGATTCAAGGGGACTTTAATGGCAATGCGGTAACTTAGGCAAAGTAACGGTTTTTAGTACTTGTGTCCGAAAAATAAGCAATGTATTCCCACCCCGAGGGTTTAGAAATAATGTACAAATAATGTAAAAATCGGGGCTATGAAACTCACCTCAGTAAAGCAATACAACACCGAATAAATGTGCACAAAAATCAAGGTACGGACTCTCTAACCGCAACCTAAATAATTCATATGTCTTAGGTTTGAAAACAAGGTCGTGCATGCAAGTTCATATGCTACTGTATCGCTTGTACATGTTTGTTGCAACATTTAACGACAAAAATATAGTTGCGTCAATGTGTCTATTTATTAAGCAAAGTAACCCATTTTATAGAACGTAACTAGTTTATCATGTAATTAAACTACGGTCGTCTAGCTAATAAGTATTTTTGAAAACCTCTAACGCGCCTAACAAGTATACATAACATTCTACCATTTTTGTTTAAGTCATTTTAGCTAAAACCGACTCTAAAGGGTCCAAAATCCATATTAAAAATTCTTACAGCTTTCTATTAGCAAATAAAAGCTGTCAAATATTTATATTTCGTCGCAACTTCATTAGGCTATAACTCCCTCGTCTTAGCTCCGATTTTTAAGTTTTATATATCCTCGGGTTCGTGTTTAAGTATACTAACATGTTTTTAGTGCTTTGGCTAGTCTAGTTAACCTTTAACATCAAATTTTACCTCTCGAAAATTCCCAACAGCAACTATTTATTCCAGAAATTCATTTTCGTCATCCAACTTAAAACTAACGTATCTTCTTCGTTATAAGTCCGTTTTAACTCATTCAAGTGGCCATGTTTTCGTTTTTGAGTATATTTTCTGAATCTCTAGCCCAAAATTACTCCTATCCTGCTGATTATTCCAGATTTAGCAAAATGGGACAGCTTCATTTAAGGATGTTGCAAAGTGCATTTTTCTAGTTTTCAAGCTATTCCAAATTACTTCCAATCACCTCAAAACAACTCTAACTCTACTACATTATTATCAAAAGTGTTAGGAGACTTAAGAATTCATAAAAATGTAAGCTTATGACATTTTAACTTGTTGTCAACTAGATTTGTTTTAAGAAAATTTCACAAACATGTACATGAGTGATACTAATACATATGTAACCATGCAATATAATAGCTCATATCTAACTAATGTAAAGGTATACAAATTAGTTTGGAGACTTACTTAAGGTGATTAATGTGATGAGATGGTGATTTACTTGATTAACCCAAAATCAATGCTTCTAAATCCTTACAAAGTGCCCTAATGATACTTGAACTAGCCCAAGACAACTCTTCTTCTTTCCCTTGCTCCTTGGTGGATCGAATTATATGAGAGGGTGAGTGGTTATATTTGTTTTTCTCTTCTTGTGCTATAGTGTGAAATTTTTTTGCTCAAGTCTTTCTTATATATAGTTAGGAAGTCTTAGTTTTAATAGTTGGTCAAGGAAAGAAAAATCAATAGGGTGGCTTGATGTTGTGTGTTGGCCGAATAGGCTAGGAGAGGGGGGGGGGGGGGGGGGGGGGGGGGGGAGGGGGGACAAGGCTTCTAGTCAAGCCTTCCATTTGTTCTTCCTTGGCAACTCCATGTTTTATGCAACATGTCTAGTGATCATGGTTGTAAAATAATTAAATGTGATGCCAAGAATCAAAGGGGGCGGCAATATGTGAAGTGTAGGAGTAGTAGATTAAGTTTTTATGTAAAATGTGTATATTGAATGTATTGGGTATTAAAAATAGGTATTGGTTATCGGTTTGGTAATTAACGTAAGTTACGCGTAATTAAACGTTATGAATAAAGAAATTACATTAGGCGTAAGAAAATATTTTTGGAACTTTGGTAATAATTTAGGAAGTGTAAAAATGCATTAAAAATAATTTTTAAGGGTATTGGGTATTAAAAATATGTATTAGGTATTGCTTTGGTAGTATGGTAAATACGTATATTTATGTAATATTTGTAGAAGAATTGAAAAATGTTTGAAAAATAATTTTTGGCACTTTTGAAATAATTTAAGGAGTATGGAAAAATATGAAAATTAATTGTTAGGATTGACGGTTGCATTGGTGTTTATTTAATTCGCGGAAAGCGTTTATTAACTCAATAAACATAAGTAATTAAAAGGAATTGTTTTAGAGATTAAAATTTTTGAACCAGAGAAGGAGCAAGGTATTGTGATGTTGTAGAGTAAATATAGCCTAAAGTCATAGTGCACATGAAAGGTATTCTAAATTTTACGTTTATTAACTAAAAAGTTATGCGTAAATTGTTCTCAGATAAGCGTCAAAATAAATAGTTTGAGTTTAATAATTAGTTTTGACCTGTAAAATAGCGGGTTGTCATATGAGCCATTAATCACTTGTGTGTGAGCGCGAATATTGTGAATAGGCCTATTGGGATTGACGAATACCGTTTGTGTTGACCGGTTAGGCAAGCAAACACACTATATTTGAGATTACTAGGTATACGGCAAATTGCCTACCAGGGCAATTGTTCTTATATCATTGTTTTGATTCCCACAGTAAATGTTTTGAGTGTCATGAGCTTAGTGCAATAACAACTACTTTTGATTTATAGGTGTATAACAACTAGACACCACTACAACTTAAAATCTTGTGATCACTGCTATTACATACTTAAACCTATGAAGTCACTTAACATTTGTGTTGACTTTTTAGCATGTTTTATCTCAGATCCTTAAGGTATAAGCAGGCATGTAAAGGCGCACGGATATTTTGAAGACACTGCATATCATTATCATTCGAAAACCTTTTAAACTTTTATGTTGTACTATTTATTTACTGTAAACTTGTTGGGACCTCTTTGTAAACTCTGTTGTTTAAATTAATAGAATGATAATCTTTTCAAAACGTCTCATTTAGAGTTCATTTTCTGTAACTTGTACTGTGAGCTATGAAGTAACACACCAGTGACACTATCTTCCGCTGCAATATTTTGGGGGTGTTACATATATATGAGATTCCCTCAGTTATAAAAGGATTTAGTGAATAAATTATTAAGGGTGTGTTTGGATCAAGGGCTTTGGGAATGGGTAATGGGAATAGGATTGATTGAGGGTGTTTAGTTAATTGATATAGGTTTTAAATATTATAATGATGTCACACCCCCAAATTTCGTGACTTGCAGCGGAATAAGTCATTCAGGGGCACGACTGGTCATAGCACCAAAGTTGCAGTTATATTGAACGACCTAAAGTGTCGTTTAGAAAATACATCGTTTGATTATTTAAAAACATTTAGAGTTTCAAAGCTAGGTCCCAAAAGGTGAAACAAGTTTTCATAAAACAAGTTCATACAATTCAAACGATGGATAAGTGCATAAAATATAAAGTGAGACGCGTCGACTCCGCGACTCCATGATGTCCATATGCAAGCCAACATGCGATGCCTTAATTACCTGAAAATACATTGCTAAAAATGATCAACAAAAATGTTGGTGAGATCATAGGCTTATGTAAATGAAATATTGTACGGATACCACAAGTATAAAGTGTATGACAAAACAATGCCACATAAAAATGATACATTAACTCTTAAGCTCATGACCCCGAAGCTAGACTGAATGAAATGCCCCAACTGAGTGTTTTCCAATCACTCTAATATGATAGAAATAAAATGCGTTCGTTTGACCAGTTGGTGCTACCACCCGAACGGAGGAGTCACCCTCAATAGATCTATTCACTCACTCTCGCTTGCTAACAATTAACGCTTCATGATAATAAAAGGGGACTTTAAATCTGGGCAATGATGTAACTTAAGCAATGTAATGAGTTTATATACTTTGGTCCGCATACGAAAATGGTGCAATGTATTCTCCCCCGAGAGTTTAGAAATCAATAAACTATTTAAAACGGGGCTATAAAAACTCACCTGATATGATAAAGCAACAATGATCACAATGGATATGATGAAACAAATCTCGGTCTCTAACCACGACCTATTATGAATGATGTGATCCAATGTAAGCAATGATACAATGCAACACATGCAAATACGTATGTTAACGATACCACTTGATAGTTTTGAAAATAACTTTTATCGACGAAAAATACACTTTTGACGTCTCGTTAAGTTATAAACTACTTTTCGCGTAAACACGTCGAAACAGTACTCCACGATCCTTGATTGGTGTTCTATCGGCAAAATGTAACGTTTTCATCGCAATTTAATATTTTCCTTAACTTGTGAAAATATGTCCAAATTGACTTCGTGAAACTAGTCGTGAAATATTGCACGTTACGTGTTAGTTGATCAAACTCAACGTTTTTGAAAACCTTGTAACTATGTATAAATGTTGTTTCCTTTAACTTTCGATTGTACACGCCTCGATCAATTAGAAAATCGGCTAACAACGTTATGTTTCGCAAAAACACTAGTTTTAATATTTAAAACACTTTCTAATAGTGGCTGTCAAAATAAACTAGAGTTCGTCGGCTTTAAACGTGAATAACTCGGTCGTTACAAGCTCGTTTTCTACGTTCTTTACATCCACGGCTTCGTATAAACATGAACTAACATAATCTCAATGGTTCGGGTCGTCTAGATCACGTCTAACTCCTCGTTTTGTCCTTTGAATCTCGGCGATCAGCAACTAAATTTTCAGAAAATTAGTTTTCGTCGTCTAACTTCGAAAAATCATA
>CP139505.1:384957834-385440695 GCA_021014915.2 Artemisia tridentata subsp. tridentata
ACCATCAACAGAGTTATACAACAAACCTGCATAAAAGTTAGTATACAAAGGATTTTTTTTTTTTTTTTTTTTTTTTTTTTTTTTTTTTTTTTTTTTTACTAAGAATGAAATAAGAAAGAAATGAAATAAAGAAATAGAAAATATACAAATAATACATAATACCAGAATCAAGTAGAAGCTTGTTGTTGCAGAAGCTCGGACTTGATGAACCCAACCAATTGTTCAGCATGTGTCCTATCATTAGCAACTGGATTTGGAGGAATTTCCAACTTCCTGTGGAGCATCCGATTCATCAGGGTCATGGACAATGGATATTGTTGATCAGAAAACATACATACTCTTATCCCAGACTCAGTCTCCACCACATGTACATTGGGAAGGGGATAAAATCTCCAAGTATCCACTTTCCACCTATAGGAATTCTTCCAAATCGAATAGCCTTTCCCCTGTGGAGTTTGGGAGTCAAAGAGAACTTGAAGATCTCCCAATAGATATAGGCCAGCACCTTGTGGAGTATGGATATCATAATACTCAGTGACCAACTTGTAAAGAAAAGTAGCGAAGCATCAATTCTCGTAGAAAAGATAAGAGAAAAGTTTGCTCTCTAGGGGGGTATCATAATACTCAGTGACCAACTTGTAAAGTGTCTGCAGATCTTGTCTATCCACCAAATGAAGAATTTCTTGCAAGAAAGTGAAATTCTTATAGGATTGATCTTGCCTGTAGATAGTGTTAAGTTGTCCATCTGTGATAGTCCATCTGATCAACACATTGTATGATCCTTCAGGAAAAATGTCAGAAGTTCCTTCCTGAATAAATGAATCATCAGTAGCTTCTAGGTCTACTTGCTTTGAAGAACTACTCATTTGAGCTCTGAGGACCTGCTTAGCCAATCTAACTGATCTTCTACTTGCAAAATGTTTGCCTATATGTGCCATTCTCTTCTTCCTTCTACCAGGGATGTAAATCCCCATAGAAACATCTTCATTAGCAATAGAAGAAGTATCTTCAGTAGGAATAGGAGAACTTGGAACAGAAACCCCTGTTACATGCAACCTCTCAGCCATTTCCCTGGCTTGTTTACCCTTAGCAGCTGCCTGTTCAGCTTGTTTAACCTTTTCTGCATTATAATGTGACAAAGATGAATCTTCATGATCAGCAGATGTTGCAGCAAAAGTTTCAGCAGAATTGGGCGGAGCTTCAGAAGAAACAGGAATCCCAGATGATTGTCTCTCAGAAGCTTCATCAGCAGCAATGGTAGGAGTAACAATAGGCTCAGCAGATTGTAAGTCTGCAGGAGTATCATCAGCAATATCAGTAGAAGGACTCAGAGGTACTTGATCTCCAGGAGATGAGGTACCTATCTCCACTTGCTTCAGTCTTTTAGTACATGGAGCTTCCATACTATCAGTAGTCCTCTTAGGTTGAGTAGCAGAAGAGTGAATAGTCTTCAAAATCTGATCATAAATCCTATTCAACTCAGAATCAGATAAAGCCCACACTTGCTTCTTTGTCAAACCATAACTGTACACAGATGTATACTGATTATAGACCACATTCCTCCTATATTGTTTCTTCTCTGCTTCAGTCTGAGGTCTATTTCTCTTAGCTTGTGCTTTCTGAGCAGCAATAGCCTTCCTCCTCTCTGCTGCAGCTTTCTTCCGCTGTTGCCCAAGAGCTACCATTTGCTCAGCAAAGGTATGACTATCAAAGTTAGCTCCTAAGATACTCTGGGCCAAAGTGGGATTGGATGCAGCTTGTTAAGTGTAAGAGTCCCATTGTGCATCAGTGAAATGAGCTGATTGCTCATCTAGCTCTCTTTGCCTTTCAGGAGGCAAATCTGAAGTAAAATGATCAGCCATCTGTTTTGCTAAAGCTTGACTCTTCACAAGATCCTCATATTCTTTAAACAACCTTTCTTGCTCCTTCCTTTCTTCTTCACTAACAAGATTTGGACCAAGATCTTCTTCAACTATCCTTCCTTGCTCAGTTCCAGAAGTATCCATACTAGTAACTCTGGCAACATCTTCAGTAGAAACCCCAATAGAAGCATCAGCAGAAACATGTTGAGTTGAAGATTCAACATGTGGAGCATGAACTTCATCAGAAGTATCCAAGACAAAGGATCTTCCAGCAATAAACACTTCAGCAGACACCTTGGAAGATGTAACATCAGCAGAAGCCACATGATCATCATCAATATGTTCTTGAGCAACTGACAAACTTTGCAGTGTAGATTCCTTGCTCATGTACTGTCTTCTCCTCTTTCTGTAGAACTTAATCTGATCCCTTTGTTGAGAGGATTCAGCAGCTGTAGGTGAATGAGTAGAAGTCTGCTGAGCAGCTTCAGCCAATAACTCAAGATGATCCCAATAACTAGCCTCCTGCTCATCATCAGATGCAAACACAAACTTCCTCTTCTTTTTCTGCCCAAGTTTATCCTCTAATTCTTGAACCCTTCTTTTCAGCACCACAATCTCATCACCAAGTGAGGATTTAGTCTCTGCAAGGTCCTTCTTCAACTTCTCAGTTTCTTGAACATTCCTGTTGAGTAAAGTATACAGAAAAGTGAGAGTAATAGGGTCCTCTGCTCCACCAGCAGATGTCTCAGTGGTAAAGGGAGCTTCATTGGGCCTTTCAGAAGAAACATGTAAGTTCTCAAAATTAGAAGTGTTCTCATCTATTGGGTCTCTAAATGGGCTAGGTGTGGACAGTCTTGGAATCTCATCTTCAATAGGTGTAGGAATATTAGTATCAAGAGACTGAATTGTCTCCTCTACCTCAGGAACATGCTCTTCAGGAGCTTCATGAGATGGTGATGGAACAGGTGAAGGTATAGAGTGGTCAGTAAAAACTATAGGTACTTCAGCAGCTAAGGAGGGGCCCTCAACCCGTTCTACTGATGGAGTACCATCAGCAGTATTGGGAGCTGGTGGAGCATCAGCAGCATTGCCCTCATCAGCATCATCATTGCCATGTGGCAACATAGCTGGAAGTAGAGGGTGATGCTCCCCAACATAATGAGTTCTCATAGAAGCAAACAACTTGGCACTAAGGGCTCCTATGGGATAATGTCCTCTATCCTGGGTATTTATGTCTAAAATTATCTGTAGAAACCTAGGGTACATCAAAAACTTATGCTTTTTCTTGTGAATATTTTCTACCAAATTATCAAAAATAAACTTAGAAAAATTATAAGTTAAACCCTGTGAAAGACACACGATACCACAACCCAGTTGAGTAGAGAATTGATCCCATCCTCCGGATTTGTTGCTGATACATTGAAGTAATGTGTGTACCAGAAATCTCCACTTGGGACAAAACTTGTTCTTCAGCCACATAGTTGTATCCACACTTTGATAACCCGCTGCTCTTAGACCAGTAAGAATCTCTTCAGTGTTGGTGTGATAAACCCCATTTTCATCATCCAACTGCAATCTTTCCCTAATCAAAGCTTCAGTCACAACATACTCAGTTCCATCTATCTTTGCTACTATCTCTGTATCAGACCGCTTCTCAGCAGATGCCCAAAATTGTTTTACCAAAGATTCATGTACGATATCCGGATAATGAGTCAAAGCAAAATGAATCTTTGATCGCTTTAAGAAATCAACCATAGGGTCATATATGTCCTGTCCCTTCGCTTTTCCCAGAAAAGCAACTTTATTATGATCCTTCTTAAATTGTAGAGCCTCCATTGAAGAAATTATGAGAGAATGGAGAATAGGTTTAGAGTACTTGAAGAGGGAATTAGTTGTTTTGGGCGAAGATTATATGAATAGGTTATAAATAGAAGTTACCCAATTATGGTCAAAATTTATCGGAACAAATGGTTGACCTTATCTGACGTGTAAAGTAACTTCACCATTCAAAATCAACCCTTCAGCAGAAATGATGGTCAATCTGCTGAAGTAAAGAGTCAATCAGCAGAATCAACTCAAGAGAATAATATCTTCGGTAAAGATCTTGAGTTTTAATTTGCCACCCAACTAGCATTAATTAGCATTTCCACTTGACTTCGCCTATAAAATAACCCCAATTCACAATCCGCACAAATCGCTTAACCCTAATTTACCATCAAACCTTCATCCAATCAAAATCACTTATCAACACAATGAATAACCAACCCGAAGTCATCGATCTTTCTTCTGAATCATCAGCAGATTCAGGAGATAACAAACCTCAATCATCCATACAACCTTCACATAGAAGGTATGGTATCACCAAAGAACAAGCCCGCAAGAAAAGACATGATGTGGGCTCTTCAAGCAGACTCAACAATCCACCCAAACCTCCATCATCATCTTCATCATCTTAGGATAGTCGACCTCTATTTCGATATCCTCACCAAGACGAGCCACCTACAAGGAAGTCCCCTTTTCTTCCTTCTTCAGAAGATGATAGTGTGGTGGATCCAGATGATTCACCTAGGGGCTCTGATGACTCCACAGAGCGTCTTGAGCCAATCTTCAATAGATTGGTAAGAGAGGAAGAGGAGAGGGAAGCAGCACCAACCAGGGAAGAGAATCCCCAACCTTCACAACCCCAACCAAGGCCACACACCAGAAATCCACCACTCCCAGAGACAAGGGAAGTGGTTATTGGTCTTCCTGCTCCAAGGACTGGTGTTTCATACCATAGAGACACAGGAAAGAACAAGGGTGCAGAGGTGACTGGAAAGGGAAAGGGTAAAATGGAGTAGGAGATGATGAGATGTTGCCAAGGACCAAAGATATAAAACTAGGTTCTTCAGCATCTTCAATCATGTCTGTTAGTCTTCCTGGTGCATCAGTAGATGATAGGAACTAGTGTCTGTGTAGGTTATCTTGTATAGGATTGGTCTTGTTGAAATTGAAGTTGTTTGTAAGCTGTAATTTATTTTGAATGAATGAACAACTTTTCTTTGATTATTACTTGAACTCTGCTTCAGTACTTCCATTCAGCAGAAACACTCTTTAAGCTTACTTGACCATGTCCCATTAATCTTGGTGAGCATCAACTTAAGATCATCAATATCAAGGCAGTTCTGCAAAACAGACACATAACAGCAAACAAACCAAACCATACAAACTAAAATTACATTAGTGGATTAGTGTGTTAGCAAACATAATCAATAATATACAAAATATTACAAACTTTACAACCATAATCCTCCCCTGAGGCATATGCCTCCCCTGAGGCCTATGCCTCCCCTCAAACATAGCATTTAAGGGTTAACCATCCCAATATGGACCACTAAGTGTTGAAACCTAGGTCCATCAAAAGCTTTAGTCAGCAAATCTGCCACATTATCATCTGTGTGAATTTTAAGCACCTTAATCAAATGTTTTTCATATGCATCTCTTATAAAATGGTGCCGTATCTCAATATGCTTAGTTCTATTATGAAAAACTGGATTTTTTACAATGCATATGGTACTTTGGTTATCAATAAAAATTGTGGTATTCATGAAATTAAACCCATAATCCAACAATTGATTTTGTATCCAAAGAACCTGTCCACAACAATTGGCAGCAGCAACATACTCTGCTTCAGTAGATGAGGTAGCAACAATGGTTTGTTTCTTGCATTGCCAAGAGATCAACCTTCTTCCAAGAAATTGGCAACCCCCAGTTGTGGATCTCCTATCCAGATTTGCACCAGCATAATCACTATCACTATAAGCTTCCAACTTGAAAGGAGACTCTTTTGGGTACCAAAGACCTAACTTGGGTTGGCCTTTGAGATACTTAAAGATCTTCTTTACTGCATTCATGTGGGAAGTGAGTGGTGTAACCTGATGCCTAGAACAAGCACTCACAGCAAATGTGATGTCTGGCCTGGAAGCTGTCAAGTACATTAATGAACCAATCATGGACCTGTATAGGTGAACATTCACTGCAGGATCTGGTTCAAGATTATTCTTTGGTTTGGGAGCTTCATAAGGAGTAGTGGCAGTTCTGACATTTTCCATATCAAACTTCTTCAAGATGTCTTGCACATATTTATCCTGACTTATAAAGATACCATCTTGTTTCTGCTGAACTTGTAAACCCAAAAAGAAAGTTAGCTCCCCCATAGCACTCATCTGAAACTCTCCTTTCATCAATTCCTCAAACTCCCTGCACCAAGCCTCTTTAGTGGAGCCAAAGATAATGTCATCCACATAAACCTGCACAAGAATTATATCCCTGGAATTCTTCTTAATGAAGAGAGTTTTGTCAATAGCACCTCTCCTGTATCCATGCTTCAGCAGAAATGCAGAAAGCCTAGCATACCAAGCTCTTGGTGCCTGATGTAGTCCATAGAGAGCTTTTACAACCTTGTAAACATGCTTTGGATGATCTGGGTCTTCAAAACCTTTGGGTTGAGTGACATATACTTCCTCTTCAATTTATCCATACAGAAAAGCACCTTTCACATCCATCTGATATACCATAAAACCCATATAAGAGGCATAGGCCAAGAAGATTCTAATGGCCTCCACTCTAGCTACTGGTGCAAAAACCTTAGTATAATCAATTCCTTCCTCTTGTCTGAACCCCTGAGCCACTAACCTTGCTTTGTTTTTGACCACAATACCCCTTGCATCTCTTTTATTTTTCAAAATCCATTTTGTCCCAATAGCAAATTTCCCTTCAGGTAGTGGTACTAATATCCAAACCTTCTGATTCTTGAATTAAAGCATCTCATCTTGGATTGCTTCAAGCCAATATGAATCTTTAAGAGCTTGGGCAACACTGGTTGGCTCCACTTGAGAAAGAAAGCAAGCAAACAGACAATGCTTAAAGTCTGTGTGATTGTTCCTTTGCTGATTTGACACATAGGAAAGAAAAGCAACTTGACCATACTTAGAACCTTTCACAGTACTTCTAGTTCTAACAGGTGCCTGAGGATCACCAAGTATATTAGATTGAGGATGTGCAGTGTGGATCCTTGTGGTAGCATTGGGATTGACAGCAATTGTGGTGTCAAGATTGTTCATAGTGGGTCCAAAATCACTATCATAGGAGGCTGAGTTGAAAATAACAGCTTTGGGTTGGTGATTTCCAAGATCAGAAGGACTTGGAAAACGTGTATAAGGCTCTTCAAGGTCAGTGGACACACTAGGAGAAATAGGAGAACCTTCAGGAGAACTGTCAGCAGAATTGGTGATGTCAGGAGAAACAGAATGCCTATCAGCAGAATCCGGGTTTCCACTGACTGATTGTGCTAACTCCACATCAATTCTTTCAGCTTCTTGCTTGGCTGCATGCTCCTGCTTCTTAAGTCTAGCAAGATCCTCTGCATAGTGTGACTCATCTTCAAGCTCATCTGAAGCAACTTTGGAGCTATCACCTGCAAATTGGTTAGGAGAAAAGGAGGGAACAACAATAGGGTGTTCATCATGCTCAGAATCACTATCTGAGTCACCATCCTTGTTACCAACTTTGTCTTCGGGAGACTCTTGAGAACCTGCAGATTGGTTAGCCACATATCTAGTATAGCCCAAGTAATCAGTTAAGTAATCCAGGTCAAAATACCAAGCATGACCTTGACCCTGAACATTAGGCTTATCTTCTAGAAATCTCAGGTTAAGGGTCTCCTCTATCTTTTTAGCATTTAAATTATATACCCTATAAGCCTTACTATGTGCTGCATAACCCACAATATACCCCTCATCAGCTTTCTCATCAAACTTTCCTAGTGGATCACTAGTATTCAAAATGGTCACTTGACAGCCAAAAGGTTTAAGGTAATGAATATCAGGAACTTTCCCAGTGAGAAGTTCATAAGGTGTCTTAAAATGAGGTCTAGTGATGGATACCCTGTTCAAAACATAACAAGCAGTACTTACTGCTTCAGTCCAAAACATAGTGGGTAACTTAGAGTCTGCAAGCATGGATCTTGCTGCCTCTATTAAGGTCCTATTCTTTCTCTCAGCCACCCCATTTTGCTGTGGGGTTCTTGGATTGCTATAGTCCCTTCTTATCCCCTTAGACTGACAAAGTTCTATTAAAACAGCATTTTTGAACTCTGTCCCATTATCACACCTAATACCTTTAACCTTTTTGTTTAGCTGGTTTTCAACTAGGGTAATGTATTCTTTTAAAATTGGAGATGTTTCATCTTTAGTTCTCAAGAAGAATACCCAACAAAACCTGCTATAGTCATCAGTGATTACCAGGCAGAAGCACTTATGATCAATACTTCTGATTTGAGTTGGACCAAAAAGATCCATATGCAGCAACTGAAGAGGTTCTGAGATAGTTCTCACAGCAGTAATGGCTTTGTATGAGGCTCTATGTTGCTTTCCTTTGTTGCAGGCAACACAGTTGTGCTCATTGGTGAAGACTTTGGAGGGAAGTCCATGAACTAGACCAAGTTTTGAAAGCTTGTTAATGGTCTTGAAATTCACATGAGCCATCCTTCTATGCCACTTTGTAGACTCATTCAGTGATGCTTTAGCCACCAAGCATGTCAGATCACCTTCAGGTTGGACTTCATTTAAGTTGAATGTGTATAAGTTGTGGCTTCTGGGAACTCTCAGCAGTATTGTGGTATCTGCTGGAAGCTTGAAGTCTTTTGAAAGTACAAGACATTCATCCTCAGAGAAGAAGACCTTGTTCTTTGTATCACATATTTGTGATACTGATAATAAGTTGAACTGTTGCAGTTCTTCCACATAGAGCACATTCACAAAATCCAAGTTAGGTGTTCTGATGGTTCCATACCCAGTGATTTTGCCATCTCCTCCACCAAAAGTCACATTGCCTCCTCCTTGAATGGGTACAAAATCATGCATCATATCTCTGTTTCCTGACATACTCCTGGAACAACCACTATCTACAATGCCTACATCTTTACTTTTCAAAGGATGATCCTACATATACAACAAAATTATACAAATGTTAGTACACTTTGGAGACTCAAGTCATTTCTGACTTGAGCCTGCCTTGTGGATCATAGGAATTAGGCCATGTAGATGTATAAGATCCACCATCGTTCTTGGACCTGCTATGAAAATTAGGTCCCTTGTGAGTCCAAAAACAACCTGCTGAGGGCTTAACAGCAGTATCCCAAAATCCCATACCCATATGCATTGGGTCAATAAAACCAGGCCAATAACCATTCTGAAAATAAGAACTAGTGGGTTGCACAATTTGTCTAGTAACATATCTTCTCCTAGCAGATTGAGAATGTCTATCAGCAGAATGTCTATCAGCAGAATTGCTGGCCCTATGTCTTGCTTGTGGAACATATGGTGGTATATCCTTAACATTAGTCCACTTTGTTCTAGGTTTAGGTTGACCACTACCTACACCCATTCTTTGCTCATGAAAATGACAATCCTTAATCAAATGAAACTTACTGCCACACACAAAACATTTCTTCTTTTTAGAAGATTTATTCAAATTGAAAGATGTTCCATGACAAGCAAAAGTATTCAAACCATTAACATTAACTGAATTGTTTTTGACAGAATTAAAAACATTGTTTTGCAAAGAATTAAATAACAAGTCTTCAGAAGAAACTGTCTTTGAATTTGATTCATCAGCAGCAACTCTAACAGGCTTGTAGGGAGTCTTGGGTATAGGCTTTGGTGAGGTCTTGGGTGAGGTCTTGGGAAGGTCTGACTTTTCACTTGAATCACAACTGGTAGTTGACCCTTGGTCTGAGGACATGTCACTAGAAGAACAAGAGACATAGTCAGTAGAATTAGAATCAGGATCTGGCAAGTCAATTGACTTTTTTCCATAAAGATGGTGTGATCCATCAAAGTCTGAGGTGGTGGTATTTGAGGGCATGTGCTCTCCTCTTATAGGTCCAGGTACAGCATGTAAGGTTCCTTCTTTAACAAAATTTGCTAATCCTGCTGGTGTAGGTTTACCTACATCAAACCTAGCCTCTAAACCAACATATTTTTTAAACCCTAAACCTATACTAGAGTTTACAGGTTGACTATTATAGAGACAGTTATTTAACTTATCACCTGACATTAACCAAATCTTATGATTAGCAATCTCCTTCTCTAATTTCTCTTTAAGAACATGGTTTTCTGATTCTACATCAGCTTTTTCTTTCTCAGTTCGTTTTAAATCAATTCTAGCACATTTTAAATCACTCTCTAAACACCCTTATCTTCTCATCATAAGCAAGCTGATTCTTTTGAAACCAAACTTTTTGCTTTTCTAGAGTTTTTAAAGACAGTTTTAAAGACTCAACTTCCACATAACATTTATTATATTTAGGTTTCAATTCATCATAAGCCTCCTTAAGTTCATTATATCTTTCACTACAGCCAAAAACACAATTATGTACCTGAGAGATGCCCATTAAGGCAACTTGCTCATGTTGATCATCTGTAGTACAGCATGCCAGCAATCCACTCTCCCCAGAAGCTTCATCATTATCAGGTTCATGCACCTTCCAATTGACATGATTATCCAGAGTGACCAAAGCTCCAGCTTTCCCAGTATCCACTTGTTTCTGCTGATAGGTAGTATACCTAACCTCATCCCCAGCCTTCCTATCCTTGCATTCTCTTGAGAAGTGACCCATCTGACCACATGTATAGCATTTGACCTTCCTCCTGTCAAATCTAGCCGAGTCTCTTCCCTTGAAGCCAAACTTTCTTCCTGACTTGTCTTCAAACCTTTTGATGTTCATTGATAGCATAGCCACCTGCCACTTCAAGTTCATCTCTTCCATATCCAAAGGATCCACTTGATCAAAATCCTCATAAGCAAGTTCCTGCTGATGATCATAATCAGCAACAAAAGATTGTATAACATCTTCCAATACACCACTAGACTTTGGTTGTGAATTTGGTCTGGTGTTGTTGTAGGAAGATGATGCTGAGGAGCTTGGGCTTGAAGCTTGATTCATCTTATTGGAGGTGGTGCTAACAAAGGCTGAGTAACCGGGAGTGGATGGACGAATGGGACTTCTAACATCAGGCTCAAGGGTTTTGAGCTTGTTGTAGAGATCATCAAAAGTAAGCATATCCAATCCACCTTTAGCTTTGAGTGCAATGCTCACATGCAGCCAAGATGGAGGTAAAGATCGCAGGAACTTTGCATTGCAATCCTCATTGTCTGGTCTGGCCTTCAGCTGATTCAATTGACTCAAAATCTTATGAAACCTGTCATACCCCTTGTGAATACCTTCTTCCTCAGAGATTTGGAATTCTTGAAACTGCAGTTTTAACATTGACTTCCTCATCCTTTTAGACTCTTCATTCCCACCAAACCTAGCCTTAATTGCCATCCAGATGTCCTTAGCATCCTCCATATAGTGAAAATCACCAATGTGATCATCTGGAATAGCCTGAAGGAGAATGGACCTTACTTTATTCTCTCTCTGGACAGTAAGAATCTCTTCAGCAGATTGAGGGTCAACAATGGTTACTACACCATCAGCATCTTTGATGTGCTTCTTCAAAGTATTCCCCTTTTTGACAATTTCCCAAAGATTCCAATCTACATTCATGATCCAGTTCTGCATCTTCATAGCCCACAATTCATATTCTTCCTTCTTGAGGTATGGAAACTTTGCATTGCTGTTGGTGAGAGTGAGTTGTTGAAAAGACGAAGATGTGGTGTTTTGGTTGTTGTTGATTTCTGAGCCGTCTTCTGATCCAGGCATTGTTTTGGTTGAGAGGGTGTAAGGAATGGATGTTCTTAGTAACACAGAGACTCTCACGAGGCTCTGATACCACTTGTTGAACCTAAGACCTTGATAGATCTTCTTGAGATCGTGGATCGTTAGTAATGTTTATGTAATCACAAACACACTAAAAGAAAGTCTAAGTTACTTGTATTCTATAGCGGAAAACAAACACAAGTAAGAACACGATTACTAAGAACGATTTGATCCTCTATGGATCTTTTTATTAATACTAAAAGTGTTTTTCTAAAACTCGTACCTAATACATAATGATGCGTTCCTTTTATAAACAAGGAACCCTAAACAACCCTAAACCGTTTCACAAGAAACGTATAATCTAAAAATTATCTAAGATATGCAATATCACTTTCTAAATAAACTCATGCATATCCTAACTAATAACATAATACGCAGAAACTATCAATCAGCAGAAACACATTCCGCATAATCTATACTTCCGCAGTAACATTCTTCAGCAGAATCACAAAGCTTCAGCAGTAACCATTAGCAGTAACCATCAGCAGAATTCTTTCTTAGCAGAATTCCCAACAGTATTCATAAGCAGTCTGCACTGACTTTCATAGGCTTATTCTATTGCTTATTTAATGTTGCTAGTATCTGGTTTTCATGATATAAGTAGTATGCTAGGTGTAGTTTATTATTCCTAAGAGTGCCCCCTAGTTTTGAGCTTATTTGAGCTTTAAAATAAGCTCAAAATTACCCTATAAGGACTGAGATTGCCCTGTGCAATCAGCATCCCTCAGTTGGCTTATCTAGGTTTAGTCAATGCTTATTTGTTTGTGCTTGTTGCTTATTAAGTTTCTGTTTAGCCTGTTTCCATTTACTTAACTCATTTTCAGTTTGATTTAGCTTATTTCATAGCTTATTCATTTTTTTTGAACCAAATCCTAGCTTATTAACAATAAAAGTCCACTGATCAGGGTTTAAATAGCTTTTTTCTAGCTTATTTTTGAGTTCTAAAAATAGTTCCTTTTACAAAAAGTTCATATCTTTTGTTGCTTAATCAGTTTTTAAAAGAAAATCCATCAATAAAAAAAAAGCAAAAAAAGTGCCAAGGGATTCGAACCCTGGTCTCTGGACTCACACACAACACACCTTACCATTGTGCCCTTGGGACTTCTCTGGTTAAGGCTTGCACACATTAATACTTAACCTCCTTTTCCATTTAAAGCTATCCGAGCTTTTTAGCTTATTCTCAGCTTATCCAAATAAGCTGGGACCTTTGTAGTATTTTTCCTAGGATTGTTTTAGCATTAAGTAATTTCACGAAAATTTTCAGAAATTTCAGAATAGTTTTAGTATTTTTAATTAATTTTTCTTTCAAATTCAGTTTTTAATTCATAATAAAAAATATAAAAATCAAAAAAATACAAATCTTTTTCCAAAAATTTTCTTTTATAATATAGATCTTAGGAAAAATAGATTTGCACTTGTAAGACTAATTTTTAGAGATTTCAATTTTTAAGCTCGTTTTTATAATTCCCGAATCGCGTTTTTAGTTTAAATTGCTTTAATCTTAATTTTCCTTTGAGAATTTGTTTCTCATTTATTAATTAGAATTAAAAAAATACAAAATTCCAAATTCCAATCATCAAGCACTTTAATTCCGAACCTTACACGATATCCTCGATTCCAACCTTGCTGGGACACGACCCGGGTGATCACTTGCCCGGTATCACACTTATCACAAACATGAGTTTTTGCAAGTTAACATTTTTCCTAAAGGGTTGGTTTGTCTATTCTCATGTTTACTTGATATTTTTGATATATATACGTACTTTTCACATGGATCGATTTTTGGCGCCGCTGCCGGGGAGGTTGTGTTGCGACAATATCGTTTTGGTTTAAACGATTAGTGACTTGAGATCCTTCGTCAAGAAGTCTTCGCCTTCATAATAATATAAAAAACATAAATATTTTTCTTTTCTTTTGTATATATATTATCATATAAATAAAAAAATACAAAAACATTTTCCGTTTTATTGTGTTAAAATAAAAGATAAAAACAATCTCAATATAATATTCCTCAACTTGGAATATTATCATAATAAGTTCCCAAACAAAAGATTTAAAACTTGCCTTTGTATCACTTGCGAATATCGGCTCACCTTTAATTGATAAACAAACTATAAGAGAGGTTTAAGGAGGGTTTGACATTAAATTGTCGAACCGAAAGGAATGGGTTTTTAAGGAGCATTTATTGCCCACCTTTGTTCCTCCGCCACTTTGTGCGTTTTTCTTTTAGAGAGCTACCGTACGCTTGTTGATTATTGGTTTAAGTTCACTTGTGTTTTGCTTCGGTCTTGTTTTAATTGAATTGTTTCACTTAGTGCATGCGCACTCGTTCGTCTAGATCAACGAGTCCCTTTCGTGATCTCATCGCAATTCCGAAAAGACGTTCTCGAAGACGTGCTGCCCGAATAGTCGAACCCAAGATTCGTACTATTCCCATTGACGAAATGGCATAAAGTCAAACAATGGCCGAAATGCTCCAAGCACCCACCGAGGGTTACGGAGATGCCATCGTTTTACCGCCAATCAATTCTGATCATTTCGAATTGAAGACGCATTTGATTCCACTCGTGTCTACAAATCAATTCCTCGGGTTTGAACTAGAAGATCCGTATGGACACATCCGTTGGTTCAACAATTTGACCTCGACCATCAATTACAAGGATGTGCCGCAAAAAGTTATCAAATTGATGTTATTTCCGTTTTCACTCAAAGGGGCAGACCAGATTTGGCTGGAAAAAGAACCCCCTCGATCCATTGAAACTTGGGAAGATCTCGTTGATGGAGCGTTATGAGTCGTTGCGATTTAGCAGTATTAATGCCTACTCAAGTTTTAAATTTATATTTAGGCGACTTATCAATAACACACACACTTAACGAGCAGTGTACCCGGTCAGTATGAATATAATGGTAAGTAGAGTGTCGATCACTAAGAGTGGAACGTATTATCTAGTTATTCTAATCAGTATTTTAATATCCTAAGTTAGCTATACAACCTAATCTAACGCAAGGGGGTTCAGCCTGAGAGACTGGCACGGTTTGGTTATGATTAAATAGAAAACTAAACTAATGAGCACGAATCAGCGATTAGCACACACGTACACAGATAGATACTCGAGACAATAAGAAGACCTGTCCTGATAATTAAGTAGCTTGTCACTTGTTTTATTGCTAGTTTTATATGAAGTGTATATAATTAAACCTTTCTCGTTGGCTCTAATCTTATCGGCGAGTAAACCCTTAATGATTACTTATGTCTATCCTATTTATTCAAGAGACGCTAAAACAAATAGGCGAGGAAGGGGCATGGCGACCCAAGCAAGACTCAGCTAGACACAGAGGTTATCAATGCACTAATAAAAGTCACCAAAGACATCAACATATAAACTTTAATTAATGGGAAAGCAATATTAAGGGGAGTGCATGATCTTCCGTAGTCACATGACGCAAGCCCATCAATCCTGATGAATTAAAGTGTACTAATACAATAAAACAAAACTACTTAATGAATTGAATACATGCAGGACCTTCTTACAGCTCTTGTATCTTTGTTTAAGGTGTGTCTTGTGCTGCTTGGTCGTCTGAATTCGGCTCTAGGGTTATATCTAGGTCTTCGGTCTCAGAGAGAGCTTAGTGTCTCTAAAATTCGTCTGGCCTTGAGGTATTTATAGTTTCTGTCTGAGGGAACGATGCGGCGCATAGAGTTGATAGATGCGGCGCATTGACTTAACTTCGCGTGGGGTCCAAGATTAATATATTCTGGAATATTCGTACACCGTCTTTAGATGCGGCGTAACTTGATCTTTTTATGCGGCGCATGTACTTGGATTGTAACTTGTGAAATCTTGATAGTGATACGCCGTATGTTAGAAGTATAATGCGGCGTATCTAGAGTAGAACGAGCTTGATCTTCTTCTTTGACCAAAGTTTCATATGCGGCGCATGACAGAATTGCATGCGGCGCATTCTTCAAAGTCAGGCAATGGTCTTCGAATTCATCTAAGTATGATATTGCGTCGTATCTGTTGAGTAAGATACGGCGCATCTTCTGGATTTCAGTAGACTTTTAACATATCGCTTGTTTTGCTCCATAATTAGTCCAAAATCGCAAAATTTCACATAATGCTTGTTTTTACCTGAGAATTACTAAAGTAAACATTAATGTATCGATTCTCATAGATAATATAATAAAACAAGTCAAATAAATAGGATAAATGATGATAATAAAATGTACTTATTTGAGTTCATCAAATATCCCCCCACTTGAACTTTACTTGTCCCCAAGTAAACCTTAGAATTAATCATATGAAAATGTATCCTAAATGATATTAGGATTTATTTTTATATTTAAGCACGTATTCGTTTTGTCATAATCACACAACCAGACACTTAACGAAGTAGAAACCAAAATAATTTTTAATGTAAAACAATTCTAAATCGTTTAGTTGCTTAGTTGTGACGAATATTCTATCATAGGCTTGGTAAGTATACGCATCTCCCCCACTAAAGCCAAGGAGTAACAAGTCTAAAGCGGTAAAAAGGGTTTGTTGGTTAAGGGTTGATCATCCTTTTTAATCTCTATCGATCTCATATTCCAGAAAAAGCGACAAAATTACAAATACATGATCGAATCCACGACCACGATACTTGCAATTGCTCAAATCCTTAACTCGAATAGGCTAAAGATAGGACCAAGTAATCTTCACCAATAATATTATATCAAAAAGGGCGACAAAATCATAAATACATAGCCGAATCCACGACTACGATACTTAAGATTGCTCAAATCCCCAATCTCAATAAATCAAAGGTTTGGATGAAGAATGATATAGGGTATGGATAATATTTGGGATACAAATTGGTGTAAAATGAAAAATAAACAAAACAGATAAATTAAAATCCTAAGTGTGGTTAATCACTTTCCCAACCATCCCATGAATAAGACTCATATCATTGAATAACTCACGCTTTAACACTTGAAACACACGCTTTAGGTAGACACGAATTATACTCAACAAAATCTCAATCAAAGAATAACCTTAGTTGGCGTTCCCATAACGGCCAACTCCCATTCAATCCATAAATATAATATACAACAAATAGTGGTGATATCTCCCACTTAATATAAAACTTTACATAAGTTGGTTAAAACAAACTTCCAACTTTTCCTTTTTCTTTTTCTTTTCCATTTTTTTTTAAACTTTAATTATGTGTAAAATTTCACAACTTTTCTATCACTATTTTTCCGGATAATTTTTCATACTCTTCATACTTTCAGAAATAACTGTAATAGTGAAAGTAGCAAACACACAAAAAATAAACTAAAAGTTATACAATATTTACTTTCATACCAATTGCATTGTGCAATTTCCCGACCTAACCAAAGATAATGAATTACGCACGCGAACACAGGTAATGTAAGGAAACACACTTTGCCTAAAGCAATTAACCACGGATTTTAATCTACAGGGTAGGCTAAGGTGTAAGGGTGTATCGAAACATTATAACAAAGGTGTAAGAAACGAAAGGAATGGCTCTGAGGGTTTTTCTAGGGGTATCTTACTCTAAAAGTGAGAGTAACAAAGGGTTTATACGGGGGTTAACTAACCAGTGTAGTTAGTTAATATCACATAACATATAAAGGCTATTTGGGTGTAATCCTAGAAATTTACCAATTTAGACAAGTCACTCCAATTATATAGATAATACTCATTATGGTGGTCTCGAATAGTATACAAGCCAATTTCTAAAGTTTACAAGTCACCAGCACACTAAAGTTTTAATATTTTTGAAAGAATAGAGTTATGTGTGCGGTTATGTAATTTAGACTTTAAACAAAAACATGCTAAAAAAAATTAAATTTTGATATATTAAGCGAATTTTAAGCATATTTTGAAAAAGTTTAGGACAAGTAAGTGTTCTAATTCTCCATCCCCCCACTTAAGTTAAACAACGTCCTCGTTGTTTGTGTCAAAGGTTAAAAACTGGAAAATAAAAGAATTAGAACAGAAAAACTCCCCTGAGATTTGCTCGGTATGATCCTCCATTATTCGTATAAGAGCAAAAATCAACTTTCTTGTGGATGAGAACGTTTAAGCTTCATAGATGATGTATCCACAAAAAATGCAGGAATCTATAATACCATTTAGACTTTAACACACCTGAGTTAAGAAGGTTCAAACTTGCATAATACATTAGTAGTTAGTAAAAATAAAACCTAAAAAATTAAACTGTAAATCATCAGGTCAGTCGATACGCCGTATCTTATGGAAGACGATACGCCGTATCGAGCCATGAATAAGTACGAATCAGAATAAAAGATGCATCGCATCCTTAACCAGGGATGCGCCGCATTAAATAAACTGACAGAAAGTTTTAAAGTCAAAAGTAAAAATGCAGAAAATGAAATAAGATATGACCAGTGCAGGTGATGCGTCGCATCTTATGATGGAGATGCGCCGCATCTTCTGCAGGTCTGACAGACTCGACACAGAACAGAAAAGTAAAAAATTTTCCATCGGGTTGTCTCCCGGTCAGCACTTGTCTTTATTCCAGAGTCTTCAAGTTAGACTCACGTTCAGCTCCTTAGTACCGATCACTGAAAGAGTCGGAAGCATCGCGCTCCCTCATCGCCAGTCCAGTAATATTGAACACTCCTTGCTCGTACTTAATATCCACGCCATTCTTCTTTAATATCTGTATAAACAAAGTTCTGTCCCTTTCGGGCAGAGATGAAAAAATGATAGACGGGAAATTCTTATTATTATATAGGCATAAATATGCAAGGTGGGGTGGTAGTTCAATAAACATATCATTATTCAAATTTGTATTCTCAACTATTCTCCTACGTTTGTTAATTACTTCGCAATCATACCACTCATCATCAGAATCATTAACAATATCGCGCCTAAGTTCGGTAGGTACATTAAGGTCAATAAATTCCTCGAGGTTCTCATGATTAGGATTAGTTGAGTTGTTTTGAATCAATGTTTCTACCATAAGCCTAGCTTCTAGATCGAGGTCCATACATTCTCTTAATCCTAGCACATAGACGCCTCTAATTATGCTCTCAGCAGGATTTTGGCACTTATAGACTAGTTTATTGTTCCCTACTTTTAATGAGATTTTTCTTTTAAACACATTAATCTTAGCATGGGCGGTAGACAAGAAAGGTCTTCCAAGGATTAAAGGAATCTTAACATCCTCGGGCATATCTAATATAACAAAGTCTACGGGGAAAACAAACTTCTCAATCTTAACTAGCACATTTTCAGCAACCCCTTCAGGTCGTTTTACCGTTTTATCAGCCAATTCAATAAGCAGCTTAGTTGGTGCTAATTTTCCTAGTCCTAGGGTGGTGAATGTCTTAAGGGGCATAACACTAACGCTAGCTCCTAAGTCAGCTAATGCATTATTGAAAGATATGTCATCATAGGTAAAATCGTCAGTAGGATCTGTTTGCTAAAAGAGAAATTAAAGGATTTAGAAACGAATATAAAGAATAAAAATGGCTGATATCTGCGAACGATGCGCCGTATCCAGAAAGTTGGATACGCCGTATCTTATTTCGTTAAAATTTAATCAGACTTTTATTCAGAAAACAGATACACCGCTTATGAATTAGAATGCGCCGTATCAAGTTTAAATTATCAAAAATCGATTATATTTATTAAAATTAAATGCGTCGTATTAACAAAAGCTAATGCGCTGTATTTTCGTTACGTTTCAAAATACAAGATTTTTGATTTAGCAGATGCGCCGTATCGATAGAAATCGATGCGTCGCTTTTGTTTAATAATTCGAAAAACTATTTTTAATTTAAATAGAAAATACGCCGTATCTGTGAAAACAGATGCGTCGTATGGCGTTAGGGTTTAGAAAAATTTCTTATTAAAAACAGAATACGCCGTATCTTGGGGAAAGATGCGTCGTACTCGAATTTATTAAACGCGTTGTATTTTATAAAAATTTAAACGCAATACGCCGTATCTGTGAAAACAGATGCGCCGTATCGTTTGTATCAGCACAATACAACGATAGCAGAATGCAGAAAAAAAAAATAAAAAAAAAAATAAATAAAAAAGAAAAACAAAAATAAGAACAAACATTACAGAAAACAAACAAAAACAGAAAATATGCAAATTATACAATGAATGCAATTTATCTAATACACAACAGGGTTAGTGGTTAGAATCTAAAAAAAACTAAAAAGCTAAAAAGAAAAACCTAATTAAAATACTAAATCAAATTAACAGATAATAACAATTCACTCCCCGGCAGCGGCGCCAAAAACTTGATGGAGCGTTATGTGTCGTTGCGGTTTAGCAGTATTAATGCCTACTCAAGTTTTAAATTTATATTTAGCCGACTTATCAATAACACACACACTTAACGAGCAGTGTACCCGGTCAGTATGAATATAATGGTAAGTAGAGTGTCGATCACTAAGAGTGGAACGTATTATCTAGTTATTCTAATCAGTATTTTAATATCCTAAGTTAGCTATACAACCTAATCTAACGCAAGGGGGTTCAGCCTGAGAGACTGGCACGGTTTGGTTATGATTAAATAGAAAACTAAACTAATGAGCACGAATCAGCGATTAGCACACACGTACACAGATAGATACTCGAGACAATAAGAAGGCCTGTCCTGATAATTAAGTAGCTTGTCACTTGTTTTATTGCTAGTTTTATATGAAGTGTATATAATTAAACCTTTCTCGTTGGCTCTAATCTTATCGGCGAGTAAACCCTTAATGATTACTTATGCCTATCCTATTTATTCAAGAGACGCTAAAACAAATAGGCGAGGAAGGGGCATGGCGACCCAAGCAAGACTCAGCTAGACACAGAGGTTATCAATGCACTAATAAAAGTCACCAAAGACATCAACATATAAACTTTAATTAATGGGAAAGCAATATTAAGGGGAGTGCATGATCTTCCGTAGTCACATGACACAAGCCCATCAATCCTGATGAATTAAAGTGTACTAATACAATAAAACAAAACTACTTAATGAATTGACTACATGCAGGACCTTCTTACAGCTCTTGTATCTTTGTTTAAGGTGTGTCTTGTGCTGCTTGGTCGTCTGAATTCGGCTCTAGGGTTATATCTAGGTCTTCGGTCTCAGAGAGAGCTTAGTGTCTCTAAAATTCGTCTGGCCTTGGGGTATTTATAGTTTCTGTCTGAGGGATCGATGCGGCGCATAGAGTTGATAGATGCGGCGCATTGACTTAACTTCGCGTGGGGTCCAAGATTAATATATTCTGGAATATTCGTACACCGTCTTCAGATGCGGCGTAACTTGATCTTTGTATGCGGCGCATGTACTTGGATTGTAACTTGTGAAATCTTGATAGTGATACGCCGTATGTTAGAAGTATAATGCGGCGTATCTGGAGTAGAACGAGCTTGATCTTCTTCTTTGACCAAAGTTTCATATGCAGTGCATGACATAATTGCATGCGACGCATTCTTCAAAGTCAGGCAATGGTCTTCGAATTCATCTAAGTATGATATTGCGTCGTATCTGTTGAGTGAGATACGGCGCATCTTCTGGATTTTAGTAGACTTTTAACATATCGCTTGTTTTGCTCCATAATTAGTCCAAAATCGCCAAGTTTCACATAATGCTTGTTTTTACCTGAGAATTACTAAAGTAAACATTAATGTATCGATTCTCATAGATAATATAATAAAACAAGTCAAATAAATAGGATAAATGATGATAATAAAATGTACTTATTTGAGTTCATCACTCGTACAAAAATTTGTCAATTATTTCTTTCCTCCGTCAAAGACGACTAATCTAAAGAATGAAATTTCGGGATTTCGTCAAAGTTTCGATGAAAACTTCGGAGAGGCATGGGAACGATTCAAGGATCTCCTAAGAAAATGCCCACATCATGATTTCACGGAGTTACAACAAATCAACACGTTTTATAATGGGTTGAATGGAAACGATCAAGATTCTATTAACGCAGCCGCCGGTGGCAATATCTTGAATCGTCGACCTAAAGAAGTGCTTGAAATTTGTGAGAATAAGTCAAAAGTTCCTATTTCTCGTAACAAAGTGAATGTTCCTATCACTCCTGCTTCTTCATCCGGTAACTCATCAGAGTTAGCCGCACCGTTAGCCGCTCTAACGGACGTAATTCGTTGCATGATGAAGGAAGTGAAAGAAATTAAGAGTGAAATTCATAAACCGGAACCAATCAAAGCCGTAAACAAAGTGTGTGAAACTTGTGGTGGCCCGCATGCGTATTACGATTGTCAAGCAACCGATGCTTCTTTTTACCAAGCTCCCGTAGCAGCCGTAAACCACAATCAATACCGACCGCAAGCTGAAACTCATTACCGAGCACCAAATGCTATGGTACCACCTGGTTTTCCACCCGTGCAAAATCAAAAAAATCAAAATTGCTTTGTTCAAAATCAAGGTCAAAATTTCAACACCTCTCAGAATTTTAACCAAAACCGTAATAATTTCAACCAACCTAATCAAGCTCCGAATCAACAAGTTTATCAACAACCTCCTCAAGCTCCTTTGACAAATGATTTCATGAAAATTACTGAGTCCAGCATACGTTCGATGCAAACTCAAATCAATAATATGAAAGTCGAGTTGAGAAAGGAAATTGATACTACGATGTCTCGTCAAACAAATGAGTTAAAGAATATGGTGGGCAGTTTCATGAATATGAACATGAACCAAGCTTCTTCATCTTCCGAAAGACTTCCGAGCAATACCATTCCTAATCCTAATGCTGAGTTGAAAGCCGTCACCACTCGAAGTGGTAAGACGCATAATGGACCCTCGACTCCTATGCCCCCTCCACCGAGGGAAGTGAATCGAGATACCGAGGTGACAATGGACAAGGTGCATTTCTCAAGCCCACGAAGTACCGCACACGTCCAACCTCCAGATGTCCAAACTCAAGTTCCGGAACCCGATGTTCCGAAGACCAATCCTAAACCTTCGATTCCATATCCTTCAAGGCTTAACGATCAGAAGCTTCGAGACAAAACCAATCAACAAATGGAGAAATTCTTTAAAATCTTCAACGAAGTGCACTTTGACATAAGCTTCGCAGATGCTCTCATCCTTATGCCCAAATTTGCATCTACACTCAAAAGTTTACTAAGCAACAAGGATAAGTTGTCTGAGATGGCAAAGACCCCACTTAACGAGCAGTGCTCGGCGATTCTCCTCAAGAAGCTTCCCGAAAAGCTCGGAGACCCCGGCAAGTTTTTAATCCCATGTGATTTCTTGGGGAAGGTTTAGTGCTCTGCCTTGGCCTATATTAGCGCAAGCATTAACCTTATGCCACTCTCGGTATGGAAGAAATTATCTCTTCCGGGGCTTACATCTACTTGCATGACACTCGAGCTAGCGGACCGTACTATAACTTCTCCACTTGGAATAGCTGAGGATGTCGTTGTGAAAGTAGGAAAGTTCCACTTTCCCACTGATTTCGTTGTGGTAGACTTTGATGCCGATCCTCAAGTTCCACTCATACTGGGGAGAGCTTTCTTAAGAACGAGTCGTGCTATCATTGATGTATACGCCGAAGAATTAACCATACGAGTTGATAATGAAGAAGTCACGTTTAACATTAATCAGAACTCTAAATCTCTAACCACCAAATGCAACGTTGCTACGGTTAATCAAAAATCTGATCCCGTAATTGCTTCCAAAAGAAGTGATTCGATACTTTCAAGATTCACGGTTAAGAGTACTTCAAAAAAAAGTGCTGAGCTCAAAACAATGAAAATTACCCCTGGTTCAAGCAAATGGTTTGAGAGTTGTGCTGCGGAAGTTAAGAGTATTTTTTATTATGATGAACAAGAATCGGAGATCACAACGGAAGTGGTGAAAATTGCTAGCTCTAAGAGCACACCACTTGTCCCACCTCCGGAATCGGTTTATCGTATTGAGATTGTTGATTCTGTGGATGAAACTAAAAATCCCACTCCTTATTCTGCACCAATCATTTCCGACTCTTCCCATCCTTCTCTTCCGATTGAGGGAAGTTATATCTCTATGGAAGAGCTCGAGGTTTTCTTATTTTATGCTCCAATTTCGCCGGAAATTGTTGAGCCTGATTGTGATCCGGGGGGAGATGCTCTGTTATTAAAAAAGACGATATTTGATGAACCGTTATTTTCCCTCCCCCCGAAGGATGTTGTTGTTAAAGATAATCCGTCAGATCCCCCGGAGCTCGAGCTCGAGGATTCCTTGCCCGAATATGAGAGTTTTATCTTTGATACGGCTGAAGAGAGTAGTGGCAATCCCACTTCTCATTCTGATTTTTCTCTCTCGGCTTATGAAGCCTTTTCTTTTGATATCGATCTTTTGGAAGAGACGAGTAGTGGCAGTACCACTTCTCATGCTTATATCTCTCTTCCCGAGTACGACTCATTTATCTTTGATAAAAAAGATCCGGTTATCTTCGATGAGTTCTCCGGTGAACTCTCTCAGCCGGAATTTGATCATTTTTATTTCAATCTTGAGAAAAATTTTAGTCTGGGGGGAGGTGTACATAATCATAAGAATGTGCTTGTTGATAAAATCACCCAGCCCTCCCTTCCGAGACTTTTGAACAATCTGCTTTTGAGGATGAAGAATTGATCTTAATTGTTATAAAATTCTTTCTTCCATTCCTCACATATGGTGTGATTTCTCTTTCCCTTTTCTCCTACGGGAATGAGGACACTATATTTGACCCGTGTATCATCCCTTATAGTTTCTACTATTAAAATACCGTGGGTATCTCGTCGGTGTGGAACTTTCTTATGTTCAAATGTTTATCCAAACACATTGAATGAAAGTCCGATGGAGATTGTTTCTTCCACTTGCTTCCCCATGAACCAATGAATTCGGGGTCGAGTCAAGCTAGTGACTCGGTTAACAAAAACATTAGCATTGCATGGGTAAACGTCCATGTTTCTGACTTCTTTCTATTTTCTGACACTAAGTGTGGGGGAATCCCACTGTGCTTGGCTGTTGATCCCAGTTGAGCTTAACGATCTTGTTAATTACTTTAGATATAAACCTAAAGCAATAGGTATAGAAACTGCTTATGAACGAACTATTAATTACTATGCGGAAGTTAGTAATTAATCTTAAGAAGAATAACAATAACACACGATAATTCTCTCAACCTTCACCTCAATATATATTAATATACAGTTACTCAAAAGTAACATGGTTACAACGAACCTTGAAGTGATTACAAGACAATACGTATGCTAGGACAATCGACCTCTAACCCTAACCCTAGATCCTCTTTTTATACACATTAGGAGTCCTAGTCGGTTACAAAACTTTCTATACAAGAATAATATCTAATCGTATCTTTACCATAAACAAACTATACATATCCAATAAGCAGCAGAATCAAACTCTAGCAGCAGGATCATCTTGGGCTAGCAGCAGTTTGACACTTAGCTTATTTCATCATACTTCGAGTATCGCCAGCAGCAGAATGAATATACTAGCAGCAGAATGATTATGCCTAGCAGCAGAATCATACTTAGTATATTTCCATTTGAACCATGAGCAGCAGAATGATACAACTTAGCAGCAGAATCTTCAAAGTAGCAGCAGTATCATTTAAACCCAACAATCCTCCCCTAAACTTGATATTTTCTTCCAAAATATACAAGTTTCATCCATATAGCACAGATAATCACCAAGAGGATGCTTCCAAACACTACTTCTTTGAAGTCTTTGATTCAAGAATCTTCTCATATTTCCTTATCAGTTTATAAGCCTGATCATCTGAAAAGAAACTCTTTTGCAATGTCAACATTCCAGGCTTTAACATCTGAGTAATAACTGCTGTGTTGTTATTCAAAGGGTATTCCTTCTCCACAAGCATGTATACCTTAACACCCTTACAGACTAATTCATGTACTCCACAAGATTGATACAAATACCACTTATCAACTCTGGAGTTTAACAAATCCTTCCATTCAAGATCCCTCTCATCAGGCTCAAACATGTTCTTCAGAAATAATAGTGAATTCTTTCATATATCACCTCTGGTCTCTGATCACTATATTTTTCTTTATACAATCTCCACATCTGTATCACATCATCTCTATCCATAAAATGTAGCATCTGAGAAAATCTAACAAATCCATAACAAAGATGATTAGACCTCATAACCTCCCAGTAAGCTTCACTTTCATCCCTGACTGTATGTTAATAAGATATGATTGAATACTTGGTATCTAAAGGAACTGCATTTACTATTTCTGGTTCCTTTTGTGGTACATGAGCTGTGAGATCCATTGTTCTTTTCATATCATCAGCAGTCACCTCTTCAAAATGATGTTCATCACTTTCTTCTTTCTCTGAGTTACTCATCACTAATGACTGAGTTCTTCTCTTCTTCCTAGCCACCTGTTTTACTCTTCTCCCATATCTCTTTATACCAACAGTAGGTTCAGGCTTTTCCTCTTCAACTACATTCTCTTTCCCTTTCTCAACATCTTTTTGTATCTCAGTTTCAACAATAACCTCTTTTTCTTTCTCAACATCTGATACTTTAGGCATTTTGACAGTTGACTCAGGATTCATATAAGCATTTGATGCTACTTTGATTCTTGACAACTCTTTGATCTCAGCATCAGTTAAAGGTTTAAATTTCCTCTCCATCTCTTTCTTAGCAGCCTCAAACTTCTGCTTGACTTCTTCATTAGAGTATGGCTTCAACTCCTTCAATTTCCAACCCTTCATATTCCTCAGATATTGCTCATGAAGAGTTCTCTGTTGCCTTGCAGTTGGTGGTCTATTAACCTTTTTATTCATCCTTGCAACTAGAAGCCTTTTCTTATTCTCCACAATGGCTTGATGAATCCAGTCATTAATACCTTCATCTGTAAAAACATCTTCCATCTCTACTTTCACTTTCTCCCATGCCATAGCAGCTTTACATCTTGCCTGCTCATTTTCCCATGCAGCCACTTTTGCTTCAACTTCAGATTGTTTCTCAGATTGTTGCTTTTGTTTCTCCATTGCTTTATCATACTCAGCTTTTTCTTCATCAGCAATCCTCTGAGCTTCTTCTGCATCCCACCTTTCTTGCAAATGTCTAGGCCATTCCTCAATTGGAAATTCATTAGGATCAGGATAAGGTTCAAGTTCTTCCACCATTTTCTCCTTACCCTTACCCTTGTAGGTAGGTGGTTGAACAGGTTTTCTTGTTGGCACAGGCTCTTGTATGACAACTCCTTTGGCTTTAGGTCTTGAGATAGTCACTGGTTTTGGTTTTGGTATAGGTTGAGCAGCAGGTTGTGATTGTGGTTCAGGTGTTGGAATAACTTTTTGTGATTTTGGTGAATTTGGTTTAAGATTTAGCAACATTTGAGCTATGGGTATTGTGTCTTCATCTGTTTCAGCAGCAGAACCCATTTCTGAAGCAACAGCAGAATGTCCTGCATCAGCAGCAGAATCATTCTTTGCCTTCTTGTCACCAACATCAGCAGCAGGTTTACTTCCAACATCTTTTTCAACATTATCCATACCAGAACCAACATTCTCAACCATATGATCCTCATTTTCTGCAACACCAGCAACATTCTTATCCAATTCTATCTCAGTCTCCCCTTGAGCCTCCCCTTTAGCCATGTTTTCCTCTGTTTCATTCCTCCCCTGTTTGGGAGCATCCTCTCCCAAACTTGGTTTGGAAAACTTCAACTGTGAAGATCTTGATCTCAGCAACCCCTCAAGATGTTGAACCCTAAGCTTAAGCCTTCTGATTTCAGCTCCCTGAGAAGCCTTCACTGTCTTGAGCTCCTTTCTAAGACCAATGACCTCCTTTGACAATTTTGTACAGGTATCCGTCAATTCTTTTAATTGTTTCATGATATCCTCACAACTTCGGTCTGTGTAACCTGACCCGAGAGGTTGATCACTGGATTTGGCATTGTGTACAGGTGGTTTAACCGTCAAATCCTCTGTTTCAAGTTCAATGCTAGCCTCAACACTTCGACCTGTGTGACCTGGTCCGAGAGGTGTATCATGGGCATTGTCATTGTGTACATCAGTGTCCATCAATTCAATTGTTTCATCTCTGTCCTCATCACTTCGAGATGTGTTACCTTCTCCGAGAGGTGAATCTTTGGACACAAACTTAGTCTCAACCCTAGGCTGAACATCTGAGTCCCCTATTTTAGCCATGTGGCTAGGGTTTCCATCATGTGCATCAGGTTCATGAGAACCCTCAGCAGTAGATGTTGCCAAGGTTGGGGTCTTAGCTATGTTGACACTGGCCTGTTCAACTTCTAAGTTGGAAACAGTAGTGTCAGCCCCTTCCTTCATGCCATCTCCATCACCCATGGCAGCCTCATCTGCTTCCATACTAGCACTAGTCTGAGGTAACTCAGTGCTCTTTTCATGTGAAATCCTAGGTGATTGAGTCTTTTGTGGTTCATTATGGGATGATTCATGTGAATATTCAGGAGTGGGTGTGTGATGGGAAGCTGTGGGGTTTTCAGCTTCTTCACCCTGATCAGCAACAATGTTCAAAATATGATGGGACAATGGAGTTATTCTTCCTGAAAAACCAGTCCCATTTTTCCTTAAGTGCTTAAACATTTTAGTTACAAGAACAGGAGTTTTATAAGGTTTTTCATGAGCAAAAGGTTCTTGTAACTGATTATCAATGAGTAATTGTAAAAACCTTGGATAAAGATAAGAATTTCCAGAAAGATTCTTTTTCAACCCCTCAAAAATCATAGCCGAAAAATTATATGGCTGGCCTGTGGCTAGACAAATCAAAGCAGAAGCTTGATTTGCACTAAACTCATTCCACCCACTTGTTTTAGGACTAAGAAAATGTAGAAGGGTGTGAACAAGAAACTTCCATTGTGGGCAGAGCAAACGTTTGAAAATTTTAACTTTAGTGTTGGTTCGCTCATACCCAATTCTTTCAAGTTCCTCAAAAATTGTAGATGTGGGAAGGCAAGTTATTGCTTCATCATCTGTAAGACGAAGAATTCGTCTTATAGATGTTTCAGTAACGACTATTCTTTCCTCATCCACTAAGAAAATTAACATTTCTTCCCCATTAATAGTTTCAGTCGTAACAGTCGACCAAAACTGTTTCATGTGGGAACGATATATAGTTGGATTTACTGATAATGCATACCTAATGGAGGTAGCATTAAGAAAGTCTATAACTTCAGTGAATGCATCAGCCTCCGGCACCTTTCTAAGAAAAGCTACTTGATTGTGATCGTCAGAAAAGGTACGTCTCGCCATTGCTAATTAGGGTTTTGATTTTGGAGAATTTTGAATCAGATGCTAATGGAGATGTTAGGTTTTGGAGAGAATTGAATTTTGGGCGCACAATTTTAATTTGGGGATCGAATTAGGTTTTATTCCAATTAGATACCAATTATAACGTTTTAGGCGCCAAGTTGCAAAATAGTCCTCCAACTTTCAAATTTAGCAGTAGAATGCTAAACTTGCACAACTAAGCAGCAGAACATCTCCAGCAGTAGAATGGATTTCTTCCCAATACTTATCCAAGTACCCAAAATAAAGATCCATCCTTTTGGTCAACTCTCCCAAAATTAATTCCACATACCAACTTGAGAGTTAATTTCTAAATACCAACCCCGCCTTAAATGTCATTAAGTCTTGATTAACTCTATAAAAGCCCTTAACGCATCTACACACATTCATCTCCTCCCACAAAGTCCTCAACATTAATCTTCAACATTCCAATCACCATGAATCCTTCAAAGATCATAGAAATCTCATCCGATTCATCATCTGACTCCGGGAGCTCTGGTTGGAATAACTATTTTCCATCCAACTACACCAGTCAAACCAGCAAAAGGCAAAGGACAACTCCTCCAATATCATCAGATGAACTAACAACTCCCCCATCCTATTTAAACGATTCATTCTCCTCTTCTGATTCGTCTGATGATGATGAACTTCAAAAACTATCAGACTTACTAACCAAAGAGTTTGAAAAAGCAGCATCATCAGTGAAGATCCCTGTTCCAAAGAAGAAGCCTGAGAAGAAGCAAGTTCCATCTCCAAGTCAAAAGCAAATTCCATCTCCAAGACCAGTAATACTGGCACTTCCCTGCAAGAAGGTGTCTGAACTCATGGGTAGCAGAGGAGCCCGCAGCAAAGTCATGCCGGATATCATTGGAAAAGGAAAAGGAAAGCTTGAGTAGTTGTGTTGTGTGGTAGGTTTGTGTAGGTTTATGTGTAGTAAGGTTGTTGGTTGGTTGTTTGTTTTGTTGCTATTGAATCCTGAATGTTGATGTAACTCCTGCTAATGTAGTGAATGCTCCCAGTAATGAATAAACTTCTATTATCTTTGTGTTTATTAACATCCACTCTTATGATTTTGATCCTGAATAGATAGCCTCCCCTGAATTTCAGAATCATCTTTTTCTGAGCAATCAACTTTTGTGACTTATCCTGCAAAAGATTAGTCCAACAACCACAAAACACAAACAAAAGTATCTCACAATAATCACAAGATAGTCAACAACATAACCATCTTAGCAGCATACAATATACAGACATAGCAAGCACTAGAAACAACTTATTTGATCAATAACAGCACAAATCCTCAAAAACTTTTTACAAAAACATACAGAGATAAAATTTTAAAGATTGATCATACCAATACTGGCAACTAAAAATTGAAATCTACTTATATCAAAACTTTTTGTAAGTAGATCAGCAACATTATTATCAGTATGTATTTTAACCACTTGGATTAACTTTTTCTCATAACAATCTCTAATAAAATGATGTCTTATCTCTATATGCTTTGTTTTAGAGTGAAAAACAGGATTCTTGATTATACACATTGTGCTGTTATTATCAATAAAAATTTTGGTGTTCATGAAATTGTACCCATAATCCAAGAGTTGATTCTGAATCCAGAGTACTTGTCCACAGCAACTAGAAGCAGCTACATACTCTGCCTCAGTTGTTGAGTTAGCCACCACAGTCTGTTTCTTGCATTGCCATGAGATTAGCCTATGACCAAGGTATTGACAGCCTCTAGTGGTTGATTTTCTATCCAAACTAGCTCCAGCATAGTCACTGTCTGAGTATGCTATCAAGTCAAAGGGTGAATTATTAGGATACCAAAGGCCCAATTTAGGTTGACCCTTTAGGTACCTAAAAATTCTTTTGACCACTTCCAAGTGTGAAACTTTTGGGGACACTTGAAATCTAGCACAAGCACACACAGAGAACATGATATATGGCCTTGAAGCAGTCAGATACATCAATGAACCAATCATTGATCTATAAAGATGTACATCAACCTCTTACCCATCTTCATCCTTGAGAAAAGGTTTGTTGTTATCCATTGGTGTCTTAGTTGCCTTCACATCATTGAAACCAAATTTCTTTAACATATCAGCCACATACTTGTCTTGACTGATGAAAATCCCCTCAGCTATCTGCTTAACCTGAAGCCCCAAAAGAAAGTGAGTTCTCCCATAGAACTCATTTGAAATCTGTTATGCATGAGCTTCTCAAATTCTTCACACAACATCTTGTTTGTAGACCCAAAAATGATATCATCTACATAAACCTGAACTAGTAGAATATCATTCTTGTTTTTCTTGATGAAGAAAGTTTTATCAATGGTTCCCCTTGTGAATCCATTAGATAACAAATACTTAGACAAGGTGTCATACCAAGCTCTAGGAGCTTGATGTAAACCATACAGTGCTTTCTCCACTTTATATACTCTATCTGGAAAGTTAGGATCTTCAAAACCAGGAGGTTGCATCACATAAACCTCTTCATCAATCTTTCCATACAGAAAAGCACTTTTCACATCCATTTGGTACACTGGAAAGTTCTTGAATGAGGCAAAAGCTAAAAACAATCTAATAGCCTCTATCCTTGCTACAGGAGCAAAGACCTCATCATAATCTATTCCTTCTTCCTGAGTGTACCCTTGAGCCACTAGTCTTGCTTTGTTTCTCACCACAATTCCTCTTTCATCTTTTTTGCACCTGAACACCCATTTTGTACCAATTGCCCTCTTCGCATTAGGCAAATCAACTAGTGTCAAGAACTCTTGAATCTTGAACTGCAACAGCTCCTCTTGCATAGCTTCAACCCAACTTGAATCTTTCATAGCTTTATGAATATTCTTGGGTTCCACTTGTGATAAGAAACAGGCAAATTTGCAATTTTGTAGGTCCTTGTGGCTATTCCTCTGATGCAATGATTGAGCAAATAAACCTTGATGAAGTTGATCACTTAGCCTTTTTGTTTTACTTCTAGTTTGTACAGTAGATTGTACATCACCAATTATCTGCTCCTTAGGATGGTTCTTATGTATCCTTGTAGTTGGAGTAGGACTGACTTGAATAGAAGTCTCCATATTTGTCAAATCAGCATTTGCTCCAAAAACATCCACAACATCATCATCTATATCATAGTAGATTTCCTCCATTTCAGGCATATGAGGAAAGTCACCATCATCATTAACATCAACATTAAAGTCAGCAGCAGAATTCTTTGGAACAGCAACAGAATTACTAGGCTTAGCAGCAGAATTGGAGATACTGCTGCTAGGCGTAGCAGCAGAATTATTTGGCTTAGCAGCAGAATTAGAGATACTGCTGCTAGCTTCATTTCTTGAACTTCCATGCTTTGCTGACTTTTCAACAGTCTTTCCATCATTAGAAGGTTCATCATCACCTTCTGCATGATCCTTTGGTACTTCCTTATGAACATCATCATCATCTGAACTCTTTCCCTCTTTATCTGTTGGAGTGAAGAACTGATTAAACTTCCACTTCTCAATCAAAACAAACTCCTCTGCAGATCCATCCTTCTTTGCTTGTGTACCTGCATTGGGGTTAGTTTGTGTACCTGCAGACATGTTAGTTGTACCTGCAATTACTGGTTGATAATTCATACTTTTGGTTAGAGAATCAATATCAAACAGCCATTCAGGTCCTTTTCCAGCAACACTAGGTGTGGTTTCACTAAACCTAACGTGTAGATTTTCTTCCACATGCTTTGTTCTTTGGTTAAATACCATAAAAGCTTTGCTATTAGTTGAGTATCCAACAAAGAAACCTTTGTCTGCTTTCTCATCAAACTTGCCTAGTGAATCAATGGTATTTAAGATAGTAACAGGACACCCAAATGGTTTTAAGAAATCTATCATAGGTTTCCTACCATGCAACAGTTCATAAGGGGTCTTGTTATGAGGCTTCACTACCTTACTCCTATTTTGCACATAGCAAGCAGTATTTACTGCTTCAGCCCAAAAAGTAGTGGGTAACTTTGACTCAGACAACATAGTCCTAGCAGCCTCAATTAATGTCCTATTCCTCCTCTCAGCAACACCATTTTGTTGAGGAGTTCTAGCCACACTAAACTGCCTTAAAATACCTTTTTCCTCACAGAACTGATTCATTACATGATTCTTAAATTCAGTTCCATTGTCACATCTGATTACTTTGACCTTATGATTTACTAGATTTTCTATTCTTGTAATGAAGGCCTTAAGTATTCCAGAGGTCTCATCCTTAGTTGCTAAGAAAAACACCCAAGTAAACCTACTGAAATCATCAGTGACAACTAAGCAATACATCTTCTTATTCAAGCTCTTCACAAAAGTTGGTCCAAACAGATCCATATGCAACATATACAAAGGTTCAGAAATAGAGTTCACCACTTTGGACTTACAAGAAGCTCTGTGTTGCTTTCCCATCTGACAAGCAACACAGGTTTCAAAATTCTCAAAAATCTTTGAAGGTAACCCTCGGACAAGGTTGCCTTTTACCAATTTGTTTATAGTTTTGAAATTTAAGTGACCCAATCTTCTATGCCAAAGCTTGGATTCATCAATGGTGGCCTTTGCAAAAAGACAAGTTAAATCTCTTTTGGGAATGATGTTCTTAATGTCCACACTGTATATATTGTTTGTTCTAGGGACTTTAAGTAGTACTTCAGAATCATGAGGTAACTTAAAGTCGGGAGACAAAACAAGACAGTCAGTGTCTGTAAAAAGAACAAAATTCTTTTTGTCACACATTTGTGAGACACTAAAAAGATTGAACTTAAGTCCCTCTACAAAATACACCTTTTCAAAATCCAATTTTCCTGTTCTAATAGTACCTCTACCAACAATCTTGCCACCTTTTGGATCATTGCCAAAAGCAACATAACCACCATCAAAAGCCTTAAAATCTTCCAAGTTGCTCTTGTCCCCAGTCATGTGTCTAGAGCATCTACTATCAAAAATGCATTTATCCTTTAGCTCCAATTGTAGATTGCCCTGCACAAAAAGTAAGAGAGTTAGTTTCTCTTTGGGACCCAAGCCATTACTGACTTGGATCTGCCTTGTGCATCAAAGTAATCATATTTCTTGAAGTTCATTGATGCACTACTGTGTCTGGTTTTGGGTTTCCAGACCAATGATGAAGCGAAAAGTGTAACGCTTTTAAGGGGTCATTTAAGCCCTAAATCGTATTTATTTGATCAAATATTGCCCGAAATCGTTCCTTTTGTCATTTTAGGTACTTTTGAGGAGAAATCTGGAAAAGGAGGCATTTTGGACGTTTTTGGAGCATAAAAGTGAAGAAAACGACAAAGTCTCAAAAATCGGCTAAAAGTTACCTTTGACGGCGTCAGATTTTACCCTGGACGGCGTCATGGCTTGGCAAGAAAAGGTGGATGTGAAATTTACTCATGATAAGCCAGTGAAAATTTCATGTGAATTCTGACGGCGTCACGCTTTAACCTGATCAAGGGCGTCACGGCTTAATTCAAAGAGGGACGGCGTCACGTTCAAGGTCTGACGGCGTCAAGCCTTGATAAGCCAGAACGGATTTTGGAGAGCTAAAGAGGGACGGCGTCAAGAAGGCCATCCGGGAACCCTAGAAGCGGCGAGGTGACGGCGTCACACTCCATAAGGTGACGCCGTCAGATGTAAAAATCTATATATAGTTTTGCAATTCTTTGTCAAAGGGGGGAACTTAGTGTGGAATTTTTGGGAGAAAACCCTAAGACGATTTTAGCATCTTTTTCAAGGCTTTTTGCCTTGAGATCTTCCATGTTACATTGAAAGATAAGTTATCAATTAATCATTCAATATGTCTATGTGTTGTTTGATTTTATCTTGTTCTTGTCTTTTGTTTAACATGTTAGGCTAGATTTATCTTGTGTTTGCTTAGATCTAATGAAACCTAGCTATTGATTATTGGTTATTAGTGTGTTATTAGTTGTATTGGATGATTGTTTATCTATGTTAGGCTTAAGAAAACTGGCTAACTTCCTATTCGGTAACTTGCTTGAACGTCTTAAGAAACATGAACCAAATGCGTACTAAAGGTTTTTATGGTTGTATTTAATGCACAAGCGAATTCTAGTGATCCCATGTTAGGAGCTTCCTAGCCGGCTCGACATAGGAGTGAAGTAGGAGCTTGTAGAGTTGGGGAAGTACGTACGCCACCCCACGATTGGTATTAAGGAATACACCCGTCATCCACGCAACTAATACACACTAATCAACCGGTAAAAGATAGTTAGGGAGTAAGGAAATCTAAGTGAACACATTTCTCTACACATAAGTTTTCACCAACTTTTTATTTTCAGTTATTTATTTTATTTGCATTTGTAGTTATTTGGGTTAGTTGACTAGCAACTAATTCCGCCCACTCCTTCAAACCCGAGATTTTACTTGCTTTCATAAAATTATAAAAACACAAAAAAAGAATCTTCCTCAACCCTTAGACCTATTAGAGTAGTCTTTCATACCTAACGAACACTATTCCCTGTGGAGAACGATCAATCCCCCGTACTTACCACTACACTATACTACATCGGTCAGGTACACTGCCTGGTGGGGTTGTAAGCCTCTTGAGATCCCTCGAGAGGTAAAACCTGTTGTAAGGTTGCAAAACCCACGCATCAAGTTTTTGGCGCCGTTGCCGGGGAATAGTTATTGTTTAGGTTGAATTTTTATTTTATAGGTCTACTCACTAGATTCCTTTCTAGTGAGATTTTTATTTTATTTTTTTTTAGGTTTTCTTTAGTCTATCTATTTTCTTCGTTTCTTTGTTCGTAACCATTACCATTCGACATCATGGAAGATGGTAATATCCTTGATCCCAACATCCCACCACCACAACAACCACCACCACTTCCTAGAGCCCGTACTTTAGGAGAGTATTCCCGTCCTAGCCACCATGGCTATCGAAACACCATTGAGCTCACTCAAGGAGCCAATGTCACACCCTTGCGATCCGACACCATCCGGTTGGTGCAAAGCGGATGCGCATTCCATGGACTTCGATCTGAAGATCCTAATCAACACCTCAAGGACTTTCTTAAAATCGTTGATTCTATAGACCTTGATGTTGCCACTCGAGAGACGACCCGATTGCGTCTCTTCCAATTCTCTCTGCGGGATCAAGCTAGTCAGTGGCTAGAACGTCAACCCGCAGGATCCATCACCTCTTGGGATGATCTCACCACTCGTTTCCTTGCTCAGTTTTTCCCACCGGGAAGAACTACCAAGCTAAGGAATGATATCTTGATGTTCCAACAACGTCAAGGCGAAACTCTCTACGAGGCATGGACTCGATTCAAGGACTTACTCCAAAAAGTCCCTCACCATGGCATAGAACTTTGGCTTCAAGTCCAAATCTTCTATGACCATATCAATCTCTACACGAGGCAAACCATTGACCAATCGGCCGGTGGTAAGCTACGTGATCTAAGTGCGGAACAATCATGGGCTCTCCTAGAGGATCTTGCTCTTTATGACAACGAAAGTTGGAGTGATCCCCGTGATTTGAATAAAACGGTCAAGGCAATATCTTTGCCTTCGAACAATTCAAGCACTTCCGACCGTAGGATCATAGAACTTGAAGATCAAGTCAAGTTTCTCATGAAATCCTACGAGGCTCCTAAACCTTCAAGCCAAGTGAACAAAATCACTTCTTCATGTGAATTATGTAGTGGTCCCCACGACACTCGTGATTGCATGGAACTCCCCGAACAAGCTTTTGTGGATTACGCATCCTCGCGTACCGACGGAGCGGGAGACAAGTGGTACACTTTCAAACCCGAGCCAAACCATTACGGTGATTCATACAACCCCTCATGGAAAAATCACCCGAACCTTAGGTGGAAACAAAACCAAAACACACAACAAACCAATTCTTCCAACCCACCTAATCGTTTCCAATCAAGCGGTTCCAACTCGAACCGTAATTCCAACAACAATCCTTCCGGCAATGGTAGTACCGATAGCTTTGAAGGATTGATGTCTCAATTTATGGCATCTCAAGAAGCTCTTTTAGCCAAGTTTGAAGCGGATTTCAAACAAAAACAAAGCGAGATGACCAATAAGATTGACACCTTGTTGAAAGCCCTCAATGATCGAGAAATGGGAGCACTCCCTAGTAACACGGTCAAGAACCCGAAACTAAACGTCAACGCTATTTCATCGGTTTCGTCCCCTAGTTCTTGTCCACAATATTATTCGGTCAATTCCATGAGCACGTGTTTCAAACAAACCCAAGTCGTTCCAAATGACCAAGAAGTTATGACATCCAAATTGGTCAACAGCATAGTTGAAACACCTCCCACTCAAAACCTTGACGAAGAATTCAAGGAGCTCCACCTTGAAAGTCCGGTTGTTGATGAGTTGGATGAAAAGAAGCTCAAGTTAGGCGAAAGAAGGACCGCCTTTGTTCAAAACAAACTACCTAAGAAGTTAGATGATCCGGGCTTATTTGTTCTACCTTGCAAGATCGGTAATTCGGAGGCTTATGACACATTAGCCGATCTTGGATCAAGCCTTAACCTACTTCCGTTACCTCTTTACACCTCTCTAAAACTTGGAAAACTTGAAGAAACCGAGGTGATAATAGGTTTAGCGGATGGAAGTGTTGCTTACCCGGTTGGAGTAGTTAAGGACGTGTTAGTACACATTGGAAAACTAACCATTTTAGCCGATTTCCACGTCCTTGATATGGTTAGCGACCCTACATGCCCCTTGTTGATAGGTAGAGGATTTTTGGCGACCGCTAGTGCTATGATTGATTGTAAGGAATCTAAGATAGCGGTAGGAGAAGGAGATACTTGGTCAGTCTATGATGTTAAGAAACACGCCTATGATACTAGTGAGGAACCGACACCCCATTGGTTAGAATTAAATAGGAGACCATCTAGATATGGACCTTGGATAGATAGAGGCTTCATAGGACCCCAACGCCCATTTTACCTAGAAGAGGACTTTGTGAACCGAACACATACGGTAGAACAACTCTTGGCTAGGGACACCGAATTGGATCCATTTGAAGACCCTCTAGTTTTTAGAATGATGATTGAGTTCCTAGGAGTTTTGCCAATTAACCTAGGGATGAATAAGTGGACTTGTGAGGAGGATGATCACAAGTGGGATTGGGACAAACCACCCAAAGATGGAGATGGGTCATGGCATATTAAGATGACATTGTATGACCCGGATGGAGAGAAGTTTGAAAAGATATATCGTACTAAGCGGACCAATAGGAAACTTCAATCCAAGCTTAACCCTAAAGACGTCCTCGATGACGAGCTTACTTATATAGGGTAGCGTGACTTTGAGTCTAGCTACAAGACTCGTTAATAAAGAAAAGCGCTTCTTGGGAGGCAACCCAATCTTTATTTGCTTTTGTGTGTTTATTTATTTGTTTGTTTGATCTTATTTGTTTCCGTATGTGTGTTTAATTTTTATTATTATTGATTCATGTTCAAAACTAAATTGTGAAAATGCTTTATTTTGTTTTTAACTTCGTCTTAACTACATATAAAGGTATTTTGCAAAAGGTAAGTGTAAGGGAAATCTAAATCGGTTTATTAGAACACAAATGAACATGAATCGTAATAATATTAAATTAACATACATATTCGTATTTGTTTGAGTCAAATGCTTGTATCGAGTCATAATGATGTTTTGCAGGAATTCCAGGAAGTAAGGTAAAGGTTTTTCCAAAAATTTTCCGGAAACTTAACATGAGAATTTTTGTCAGGTCATTTCTGACGGCGTCAGGGTTTATAACCTGACGGCGTCAGATTTAATTTTCTGAAAATTTTTGAAAGTTTTGTTTTCATAAAAAGTTTTTATTAAAATCTCTAACTTATAATCTCCAGGAATCTGCAAAATTATCATTCCACAAGCATTATATCTTTATATATAGATTTATCCCGCCGATGTTATGCAGGTTCTCGTGTTTGTTTTCTCAGGTTTAACAGGTTATTTTGGACAAGGAAATGTTTGATGGATCAAGCTTATGGCGATGCATTAGTCATGGAGCTTCAACATTACCTTGGAAGAAGATTTAACCGTGTTACTTCATTATCCACCGAGCGAATCAGGTGAGTATTTGATTTCATTCTTTTACTTTTTGCTTTTACATTTGTTATTTGAACATTGGGGATAATGTTCATCTTAAGTGTAAGGGGGGGTAAAAATACGATTTTAGAGAATACAATTACGCTTGATTTTTGTTTGTTTGATAGTAGATGTGTAATAAAACTGAGAGAAATACCTGTTAGGGCAATTTTAGTGCCAAATTTAAAATTTTTTACAACATATAGGAGTGAAACTTTGATCTTAATGAGCGTCTCATGGATAGGAGTTATATGACTAGCACAAAACCGTACCACTAAAAAAATTTTCCACCCCCAAATATGTGAGGTTTGCCCCTAGAATTGGTAGGAAAAGCATTTATGCTATGATGCGTGTACCGGTAGCACTTAGATTCTAGAACTTGCGTTAGGACCATTCCAAGGCCACAAGTGAGACTACATTCGTGTAGTTAGATTTACTACATGATAAGAGGCATTAGGATTAACCCATTGTTTTACACCTGTGTTTTTGTTATAATTACTTTGGCTACATTGGTCAAGTAATTCTCCCACACCCTTTGCGTTGTACTCATTTTTAGTACACGATACCCCTAGTACACCCCTCAGAGCCTATCTTTTCGTTTCGACCTTTAAGCATTTTACTTAAAGGAAGAATTTGTTTACACCCCACTAAAATGTACACCCAAATCGCCTTAGCCTACCTTGTATGCACTCATTTTTAGTGCATTATTGTGACAACATTTGTTTAAACCCAAGTTAATTATCTAATTGATTACATGGTTGCTAAGTCGAGTCATATCCTTGTACATATTGTTTTGGGACGATTGGGACTCATGGGTAAAGTACTAGTGTAATGGAGTAATGGGGAAGAACATAATCTATTACCCCCATATGTGCTAAATATTTTTAAAAGTACTCCAAGTTTTTCAATTATCTTAATTCGAGTCATTAGATTAGTTAATTGTAAAGTTATGTAAAAGTTCAAGTGTAAGGGGAATGCAATGCCCCTATGATGTATTATTTTGGATGGTAGGGCAAAAGTGTATGCAAAAAAAAAAAAAAAAAAAAAAAAAAAAAAAAAAAAAAAAAATCAAGAAAAATACAAAAAAATGAGAAAAAGAAAAGTAGAAAAAACATACGGACTACCATCCCGTTTTATTTTATGTTTATTTTATGTTTTTGTTATTTTCTTTCATTAGCTTAAGTCGAGTCTAGTCTTGGCTTAGCAACGCCATATTGTACATGTAATTAATCAAGATCTTTAACTCGCCACCAGTAAAATATTATTTATCCAACAAAACCGTGTTTTCCTTTTCCCTACACCTAACGTTATAACCCATGTAAAAGCCCTCTTTGATAGTTTATCTTAGGTGCTTACGCCTAGTGGAGGAGGTTTTCGATCCTTTCGCAAGCCTATGGTAATCTATTTGCTATGACAGGTAGTGAGAGATATTATCCGTTTTCATTTATGAGATTTATTTTGATGACACTTGAGAGATGTGAGTATCTAAACACTACTTGTGAGGTGCTAGTTTATAATCTCCGTGCTTATTATGATTGAAGTGGAACGATTATTTGTTGTAATTACTTTTATGTTTGCATTAAATGACCCCTAACTTGTATTTTGATTAGAATAAAAGCGCATTTGCTTGAGGACAAGCAAATCTCAAGTGTAAGGGTATTTGATGAAGCGAAAAGTGTACCGCTTTTAAGGGGTCATTTAAGCCCTAAATCGTATTTATTTGATCAAATATTGCCCTAAATCGTTCCTTTTGTCATTTTAGGTACTTTTGAGGAGAAATCTGGAAAAGGAGGCATTTTGGACGTTTTTGGAGCATAAAAGTGAAGAAAACGACAAAGTCTCAAAAATCGGCTAAAAGTTACCTTTGACGGCGTCAGATTTTACCCTGGACGGCGTCATGGCTTGGCAAGAAAAGGTGGATGTGAAATTTACTCATGATAAGCCAGTGAAAATTTCATGTGAATTCTGACGGCGTCACGCTTTAACCTGATCAAGGGCGTCACGGCTTAATTCAAAGAGGGACGGCGTCACGTTCAAGGTCTGACGGCGTCAAGCCTTGATAAGCCAGAACGGATTTTGGAGAGCTAAAGAGGGACGGCGTCAAGAAGGCCATCCGGGAACCCTAGAAGCGGCGAGGTGACGGCGTCACACTCCATAAGGTGACGCCGTCAGATGTAAAAATCTATATATAGTTTTGCAATTCTTTGTCAAAGGGGGGAACTTAGTGTGGAATTTTTGGGAGAAAACCCTAAGACGATTTTAGCATCTTTTTCAAGGCTTTTTGCCTTGAGATCTTCCATGTTACATTGAAAGATAAGTTATCAATTAATCATTCAATATGTCTATGTGTTGTTTGATTTTATCTTGTTCTTGTCTTTTGTTTAACATGTTAGGCTAGATTTATCTTGTGTTTGCTTAGATCTAATGAAACCTAGCTATTGATTATTGGTTATTAGTGTGTTATTAGTTGTATTGGATGATTGTTTATCTATGTTAGGCTTAAGAAAACTGGCTAACTTCCTATTCGGTAACTTGCTTGAACGTCTTAAGAAACATGAACCAAATGCGTACTAAAGGTTTTTATGGTTGTATTTAATGCACAAGCGAATTCTAGTGATCCCATGTTAGGAGCTTCCTAGCCGGCTCGACATAGGAGTGAAGTAGGAGCTTGTAGAGTTGGGGAAGTACGTACGCCACCCCACGATTGGTATTAAGGAATACACCCGTCATCCACGCAACTAATACACACTAATCAACCGGTAAAAGATAGTTAGGGAGTAAGGAAATCTAAGTGAACACATTTCTCTACACATAAGTTTTCACCAACTTTTTATTTTCAGTTATTTATTTTATTTGCATTTGTAGTTATTTGGGTTAGTTGACTAGCAACTAATTCCGCCCACTCCTTCAAACCCGAGATTTTACTTGCTTTCATAAAATTATAAAAACACAAAAAAAGAATCTTCCTCAACCCTTAGACCTATTAGAGTAGTCTTTCATACCTAACGAACACTATTCCCTGTGGAGAACGATCAATCCCCCGTACTTACCACTACACTATACTACATCGGTCAGGTACACTGCCTGGTGGGGTTGTAAGCCTCTTGAGATCCCTCGAGAGGTAAAACCTGTTGTAAGGTTGCAAAACCCACGCATCAAGTTTTTGGCGCCGTTGCCGGGGAATAGTTATTGTTTAGGTTGAATTTTTATTTTATAGGTCTACTCACTAGATTCCTTTCTAGTGAGATTTTTATTTTATTTTTTTTTAGGTTTTCTTTAGTCTATCTATTTTCTTTGTTCGTAACCATTACCATTCGACATCATGGAAGATGGTAATATCCTTGATCCCAACATCCCACCACCACAACAACCACCACCACTTCCTAGAGCCCGTACTTTAGGAGAGTATTCCCGTCCTAGCCACCATGGCTATCGAAACACCATTGAGCTCACTCAAGGAGCCAATGTCACACCCTTGCGATCCGACACCATCCGGTTGGTGCAAAGCGGATGCGCATTCCATGGACTTCGATCTGAAGATCCTAATCAACACCTCAAGGACTTTCTTAAAATCGTTGATTCTATAGACCTTGATGTTGCCACTCGAGAGACGACCCGATTGCGTCTCTTCCAATTCTCTCTGCGGGATCAAGCTAGTCAGTGGCTAGAACGTCAACCCGCAGGATCCATCACCTCTTGGGATGATGAAGATTTAAATGAAAATGAAGATTCATTTGATACCTCAGAGTCTGATCCAGAGGAGGAGTAACCCATAAGAGCAAAGTGTTGTTCTTTGGGTTCTTCATCAGCTACCAGTGCAAAGTTGGGACCATCCTCAGCTTGGTCACTCCAGTCAAATTCTCCCAAGCCATCACATGAGACCATAGCAGTAGTAGGTTTAGCATCTTCAATGGGAATCTGCCTTGGATTTTCCTTGATCTGCTTTGGTGCTCTGCATTCCCTTGCAAAGTGCCCTTTTCTGTGGCAGTTATAACATTCAAACTTTGATTTGTCAAACCCCACATTGTTCTGCCTTCTGAACTTGAGCTCTCTTCCAGTTCTCTTCAAGAATCTTCTTGCCCTCATAGTCAACATTGCAAATTTCCAGTGCAAATCCATCTCTTCTAAATCATCAGGATCAACTTGATCTAGATCCTGACTCATTACTGGAGTACTTGTTGTGAGTTCAGCTAAATAGGCACAAATAGCAGCATCACTAATGTTGTCACTATTTGTAGAACTAGCAGCAGAACCAGTATGACCAACAGCAGAATGAGTTTCTTGAGTATTCCCAGAAGTCTTATTATTAGAAGACATAAAAGCAAGGTTGTTTGAACTTGAAAAACTGGTTGAACCCTTTACTTCAGTTTCATAGACCTTTAAGTTGTTATACAAATCATCCAAATTCATAGCATCAAAATCAGCCTTGTTCCTCCAGACAACTGTGTGAGTATTCCATTCTGGTGCAAGACTCCTTAGAAACTTCAGATTAATGTCTTCCTTTGCAATAGTGACATTAAGAAGCGCCAACTGACTCACTAACTTTTGCAGCCTGTCATAAGTACCATCAATACTTTCATTGCTTGATGCAATGAAAGTTTCAAATTCGTGTTTTAGCAAATTCTTCCTTGACTTTTTGGTGGCTTCATTCCCACCAAACCTGAGTTCAATTGCTGCCATCAAATCCTTGGCAGACTTGGTGTTTTTGAAGGCCAATCGGTACTCATTAGGTATCCCCATTAAGAGAATAGTATGAGTCCTAATCTCCAATTTCCTTTGAGCCCTATCTTCATTGGTTTTGATGGGTACGGCTTACCCATCAGCACCAGTCTTAGGTAGAGTATCACTAGTTTGTATGATTTCCCACATTGTGTAATCACACATCTTCATGTACTGCTCTATCCTCATCTTCCAGAGTTCATATTCTCCAACCTTGAGCATTGGAACCTTGTGTTGATGCAAATAATGTTCTAAAAACGTTATTTATATCTTTCGATTACTTCACGTTTTGAGGATGACAAAATGTGAACTCACGTTACGTTAAAATTAACGTCAACAAGTTTTTAATCGGAAGATCCCGTTTCTACGCAAATCACTCTTGAACAAAGTTACAACTTGAACTAGTGATCAAAGAAGTGAATTCATGTTTCGAAAATTCACATTTTAAATGGGACAAAACATTTTTTCAAAAATACACATGACAAATTATTTTTGAAATATTAAGAAATGTTTTAATGGAAAAATAAGTTTGAAAATCACAACAGCTATTTTTCCCCCCAAAATCAGCTCCAACCTTCCCCAAATAAGTTTTCACCAGAAAAGACAAAATTTGGAGCGTCCTAGTCTACCACGGCTCCACGGTACCGTTAAATTTAACGGAGCCGTGGGTCATTTAATGGAGCCGTCCGTACCATTTTGAATTGTAACGTTCAGATTTTCTTTGCCTATAAATACCCACCTCTTTCACAGTTTTAGGCACCCTTTACACACAGAAAAATCCCTTAGTCAAATCCTCTCACACCTTTCACTTCTTAGGGTCATTTAGATTAGTTTTTCTTTGTTTCAAGTGATCCAATCATCCTTCAAGTGATCCTCTTCATACCTCTTCACTAGCAAGAGAAGAACACAAGTATCCAAGTTGATACAAGGTGTTGTCATCCCTCTTCATTAGCAAGAGAAGAACTCAAGTAATCAAGAAGATACTAGAGTTATAGTTGATAGGTTTTTTGTAACACTTGTTACAACCTTTTTGTGTCTTAGCATACATCAAGTTTATTTTCTTTTTGTGAGTGAGAGTGAAGATCAAGTGTGATCTATAGAGATAGTGAACATCTCTTGAAGCCATTGGGCTTGTGTGATTGATCAAGAAGATCAAGGGTCATTAGGTTAGTGTTAGTTGAGTAGAGTGAAGTAAGTGTTGATCATTGTGATCGTGTTGAGATCTTGGTGATCTCCTGAAGCCACTGGGCTTGAGTGTTTGGTCACGTGGACCTTGGTAGATTGGTGCTAGCTAAGATTAGCACTCGACATCTAGCTTAGTGTCGGTAATAGGATAAGCGACGTGTACGGTTTTCTCCGCCTTAAGGGAGGTTGTTGACATAGTGCTTGAAACTCTCGAGTGTGGTACTCGGGGAGTGGAGTAGGGCGAAGAAGAGCTTCGTAGCCGAACCACTATAAATCCTCTGTCTCGGTTTGATCTTTCCAACTTTACTCTTTACTTTTATTTGCTATTATTACTTAGCTTAGTGTGTAGTTCATATTGGTGTTGATTGATTACACATAGAGTTCGAATCAAAGTTTCCAATAACCAACTTTTAAAACAAGATTTTTAAAAGAAGTTTTTAAACCGGTAAACTATTCAACCACCCTTCTAGTTTCCCACAATTGGTATCAGAGCCACGTCAGTCAAGTTTTTAAAGTATATTGTATTTTAAAGCTTGAACCGATCAATGGATTCCGACAAATATCTAGAAGGGCAATCTATGCAAAGACCACCACTTTTCGAAACCGATTATTTTATTTATTGGAAAACAAGATTCGAAACGTATGTGAAATCAAAAGACATTGATCTTTGGCATGTTATTACCGAGGGTGACTTTCAACCTATTCAAAAGAATCCGGAAACTAAAAAGGATGAAATAGTTTCTTATGATAAACAAAGTGATGAACTTAAAAGGAAATTAGCCAAAAATAAGGAGGCTAAAATGATGATTTATAATGCTTTGCCTAAAAAGGAATTTGAAAGAATCTTTATGTGTAATACGGCAAAAGACATTTGGAAAACTTTGTTAGTCACTCACCAAGGTAATAACCAAGTCAAAGAGAACAAGATAGATCTTCTTGTTCAACAATATGAACAATTCTCCATTTCGGAGGATGAGTCAATAGATCATGCTTTTGCTAGATTTAATACTATTATCACTAGTCTTAAAGCTCTTGATGAAGGTTATTCTAGTAAGAACTATGTTAGGAAGTTTCTTAGAGCTCTACATCCTAAATGGAGAGCAAAGGTCACCGCCATAGAAGAGTCAAAGGACTTGGCGGCATTATCACTTGATGAACTTATAGGAAACTTGAAAGTTCACGAGATGATAATTAAGAAAGACTCCGACATAGTCAAAGGCAAAGGCGAGAGAGTTAGATCTCTAGCATTGAAAGCCAAGAAGGAGTCTAGTGATGAGGAATGTTCGAGTTCCGATAGTGAAGATGAGGAATATGCACTAGCGGTTAGGGATTTTAAAAAGTTCTTTAGGAGAAGAGGAAGGTTCGTTAGGCAACCTCGTGATGAGAAGAAGACATCACAAAAGAACCATGTTGAAAAGAAAGGGACAAGTGATAGGAAATGCTTTAGATGCGGAGATCCTAATCATCTCATAGGAGAGTGTCCCAAGCCACCGAAAGTCAACAACCAACGAGCTCTCATAGGAGGCACCTGGAGTGATAGCAGTAATGATGAAGAAAAGAAGCCCAAGGACGAAACATGTCTAATGGCTCATGCTTCAAATGAGGTACGTTACGACTACCCTGATTTCATAGATGATAATTCGTCAATAGATGATAACAAACTAAATGACGAACATAATAATCTATGCAAAATTGTCTCAAAAATGTTAAGTAGAAACAAATTACTAAAATCAAAATTGCATGAACTAGAAGTGAAAATGTTAGAGCTAAAGAGTCAAGTCAAAGGACTTGAAAGATATAAAGAATTAGACATAGGTTGTGAGTCATGCATAAATCTTAAAGTAGAAAATGAAAAACTCAAGGAAAACAGAATTAGAATTACTAGCTTTGAAAAGGAAACAGAAAATGATTTGACAGATAAAACTAATCAAGCAAAATTTGTTAAAATCTCAAACTCTGTCAAAAGTCCAGACAGCACCACTAAAGGTACCAACGGCTCCTTTAAAGTTAATGGAACCGTGGTACCGTCCGACTCTGGAGACAGAACTGAATCAAATTTCAAAAATAAATCAAGTCCTAAACCAACTCACATTGTTGTTAATGGTACAAAGGTCTCTATTGCTAGTATAGAGGAAGTTATACGATTCTACAAACCTATGTCAAAACCCAAACCTAGATTTGTAAAATCTGACGCTAGGTCTAAGACTCCTCCACCTATAAAAACAAACACTTCCAAACCTCGGTCAAGAACTCCTCTACCGAGACGTAACTTTAGAAGACAAAGCTTTCCAAGTGACTATCCCGTAACTTGGAATGACCGTCAACTACAAAGTTACTTGCCATGGGAAATTTGCCCACCATTTCAACATCCTAACCACATGCAAATGATGCATGGGATGTTTAATGCTAACCACTTTGGACCCATGAGATATTGGGGACCAAATGTTTGAATGTTTATCTTGTGCAATAGATATGCTTGGGAATCGACTTGGAGCCTGACGAATGGGTCAAGGATAGTGGATGCACTAACCACATGACGGGCAACCGAAGTCTATTCTCATCATACAAGGCATACAACGGAGGTAATGTCACTTTCGGTAGCAAACTTAAGGGCAACATTATTGGAAAAGGTACGATCACTCAAAACTCCCTCACTATTAGAAATGTTGAACATGTAGATAACTTAGGATTTAATTTGCTTAGCATTAGTCAAATGGTAGATAATAAGTGTAGAGTTATATTCTCTGAAGAGGGTAGTGAGATCATTAAGGATGGTAAAACCATAGGCAAAGGAGTTAGGAGAAATGGCTTATTTGTTATGAAAATAGGAAATAAGCCTCAGGATAGGATATGCTTAGCAACCATAGATGATAACTCCACTCTATGGCATAGGAGATTAGGTCGTGCCAATATGCACTTGATACAATCATTGGCGTCTAAGGAACTAGTTAGAGATCTACCTAAGATTAAGTTTGATCAACACTTTTGTGATGCTTGTAAAGTTGGAAAACAAGCTCATTCTAGTCACAAAGCTAAGAATATAGTCTCGACCTCTAGATGCCTAGAACTCCTTCATATGGACTTATTCGGTCCATCCGCCGTACTGAGCTACGGAGGAAACTACTACACCTTAGTAATAGTTGATGACTACTCTAGGTACACTTGGACTAGATTTCTTAAGAATAAGACTCAAGCCTTTAAGGAATTCGAGGTTTTTAGTAAGAAAGTCCAAAATCAACTAGGATGTACTATAGTTTCAATTAGGACGGATCATGGTCGGGAATTTGATAATGAAGTGCAATTTTGAGTATATTGTGATGCTAATGGTATTACTCACAATTTCTCAGCTCCACACACTCCACAATCAAATGGGGTAGTAGAGCGGAAAAATCGTACTCTACAAGAAATGAGTAGAACGATGTTGAATGAACAATCAACTCCGCAAAAGTTTTGGTGTAATGCGGTGGACACCTCAACTTACATACTTAATAGGATTTTAATTAGGCCTATCTTAGGAAAAACTCCATACGAAATCATGAAAGGTAGAAAACCTACTCTTGATTACTTTAGAGTGTTTGGAAGCAAGTGCTTCATACTAAACACTAAAGATTACCTCACCAAGTTTGACCCAAAGTCTTACGAAGGTGTCTTCCTAGGATACTCCCAAAATAGTAAAGCTTACATTGTCCTAAATAAGGAAACAATGAAAGTCGAAGAGTCACTCAACGTGACATTCGATGAAAGCCCTCCACCAACTAAGACATCACCCTTGGTGGATGATGACTTAGATGAGGAACAAGCCATTAAGGTTAATGGCAAGAAAACCTTAGATGATGACATTGAGGATGAAATAGTTGAAGTTGATGAAATTGTCAATGTTAAGGAATCCAAGAACCATCCTATTGAAAATGTCATAGGAAACCTAAACCAAAGAACCCTTAGGTCACAAGCTCAAAACAAAAGTAATTTCTTTTGTTTTATATCTACTGTAGAACCTAAGAATGTTGGTGAAGCGATTAAGGATGAAAGTTGGACACTTGCCATGCAAGAAGAACTTAATCAATTCACCGCCAACCAAGTTTAGGAGTTGGTACCTCCTCCTAGGAATCAAACCATCATAGGAACTAAGTGGGTGTTTAGGAATAAACTCAACGAAAATGGCGTCGTGACTAGGAATAAGGCAAGGTTGGTAGCACAAGGCTATAACCAACAAGAAGGAATAGATTATGATGAAACCTATGCACCTGTAGCTAGATTAGAATCTATTAGAATACTCCTTGCCTATGCGTGTGCCTTAGACTTTAAATTGTACCAAATGGACGTGAAAAGTGCATTCCTTAATGGTTATATCAACGAGGAGGTATATGTTGCTCAACCTCCGGGATTCGTTGATTTCGAATATCCGAATCATGTTTATAAACTCAAGAAAGCACTCTATGGTCTTAAGCAAGCTCCCAAAGCTTGGTATGATAGACTGAAAGCATTCTTGATTGAACATGAATATACCATGGGAGTGGTAGATAACACGCTTTTCACAAAGAAACGAGATTCACATCTCATCATTGTTCAAATATATGTTGATGACATTATATTTGGCTCAACTTGTCCAGAACTGTGCAATGATTTCTCTAAAATCATGCATGACGAGTTTGAGATGAGCATGATGGGCGAATTAAATTTCTTCCTTGGTCTACAAATTAAGCAAATGGAAGATGGTATCTTCTTTAATCAATCTAAGTATAGTAAGGAAATGCTTAAGAAGTTTAGTTTAGAAGAGTCTAAGCCCATGAAAACTCCCATGTCCACGGAAATAAAACTCACGAAAGATGAAGAAGGTGAGTCCGTGGATAACACTAAGTATAGAGGTATGATAGGTAGTTTACTATACCTCACGGCAAGTAGGCCCGACATCATGTTTAGTGTCTGCCTTTGTGCTCGCTTCCAAGAGGATCCCAAAACCTCTCACCTTGAAGCGGTTAAGCGTATCTTCCGATACATTAAAGGCACTATACACTTGGGATTATTTTATCCCAAGGGGACCGGTATAGAAACTGTTGTCTATGCCGACTCTGATCATGCGGGAGATTACGTGGATTGAAAAAGCACGAGTGGCGTTTGTACCTTCATGGGTTGTTGTCTAACTTCTTGGTTCTCCAAGAAACAAACGGCTCTTGCCATCTCCACTACCGAAGCCGAGTACGTAAGCGCCGGAAAGGCATGTCAGCAAGCACTATGGATGAAACAAGCCCTTAACGACTATAGCATATACTTAGATGATGTTCCCATTATGTGCGACAATAAAGGTGCTATTGACTTGAGCAAAAACCCTGTCCAACACTCCCGTACTAAACACATTGAAATTCGCCACCACTTCCTTCGCGATAATGTTCAGAAAGGAAACATTTCCATTGAGAAAGTTCCTTCTCAAGACAACATCGCTGACATACTAACCAAACCTCTCCAACGAGAATCCTTTAACTACCTCCGTCTAGGTCTAGGAATGATGGAACATATTCCATAAATCCCATGACTCTTGAAGTCATCCCGTGTATCTCGTCTAGTCAAGTTTAGGAACCCCTAGTCATAAGAATTTGTTAGGTACAAATTCTTTCCTCGTGTCATAAGATCTCACTAAAACAGCGAGACTTATTCGTCAAAAATCAAAATGGGACTGAAAACAGTCCCAGCAGATCACGGCTCCACTAAATGTGGCACGGCACCATTAAATTTAACGGTACCGTGGAATCGTGCATCTGGTACATTTCGTATTTCAGTCCCCTTCTCCCACAATACTCATTTCTAACCCTCACAACCTCAGCAATTGCTGTCATAACCTAACCTCACAACCCAAAACTCAATTACACCTCTTCAAGATCATATTCAAGACATTGATTTCAAGATCTTCAATCATTTTACCCTTTTCAACATAATTTGTAAGTTTTCTCACTCTAATCTATCTCTAATTTTGAGTCTAGGGTTTGTTCATTGATGAAAATTGAATTGGGGATTTTCACCTTTTTCTAGGAATGTTTCAAAATTAGAAGTCATCAACACTAAAACACCCCAATTCCATCAATTTTAAAATCTCACAAAATTAGGATCATGAAATTATTCTTTTTCATGCATTGTTGAAGCAAACTAAAAACACTTTCTCATGCATTCATGATCTCACAAATATTATTCAAATTACATAATCAATATGTACTCTTCGACATATTTGTTTGAGCTAAAGTGAAATCAGGAGTGTTTGGGTAATCTCATTATTTTTCTTTTGAGTCGAGATTACCGCACCTCCACATAGTCTGCATATAGGCACACACTAGGCATGTGTTGTATGCAACTGGTTTTTATTCTAAATTTTTTTAAAATTTTCTTATAGGACACAAAAATGTCTCATGAATATGATTTTGATCATCTCCTAACCGATACCTATTGATGAACCCAAATAAGTACATTTTATTACTATCATTTATCTTATTAATTTGACTTCTTTTACTATATTATGTATGAGGATTGATACTTAATCGTTTACTTTTGTAATTCTCAGGTAAAAACAAGCATTTGGTGAAACTTAGCGATTTTGGACTGATTATGGAGCATAACATGCAAGAAGTTAAGAGTCTACTGAAATGAAGAAGATCAAGACTAATCTGCTCCAGATGCGCCGCATCTCACTCATGACATGCGCCGCATCTCTATCAAGATATCACCAGATACGATCCAAGATACAAGAGGACATGCGCCGCATCTAATCATGGAGTTACGCCGCATCTTCTGGCGGTGTACGAATATTCCTGAATATTATAATCTTGGACCCCACGCGAAGTTAAGTACATGCGCCGCATCTACTTACTAGATGCGCCGCATCTTCCTTCAGACAGAAACTATAAATACCCCAAGACCAGACGAATTTCGTACGGATTATAATATAACCTAAGTCCGAACAGAAGAACTAAAGGACGAATTCAGTCAAGGAGGCAGCACAAGACACACCCAAATCAAAGATACAAAAGCTGTAAGAAGGTGCTGCATGTGTTTAATTCATTAAGTAGTTTTGTTTTATTGTGTTAGCAAACTTTAATTCATCAGGATTGGTGGCTTGTGTAATGTGACAACGAAAGATTGCACTCCCTTTAATACTTGCTTTCCCATCAATTAAAGTTTATATGTTGATGTCTTTGGTTACTACTTATTAGTGCATTGATAACCTCTGTGTTTATTAGTGGCTTGCGGGCATTTGACTGCGGGACATAATGTGGCTCCCACGGTTATTACTAAATTGATCACTTAGGAATAACTTTTAGACATAAGTAATCATTAAGGGTTTACTCGCCGATAAGATTAGGACCAACGAGAAAGGGTTAACTACATACACTTCATATAAAGCTATCAATAAAACAAGTGACAATCTACTTAATCATAAGGACAGCCCTCTTATTGTCTCAAGTATTTATCTGTGTACGTGTGTGCTACTTGCTGATTCGTGCCTATTGGTTTATTTTATTATTTAATTGCAACAAATCGTGCCAGTCTCTCAGGCTGAAACCCCCTTGCGTTAGGATATTAAAATACTGATTAGAATAACGAGATAATACGTTCCACTCTTAGTGATCGACACTCTACTTACCATTATCTTCATACTGACCGGGTACACTGCTCGTTAAGTGTGTGTGTTATTGATAAGTCGGCTAAATATAAATTTAAAACTTGAGTAGGCATTAAAACTGCTAAACCGCAACGACACATCACGCGCATCAAGTTTTTGGCGCCGCTGCCGGGGAGTGAATTGTTATTATCTGTTAATTTAATTAGTATTTTAATTAGGTTTTTCTTTTTTATTAGATTAATTGCATCATTGTATTATTTTGCATATTTGTTGTATTGTGTGTTAATTGTTTTCTTTTATTTTTGTGTGTTTATTTTCGTTTGTGTGTTTAATTTTTGTTTTTATTTTTCGTATTTTTCTGTTCTGCTATCGTTGTACTGTGCTAAATCAAACGATACGGCGCATCTGATCTCTCAGATACGGCGTATTGCGTTTAATTTTTAAAAAAAAAATACAACGCGTTTAATTAATTCGATACGACGCATCTTTTCCCCAAGATACGGCGTATCTGTTTTTAATACGAATTTTTTTTTTTTTTTTTTTTTTTAAAAAAAAGCAATAAAGTAATACGACGCATCTGCTTTTGCAGATACGGCGTATCTGTTTTTAATAAGAAAAAAAAAATTTCTAAACGTTAACGTCATACGACGCATCTGCTTTAGCAGATACGGCGTATCTATTATTTTAATTAAAAACAGTTTGCGAATTATTAAACAGATACGGCGTATCGATCTCTATCGATACGGCGCATCTTTCTGAATCAAAAATCGATATTTATTTTTAAACGTAACGAAAATACGGCGCATTAACTTTCGTTAATACGACGCATTTAATTTTAATTAGATAAGCTGATTTTTGATTAATTAATTCGATACGGCGCATTCTTAAATTCTAAGCGGCGTATCTATTTTCTGAATAAAGTCTGATTTAATTTTAACGTATTAAGATACGGCGTATCCAACTTTTTGGATACGGCGCATCGTCTGCAGATATCAGCTATTTTTATTCTTATATCCGTTTCTATATTCATTAATTTCTCTTCTAGCGAACAAATCCTACTGATGATTTTACCTTGGATGACAGATTTTGCTATGGAAGACATGTCAGTTAACGGATATCTTGCTAAGGAATGCTTGTTTTCAGATTCATTCAATGTACTCATGTTCGATGCAGATTTATTCTCTTGGGAGACTCCTCTTGAAGCTGCTTTTAAGGAATTCATGCGTTTATGCAACATTGACAAAGAGGTATTCTCTTATGATGTATTTGTGAGGTACACTGGAGAAGAATTGTCACTCTTATGGCCTATCATTGAAGCCGAAGGATTGAACTTGACTACTATCGAAGAAGATGATGGGAAATTCTATCTTGCATACATGGATTCAAGCAACGAAAGCTATGGTGGAGGCAATACCCAAAACTCTTACATGCCTTATTCCGAACAGTACTGGGGATTGAATGAGAACTATCAGGATAATGACATGAATTATGCTTTGGCGGAGTTACTATTTCATGGGAAATTGGTAAGATTGATAGACCTCTCCCTCAATGATTGGCTAGAACTCAAATATGGTAGTCCGGAATTTGCCCCTGCAAATGAAGTCAAGGAGATTATGACTTCATGGTTGACTCGGAGTTTTAAGAAGCAATTTAACGAGTTCATGGAGATAAAAAAGAATATGATTGGAAAGGTTTGCTTTGACGTTAACCACGATCCTCACGATGTTGATTTTTCAGAATGGTTGGCTAGTAAGTTTAATAACCATAAGTGCATGGATCGTGCTACTAAGGATGCATTATGGGTATATTGGATGAGAGGAGAAGATGAAGAAGTAGAAAGCGATTATGGGTCGTCACTTCATGATTCAACAATCAATGAAGGCATTGAAGAGTTATTCAGAATAGACATTGATGTGTTCGATTATGAGACACCCTTGTGCAAGCAGTTCAAGGAATTTAACTACCTTCTTCAAGTCGACGATGATGTGCTTACTGGAGAACTACCAGGATTTAAGACTTATGACGATTTCAAAAACACCTGGTACTATGAATGGAATGATCAAGTACCATGGGTTTGGGATAAACCATGGGGATTTGCGCACATTAATCACACCTGTACACCCTTCGTTTTCAAGGACGGGAGTAGTGTTTGGCCGACCTGTGATTATAAAAGTGACGGAACCTGTAATGGGGGAAGTATAATTGGGATGAGACGGGTTGGAAACGATGTAACCTTTGAAGATTATGAGTGGTACGATAATGTTGAAGACTGCCCACAAAAGGCGGAGGCTTTACAAGAAAAGGGCAGAATTGAACGCTTGAAAGGACTTAAGGGAACATCGGATACTACTTTCTGGGAATGGGTGCATAAACAGTTTGATGATTTCACAAAGCTTAGTCGACGGTTACAATATGATTTGGAAAGAGAATGGGAGGCGATTCAAGATGATAATAATAATGAGTCGTTGATTGAAGAACTAGATGATTATTTGATTAAGGATCCTTATTTTAAGTTTGTTGATAAAGACGAGGAAGAGTTCACCAAAAGAAAGTGTCAACTACTTGGGATTCCTTACAATGAGCCGCCCATGATTATTTCTGAAAAATTTAAAATCATCAAATACTCTTTGGGTCCTGATGAAGAATATACTGCGGTGAAGACAAAGAGTTATACTAGATTAAGTCAAACGGAAGAAAACGTCGCAGAGATATACGGAAAAATCTTTTGGATGAAGGACGAAGGATGGACCGTGACAAGGACTTATTGCTGAGCTGAACGTGAGTCTAACTTGAAGACTCTGGAATAAAGACAAGTGCTTACCGGGAGACAACCCGGAATTATCTTTTATTATTCTGTTTTCTGTGTCGTGTCAGTCAGGCCCGCATGAGGATACGGCGCATCTCAATTCTGAGATGCGACGCATCTCCTGCAATGGTCATATCTTATTTTATTTTTCTGCATTTTTATTTTCGACTTTAAAACTATTTATCAGTTTATTTTAAGGCGGCGCATCCCTGGTTAAGGATGCGGCGCATCTTTATTCTGATCCGTATTTATTCCAGGCTCGATACGGCGTATCTTCTTCCATAAGATACGGCGCATCGACTGACCTGATGATTTTCAGTTTTAATTTTTAAGTTTTATTTTTATCTAACTACTAATGTATTATGCAAGCTTGAACCTTTCTTATCTTAGGTGTGTTTTAAAGTGTTGGTGGTATTATAGTTTCCTGGATTTCCTGTGGATACATCAAGTATGAAGCTTTAACGTTCTAATCCACAAGAAGTTGATTTTTGCTCTTATACTAATGGAGGATCATACCGAGCAAATCTCAGGGGAGTTTTTCTGTTCTAATTCTTTTATTTTCCAGTTTTTAACCTTTTATACAAACAACGAGGACGTTGTTTAACTTAAGTGGGGGGATTGGAGAATTAGAACACTTAACAATTACTTGTCCTAAACTTTTTCAAAAATTATGCTTAAAATGTGCTTAATATATCAAACTTAAAATTTTTTTAGCATGTTTTTGTTTAAGATCTAAGTTGCATAACTGCACACATGACGTTATTTTCAAAAATTGTGATTTTTCAAAATTCACAAATCTATGAGTGTGCCGGTGACTTGTAAACTTTAGAACTTGGCTTGTATACTATTCGAGACCACCATAATAAGTATTATTTATATAATTGGAATGACTTGTCTAAATTGGTAAAATTCTAGGATTACACCCAAATAGCCTATTATTTGTTATGTGTTATTAACTAACTACACTGGTTAGTTAACCCCCGTATAAACCCTTTTGTTACTCTCATTTTTAGAGTAAGATACCCCTAGAAAAACCCTCAGAGCCATTCCTTTCGTTTCTTACACCTATGTTTAAAATGTTTCGTTACACCCTTACACCTTAGCCTACCCTGTAGATTAGAATCCGTGGTTGGTTGATTGCTATAGGCAAAGTGTGTTTCCTTACATTACCTGTGTTCGCGTGCGTAATTCATTATCTATGGTTAGGTCGGGAAATTGCACAATGCAATTGGAGTGAAAGTAAATATTGTATATTTTGGAGTTTATTTTTCGTGTGTTTACTACTTTCACTATTACCATTATTTCTGAAGTCATGAAAAGTATGGAACATTTATCCAGAATTATCATTATAGTGATGTGGTGAAATTTTACACATCTATGTTTATGTTTAAAAAAAAAAAAAAAAATCGAAAAAACGAGAAAAGAAAAAGAAAGAAAGAAAAGTTGGAAGTTAGTTTTAACCAACTTATGTAAAGTTATGTAAGTGGTCGATATCACCACTATTTGTTGTACTATATCTATGGATTGAATGGGAATTGGCAGTTATGGGAACGCCAATTAAGGTTTACTCTTTGATTAAGATTTTGTTGAGTATAATTCGTGTGTACCTAAAGCGTGTGTTTCAAGTGTTAAAGCGTGAGTTATTCGATGATATGAGTCTTATTCATGGGATGGTTGGGATAGTGATTAACCACACTTAAGATTTTAATTTATTTGTTTTGTTTATTTTTATTTTTGCACCAATTTATATCCCAAATGTTATCCATACCCTTTATTATTCTTTATCCAACCAAACCTTTGATTTATTGAGATTAGGGATTTGAGCAATCTTAAGTATCGTAGTCATGGATTCGGCTATGTATTTATGATTTTGTCGCCCTTTTTGATATATTATTATTGGTGAAGTTTGGACCTATCTTTAGCCTATTCGAGTTAAGGATTTGAGCAATTGCAAGTATCGTGTTCGTGGATTCGATCATGTATTTGTGATTTTGTCGCCTTTTCTGGAATTTGAGATCGATAGTGAAAGAGAATAATTAACCCTTAAGCCTAAAAACCCTTTTTACCGCTTTAGACTTGTTATTCCTTAGCTTTAGTGGTGGAGATGTGTATACTTGCCAAGCTTATGATAGAATATTCGTCGCGACTGGACAGTTAAACGATTAGATTTGCTTTTATCGACTTATTTTATTTTACTTCTAATTCGTTAAAGTGTTTAGTTGTGTGATTATGAAATGAACGAATACACGCTTAAATATAAAAATAAATCCTAACATCTTTTAGGATACATTTTCATAAGAGAAATTCTAAGGTTTACTTGGGGACAAGTAAAGTTCAAGTGGGGGGATATTTGATGAACTCAAATAAGTACATTTTATTACTATCATTTATCCTATTAATTTGACTTGTTTTACTATATTATGTATGAGGATTGATACTTAATCGTTTACTTTTGTAATTCTCAGGTAAAAACAAGCATTTGGTGAAACTTAGCGATTTTGGACTGATTATGGAGCATAACATGCAAGAAGTTAAGAGTCTACTGAAATGAAGAAGATCAAGACTAATCTGCTCCAGATGCGCCGCATCTCACTCATGACATGCGCCGCATCTCTATCAAGATATCACCAGATACGATCCAAGATACAAGAGGACATGCGCCGCATCTAATCATGGAGTTACGCCGCATCTTCTGGCGGTGTACGAATATTCCTGAATATTATAATCTTGGACCCCACGCGAAGTTAAGTACATGCGCCGCATCTACTTACTAGATGCGCCGCATCTTCCTTCAGACAGAAACTATAAATACCCCAAGACCAGACGAATTTCGTACGGATTATAATATAACCTAAGTCCGAACAGAAGAACTAAAGGACGAATTCAGTCAAGGAGGCAGCACAAGACACACCCAAATCAAAGATACAAGAGCTGTAAGAAGGTGCTGCATGTGTTTAATTCATTAAGTAGTTTTGTTTTATTGTGTTAGCAAACTTTAATTCATCAGGATTGGTGGCTTGTGTAATGTGACAACGAAAGATTGCACTCCCTTTAATACTTGCTTTCCCATCAATTAAAGTTTATATGTTGATGTCTTTGGTTACTACTTATTAGTGCATTGATAACCTCTGTGTTTATTAGTGGCTTGCGGGCATTTGACTGCGGGACATAATGTGGCTCCCACGGTTATTACTAAATTGATCACTTAGGAATAACTTTTAGACATAAGTAATCATTAAGGGTTTACTCGCCGATAAGATTAGGACCAACGAGAAAGGGTTAACTACATACACTTCATATAAAGCTATCAATAAAACAAGTGACAATCTACTTAATCATAAGGACAGCCCTCTTATTGTCTCAAGTATTTATCTGTGTACGTGTGTGCTACTTGCTGATTCGTGCCTATTGGTTTATTTTATTATTTAATTGCAACAAATCGTGCCAGTCTCTCAGGCTGAAACCCCCTTGCGTTAGGATATTAAAATACTGATTAGAATAACGAGATAATACGTTCCACTCTTAGTGATCGACACTCTACTTACCATTATCTTCATACTGACCGGGTACACTGCTCGTTAAGTGTGTGTGTTATTGATAAGTCGGCTAAATATAAATTTAAAACTTGAGTAGGCATTAAAACTGCTAAACCGCAACGACACATCACGCGCATCACCTATACACCCGAAATCTCACGTGAACCCACTACACCCGGTAACCACATTCGTGCCTATGTCAATCTTGAAACCCGTCGGTTTCATGAAGGCCGTGTCGTTGATCCATCCCTAGTTTACCACCGGGACATCAACACTTCCTTTAGAGCTATAGGATTCGATTGTCTACTCCACATTAACGAGTACATTTGTCCTCGCTTTGTGTTGGAGTTCTTCCGACAAGTTGAACTCGTACGTAACGAGGATCAATCCTTGTCACTTTGGTTTTGGGTCAAAAACTTCAAATACGTTCTGACTCTTGAGCAATTTGCTCAAATCCTTAGAATACCCAATCATGGGCAATGTGCCTATACTGAAGATTGGTGTCTTGAGTCTCTCTTTCACTATCGTGAGGAGAATAGTCCGTACTGTTCGTACATACCCTCCCCAACCGAACTAACCAAAATCATCCGTACTCACCCTCACCCACATCCAACGAAAATTCGTTTGAAAGAAGTGCGTCATGAACTACTTTCTTGGGCAGTCATCCTGCGAGAAAATGTTCTAAGTCTCACAGGAAATCGTGAGCAACTCCCGGCGTGTTGTGCTCATATGATTTACTGTCTCTTAACCAAACAACCTTACAATCTTGCTTACTTCTTCGCTAAGCGAATTGTACATCTCAATGGTAACAAGAATAAATTGATACCTTATGGGATGTTCCTAACCCGTCTCTATAATCACTTCATGACCTTTCACCCTTACCTTCATGGTCCTCAATACTCCCTGTTCACACCTGTCATGAAACCCATAACCGAGTCATATGTCTCAACCATCCTCACTTCCGAATTCACCACCCACTATGCACCCTTTGATGATCCCATTCATGAGAATGAGACAAATACTCAAGACGAGAGTGTGACAAGAAGGGGGAATGCTCAAGTCATAAGTAGTTAGGAAGAGATTTATGTCTCTCACTAGGGTTTATTACTAATAGATAATATTAGGAATTAATGCTCAAATTATCTATCATGCTTACATAAATGTTCTATTTGATATTTGGATGATATCTTATCTTGTTCTTTATGCTTGCATGCTTATGATTCTTTAAGTACAATGCATGATCATCTTTATGTGCTAGATGTAGCATTGTATGGATATATTAGGAAAATAAGTACCTAGTGAGTTGAGGCACTCTCATTTCCAGGAATTAGTTCCCCTAGAAAATATCCCCCTAGCTGCCCAAAACTAGCCTGCAAAGAAATTTTCGTGCCAACAGTGTCACGGCACCACTAAATAGGGACGGCACCGTTAAACTTAACGGTACCGTGGGGTATTTAACGGAGCCGTGACCCTGTGTAATGGATTTTTCCTAATGCTCCTACTTCCCTATCACCCTAACCTCAAACCTGCAAACCTTGCACCCTCACATTCACCCTAAGATTCCCCTCCTACACCATAGGATCAAATTTAATTCAAATTTCACCCAACTTGCCTATTTAAGGCCTCACCCTTGCAAGCTTATCTTGCACTTCACCTTCAACCTCCCATCACACAAACACCATGTCCTCCACACATGGTTCAACCTCTCAAATCTCCAAGAAACCTAGGATAACCGTAAAACCACCCTCAAAACCACTCTTTGTGGATCTCACAAGAGATGATGAAGCTATGACACCACCTTCCCAAGCCACTCCATACTCACCATCACCACCTTATGCACCATCTAAAACATCATCTACCTACACAACATCTTCATCATCCTATTACACTACATCATCAATGGAATACACACCATCTCCCTTCACCCCATTGGACAATGCCATGCCAATTTCACCTCCAACAACCCTACCACAATCACCATCTCCTATCATGGCACAACCCAACCAACCACATCCCTTTGAGTTACATAGTGCTAATTGCCTATGTTGTCTCCATAACCGTAATCTCATCTACTTCTTAAGAGACGAGATTCATTTCATGTTCTACTTTATAGAACATCTCTTGACACCTCCACCACCTCAAATGGGGCCCCAATCTCCACCACCTCCTAACCAAAACAACTAAACACTTGCTTGTTTAGTCCTCCACAATAAACTCTTAGGACCCCTCTTGGAAATGAAGCTTGTCTCTAGTCATTAGGAATTTAGGCTTCTTGTTATCTTTCTTAGTGCTTTCTATGTAGTCATACATTACTATGACACTTGTTTGTTTTATGAATGAATGTTTTTATGTGGAGGTTTTTCCTTTTAAGGGATTGGTTATTTGTCACAAATGTGCTACTTGTTAGATATTGTATATTTGTCGTCTAACTTTGTTTTGTAGCATGATCCATTGCTCGATTCCTTTGTGTTCTCCAAATGAGGGGGAGTACACATCAAGGGGGAGCCTTAACCACCTTTTTGATTTGACAAAAAGGGGGAGAAATGGGAGTAAACTCATTAAAAACTTGTTAAAACTAATTTTAACCTAAAATGAGTTTATATTTTATCATCATCAAAAAGGGGCAGATTGTTGATGCAAATAATGTTATAAAAACGTTATTTATATCTTTCGATTACTTCACGTTTTGAGGATGACAAAATGTGAACTCACGTTACGTTAAAATTAACGTCAACAAGTTTTTAATCGGAAGATCCCGTTTCTACGCAAATCACTCTTGAACAAAGTTACAACTTGAACTAGTGATCAAAGAAGTGAATTCATGTTTCGAAAATTCACATTTTAAATGGGACAAAACATTTTTTCAAAAATACACATGACAAATTATTTTTGAAATATTAAGAAATGTTTTAATGGAAAAATAAGTTTGAAAATCACAACAGCTATTTTTCCCCCCAAAATCAGCTCCAACCTTCCCCAAATAAGTTTTCACCAGAAAAGACAAAATTTGGAGCGTCCTAGTCTACCACGGCTCCACGGTACCGTTAAATTTAACGGAGCCGTAGGTCATTTAATGGAGCCGTCCGTACCATTTTGAATTGTAACGTTCAGATTTTCTTTGCCTATAAATACCCACCTCTTTCACAGTTTTAGGCACCCTTCACACACAGAAAAATCCCTTAGTCAAATCCTCTCACACCTTTCACTTCTTAGGGTCATTTAGATTAGTTTTTCTTTGTTTCAAGAGTGATCCAATCATCCTTCAAGTGATCCTCTTCATACCTCTTCACTAGCAAGAGAAGAACACAAGTATCCAAGTTGATACAAGGTGTTGTCATCCCTCTTCATTAGCAAGAGAAGAACTCAAGTAATCAAGAAGATACTAGAGTTATAGTTGATAGGTTTTTTGTAACACTTGTTACAACCTTGTTGTGTCTTAGCATACATCAAGTTTATTTTCTTTTTGTGAGTGAGAGTGAAGATCAAGTGTGATCTATAGAGATAGTGAACATCTCTTGAAGCCATTGGGCTTGTGTGATTGATCAAGAAGATCAAGGGTCATTAGGTTAGTGTTAGTTGAGTAGAGTGAAGTGAGTGTTGATCATTGTGATCGTGTTGAGATCTTGGTGATCTCTTGAAGCCACTGGACTTGAGTGTTTGGTCACGTGGACCTTGGTAGATTGGTGCTAGCTAAGATTAGCACTCGACATCTAGCTTAGTGTCGGTAATAGGATAAGCGACGTGTACGGTTTTCTCCGCCTTAAGGGAGGTTGTTGACATAGTGCTTGAAACTCTCGAGTGTGGTACTCGGGGAGTGGAGTAGGGCGAAGAAGAGCTTCGTAGCCGAACCACTATAAATCCTCTGTCTCAGTTTGATCTTTCCAACTCTACTCTTTACTTTTATTTGCTATTATTACTTAGCTTAGTGTGTAGTTCATATTGGTGTTGATTGATTACACATAGAGTTCGAATCAAAGTTTCCAATAACCAACTTTTAAAACAAGATTTTTAAAAGAAGTTTTTAAACCGGTAAACTATTCAACCCCCCTTCTAGTTTCCCACACCTTGGATGCAGTAACCATATGATGAGATTCAGACTCCATTTCTTTTGATGATGAACAGATCTGAGCTTTACCAAATTCTTCTCGGTATCAGTTTCTAGATCACAAGTTCTGATACCACTTGTTGATCCCAGTTGAGCTTAACGATCTTGTTAATTACTTTAGATATAAACCTAAAGCAATAGGTATAGAAACTGCTTATGAACGAACTATTAATTACTATGCGGAAGTTAGTAATTAATCTTAAGAAGAATAACAATAACACACGATAATTCTCTCAACCTTCACCTCAATATATATTAATATACGGTTACTCAAAAGTAACAGGGTTACAACGAACCTTGAAGTGATTACAAGACAATACGTATGCTAGGACAATCGACCTCTAACCTTAACCCTAGATCCTCCTTTTATACACATTAGGAGTCCTAGTCGGTTACAAAACTTTCTATACAAGAATAATATCTAATCGTATCTTTACCATAAACAAACTATACATATCCAATAAGCAGCAGAATCAAACTCTAGCAGCAGGATCATCTTGGGCTAGCAGCAGTTTGACACTTAGCTTATTTCATCATACTTCGAGTATCGCCAGCAGCAGAATGAATATACTAGCAGCAGAATGATTATGCCTAGCAGCAGAATCATACTTAGTATATTTCCATTTGAACCATGAGCAGCAGAATGATACAACTTAGCAGCAGAATCTTCAAAGTAGCAGCAGTATCATTTAAACCCAACAATCTTATGAATAAGGTTGTTATCCAAAACCTGTCTCTGATACCACCTATAGAATCGTTTATAGCTCGAGGTTGTTTAAACCTCATATTATCTAGGACACATAATATTGATACGCAGCGGAATAAACAATAAGAACAACAATATTATGAATAAGGTTTTTCACCATCACCTCCAACTCTATTCAATCACAATAGAACGTGTTATCTACCTATAACAGGGATCAAAGACACCTCTGATCTTGGAGGTAACAAACTAGTTCTAGGCATTTACAATGAACCACGCCCTAGAACACACACACACCTTTTAGACGTCTACATCTTGTCTAGACTTGATAAAACCTATGTACCATTGATCTCTTTATATAATAGATGATCTAGAGTTTACAAAAGATATATACTAAAAATAAAAGATTTCGTAGTAATCTTTTCTTTCTTTGAACTTTCATCTTTTGTCACTTTAAGCTCTTTTTATTTCATTCTTCTATTTACTTTGTCTCATCAAATCAAGAATCCCAACAATGGCTTTTGTGTTGTTTGCTCTGATTTTCAGGTTTCCCTTGGATTGTGATGATTGATGTGCCTGTTTTCAATCCAGCCGCCCTATATCCGATCTTTTTGCTAACGATTATATAGGGATATCTTTTTAATCCTGTTTGTGAAAAAGAGAGATTTCTTTCACACACTTGGCTATTAGTATTACCTTTTTACGTTCTAAGTGTCGGCATAATAGCCGGTACTTTGAATATTGAGGGCAATATTCAATTCTAAGTTTGGGGGGAATTCTCGCAAATTTTGCCACATGTGTACCTTCTAGTGCCCTAGTACCCCCGTTTTGGCCAAAATTTTAAATTTTTTTCGTTTTTAGATAAGAAATTGCAATAAAAAAGAAGTGCTTAGTCTTGATTAGGTTAGAACAAGGGGAATCCCGACTCTGCCAGAGTGTTGATCTGGCTGCTTCCTTAACGATTAGACTAAGGTTTTACAATTTGTGCAAATGAAAATGCTAAGCGTAGAGTAGTTGGTTCTCTTTAGAGCTTATATAAGTAATCTATGGCTTTTCCTCCCAAGAGATAACTAATCTGACTTAATAAGTGCTTATTTTCAAACAGTTGAACACACTAAATTATTTTTATATACGATTTTGAAAAATACTAGTTCAAAGCTTTATTTAAACTTCGGAACAAGCATATGTCATAATAATGTAAAAGTTAAGTAATAAATGTATGTGCTAAAAAGCTACGGTTCAAGATCGGCCCTTGGATTCTTATTTCCGGAAGGTGTTTAGGTCTTGGCTACCCTCTTACACTGGCCCTTGGACCTCTAATTCAGGAATGTGTGAGATCTTGGTCTAAAACCTTTGGATCCTCATTTCAGGAATGTTTAGAGTCTTGGAACTCTCCGTTGTAACGGCCCTTGGATCCTTTATTCCGAAAGGTGTAAGGTCTTGGTTCCCGTGAAACTCCATTAGTTTATTTTGCACAAGTAAAAAAAATGAAAGAAAAGAGAAAATGAAAAGAAAAGAAAATGGAATGATATTGCAAAATGCAATAAGTTTTGAAACTTGCTTGTTGTAAAATTTTAAATCTATCTTTTAACTAGTATTAGTCAAAATTTTATAAAAACGTCGATTTTTGTGATCAAAATTTTGAAAATCAAGCACATTCACCTAACTTGAATAAATCGTGGGAGTGAAAACTTAAGTTTCGGCTTACATAGATTATTAGTATAAGTAGTGTTAGCATTTTACAAAAACATTTGCACATTGAGTTTAAGCTTAGTTTGGGAGTATAAAAAAGAGGATGACGATTTTAATTCCCTGGAGACACCCATTTTGTGTGAATCCCGTTCCATGATACCATTTTTGGAAATCAAGCATGTTATCTATTTTGTTCTAGTTTAAATTTCTGGCATTGTATAAAAAAATCAAAACGGGGTATGCTTGGTATTCTTTTAATCCTTTCATTACTTTATATGATCGGATTGCTAGTGACTAGCAATAGTTTAGTGTGGGGGATTGATGAGTGTGTAAATACTCATCATTTTACACCCATAAAAGACAGAAAAATGGCCAGATATACCAATTTATACTGCAGATATCCTTGGTTTGTGTTTTATGTGTTTCAGGTACCAAAGGATTGAAAATGGAACAAAAACGAGCATTTTTTGATCGACTCGACAACAATTGTGCATTTGATCAAGTGAAGACAAAAGTCAACCCCCAAAATACCAAAATGACACAAATGGTCCTTGGCCATTTGGCAACCTTGGTCCTTGGATTTTCAGATTTTACAACAATGGTCCTTTAACTTAAAACCAATTCCAATATAAACCTAAAACTAAATCCAACCCAATCCTTACAACCCGGCCCACTTTCTTTTTAGTTAAATACCAGGTTTGACTTAGTCAAACCTTTCTTCCTAAACTACTACCCGCCTAAACCATACCACCCCTTATCCCTGACAAAACCACCATCAATCCACTCCAAGCTTCTTCTACACTTCACCTAACAAACCAAGAAGCATTAAATGCTTCGTTCCCATCAAGTTATCAGAACCAAGTGGTTTTTCCCACTATTACCATTTTGGCGCCAAAATTGGTTATAACGGCTGAGATGATTTCAAGGCTATCCAAGGGTCAAGAAAGGATCAGAGAAGAAGATAAGACATATCCCACCTCAGTATTAGTATAAATAGGAGCTTTTGTAGCCTTTAATGGCATGTAGATTTTTAGCTTAATCGTATTGTAATTTAATTGTTCAAGTATTATCAATTTTAATTTCCAGTTTTCATTTCAAGTTGTTTTAAGTCTGTTTACTATTAATCTTTGTACAATTTCCAAGAGTTAATGAAAATTCCAAGTTTTTAAGTTTCTATGGTGAACTGTTAATTCGAATTAACTTAGGTGTTTATTGAAAAAGCTTCTTTTCTGTTTCTATAAGCTCACATAAGCTTACTATAGCTTTTGATAAGCTTATGATAGTTTAAATCAGTTTAAACATTAAAATTCGAAAAAAGTCAAGAAAAGTCAAAATAAGCTAAAAATAAGCAGCTTTGGTCATATAAGCTGGAGCATGGTAAATACTGGAAGGCCATGGGTTAGAGCTTCTTGGGAAGCAATAGGTTGATGTGGTGAATGATTATCAGGCCTTGTTTTGAGCAAAAGGAATTTGTAAGCAATTTCCAATTTTCATGATTCTACTGTTCAACTGCTTATTTATATGCTTATTTGATAGTTTTCTTCTTATTTGATGATATTGATGCTGTTTGAAGTTAAATTGATAGGGTTTGCTTATTTGTTACTAGTTTCACTTAAAAACCTTAAAAAAAGCCAAAGACAGCTTATACTAGGATAGCTTATTATAGTGCTTTGATGCGTGGTTTTGCGACCTTACAACAGGTTTTACCTTTCGAGGGATCTCAAGAGGCTTACAACCCCACCAGGTAGTGTACCTGACCGATGTAGTATAGTGTAGTGGTAAGTACGGGGGATTGATCGTTCTCCACAGGGAATAGTGTCGTTAGGATTGAAAAACTGCTTTAATAGGTCTAAGGGTGAGGGAAGATTCTTTTTGTATTTTTATATTTTTTTATAAAAGCAAGTAAAATCTCGGGTTTGAAAGAGTGGGCGGAATTAGTTGCTAGTCAACTAACCCAAATAACTACAAATGCAAATAAAATAAAATAACTGAAAATGAAAAGGTTGGGAAACTTATATGGAGAGAAATGTGTTTACTTAGATTTCCTTACTCCCTAACTATCTTTTACCGGTTGATTAATGTGTATTAATTGCGTGGATGACGGGTGTATTCCTTAATACCAATCGTGGGGTGGCGTACGTACTTCTCCAACTCTACAAGCTCCTACTTTACTCCTATGTCGAGCCGGCTAAGAAGCTCCTAACATGGGATCACTAGAATTCGCTCATGCATTAAATACAACCATAAAAACCTAGTACGCATTGGTTCATGTTTCTTAAGACGTTCAAGCAAGTTACCGTATAGGAAGTTAGCCACTTTTCTTAAGCCTAACATCGATAAACAATCATCCAATACAATAAATAACACACTAATAACCAATAATCAATAGTTAGGTTTCATTAGATCTAAGCAAACACAAGATAAATCTAGCCTAGCATGTTAATTAAAAGAAAAGAACAAGATATAATCAAACAACACATAGACATATTGATTGATTAAGTAATTACTTATCTTCAATTAAACATGGGAGATCCAAGGGTATGAAAACCCTTAAAAATGGCAGAAATTCGTCTTAGGGTTTCTCCTCACAAAGTTGCACACTAATGACAAAAAATTGCAAAACTATATATAGAGTTTAGTGGCTGACGGCGTCACGTTGTAGATCTTCACGCCGTCACCTCGCCGTGTCTAGGGTTCCCGGATGGCCTTCTTGATGCCGTCCCTCTTTAGTGCTCCAAAATCCGCTCTGGCTTATCAAGGCTTGACGCCGTCAGAAATGGGCTTGACGCCGTCTCGCTTTAACTTAAACCGTGATGGCCTTGATCACCTTAAAGGGTGACACCGTCAGAATTCCTTTGTAAAATTCTCTGGCTTATCATGTGTATTTTTCATATCCACCACTTTTGCCAAGCCATGACGCCGTCAGGAGCAATCCTTGACGTCGTCAAAGGTACTTTTCCAGCCGATTTTGAGACTTTGTCGTTTTCTTCACTTTTATGCTCCAAAAACGTCCAAAATGCTTCCTTTTCCAGATTTCTTCTCCAAAGTACCTAAAATGACAAAAGGAACGATTTAGGGCAATATTTGATCAAATAAATACGATTTAGGGCTTAAATGACCCCCTAAAAGCGGTACACGTTTCGCTTCATCAAATACCCTTACACTTGAGATTTGCTTGTCCTCAAGCAAATGCGCTTTTATTCTAATCAAAATACAAGTTAGGGGTCATTTAATGCTAATATAAAAGTAATTACAACAAATAGTCGTTCCACTTCAATCATAATAAGCACGGAGATTACAAACTAGCACCTCACAAGTAGTGTTTAGATACTCACATCTCTCAGGTGTCATCAAAAGAAATCTCATAAATGAAAACGGATAATATCTCTCACTACCTGTCATAGCAAATAGATTACCATAGGCTTGGGAAAGGATCGAAAACCTCCTCCACTAGGCGTAAGCACCTAAGATAAACTATCAAAGAGGGCTTTTAAATGGGTTATAACGTGAGGTGTAGGGATATGATAAACACGGTTTTGTTGGATAAGGGATATTTTACTGGTGGCGAGTTAAAGATCTTGATTAATTACATGTACAATATGGCGTTGCTAAACCAAGACTAGACTCGACTTAAGCTAATGAAAGAAAATAACAAAAAGATAAAATAAACATAAAATGAACGGGATGGTAGTCCGTATGTTTTTTTCTACTTTTCTTCTTCTCATTTTTTTGTATTTTTCTTGATTTTTTTTTTTTTCATACACTCTTGCCCTACCATCCAAAATAATACATCATAGGGGCCTCGGTTCTCCCCTTACACTTGAACTTTTACATAACTTTACAAATAATTATTCTAATGACTCGAATTAAGATAATCGAAACACTTGGAGTACTTTTAAAATATTTAGCACATATGGGGGTAATAATGTTGCTCTTCCCCATTACTCCATTACACTAGTACTTTACCCATGAGTCCCAATCGTCCCAAAACAATATGTACAAGGATATGACTCGACTTAGCAACCATGTAATCAATTAGATAATTAACTTGGGGTTTAAACAAATGTTGTCACAATAATGCACTAAAAATGAGTGCATACAAGGTAGGCTAAGGCGATTTGGGTGTACATTTAAGTGGGGTGTAAACAAATTCTTCCTTTAAGTAAAATGCTTAAAGGTCGAAACGAAAAGATAGGCTCTGAGGGGTGTACTAGGGGTATCGTGTACCAAAAATGGGTACAACGCAAAGGGTGTGGGAGAATTACTCGACCAATGTAGCCAAAGTAATTATAACAAAAACACAGGTGTAAAACAATGGGTTAATCCTAATGCCTCTTATCATGTAGTAAATCTAACTACACGAATGTAGTCTCACTTGAGGTCTCGGAATGGTCCTAACGCAAGTTCTAGAATCTAAGTGCTACCGGTACACACATCATAGCATAAATGCTTTTCCTACCAATTCTAGGGGCGAACCTCACATATTTGGGGGTGAAAAAATTTTTAGTGGTACGGTTTTTGTGCTAGTCATATAACTCTTATCCATGAGACGCTCATTAAGATCAAAGTTTCACTCCTAAATGTTGTAAAAAATTTTAAATTTGGCACTAAAATTGCCCTAACAGGTATTTATCTCGGTTTTATTACACATCTACCATTAAACAAACAAAAATCAAGCGTAATAGCATTCTCTAAAGTGTCGTACTTTACCCCCCCCCCCCCCTTACACTTAAGATGAACATTGTCCCCAATGTTCAAATAACAAGATGTAAAAGTAAATAAGGTAAACGAATGAAATCAAATACTCCCCTGATTCGCTCGGTGGATAAAGAGGTAACATGGTTAGATCTTCTCCAAGAAAATGAACGTTGAAAGCTTCCCTTCCGAAATATAAATCATCTTCTTGTCCAATATAACCTGTTAAACCTGAGAAAACAAACACAAAAAACCCAAAGCATCAACCTGAACAAATAAAACTCACAACTAGATGTAATTCCAGACTTAGAAATAAAAACAAAACGATTAAAGATATAATGCTTGTAGAATGAATATTTGCAGATTTCCTAGAGTTTATAAAACTAAAGATTTAACAAAAACTTTATGACTCCGGTAGAAAAACAAAACTTGCAAAATTTCCAGAATTTTACACTTGACGCCATCAGGTGTTAACCTTGACGCCGTCAGAAGTGACCTGCAGAAATTTTATGGTTAGTTTCCGGAAAATTTCTGGAAAAACTTATGCCTCACTTCCTGGAAATCCTGCAAAATATTCATTATAACTCGATACAAGCATTTGACTCTAACAATTACTAGTATGCATGCTCATTTAATATTGTTGTGATTCATGTTCAATCTTGTTCTTGTAAACAAATTTGGATTCCCTTACACTTATCTTTTGCAAAATACCTTTATATGTAGTTAAGACGAAGTTAAAAACAAAATAAAGCATTTTCACAATTTACTTTGAAACATGAGCACAAACAATAACAATTAAACTTGCATACGGAAACAAATAAAATCAAACAAACAAACAAACAAACAAATAAAGCTTGGGTTGCCTCCCAAGAAGCGCTTGTTTTTGTTCGAGTCACGAGCCTGACTCTACCCTTATTTAACGGATAAAGGAGAGGTTTTCCCTACACTTAGGGTTAAGTGCGGGTGATAGTAGCGATACACACCGACTCGGTATGAGTATGCCACGTGAGGAAAGAGTGGTGGATGAATTATATGCTCAAAGATGTGGGATCCAATCATCATAACCTTACTTAGTTCAATTGGGTCAATGGGTGAATTGAAGTTTTCTCCTAGAAAGGGATCATCTTCTATCAACTTCGAGAGACTCCTAGTTGGGAATCCATCTTGACCTAATAAACCCGGTTTAAACCCATAGTGTTTCTTGTGATTAATCATGAATGGGTGATGTAAGTATGAAAGGTTATGGTTCACTCCTATGTCAGCTTCCTCTCTACAAGGCTTAGAGTCTACTACCTTCAACATAAAACTACCCGGACTATATGGTTTGATGGGTGGGTCGGGACCTAATTCAATTCCTAAGTTCACATCTAAGGATGGAAGATTAGGTAACGGGTTTGGTTTAGGCTCCGGTTCATCAAAACTAGGAACTTCCATAGAACTAAAAGAAAGGTTATGACTACAAGTATTCAAACCTATTTCTTCTAGTTTTGTTTGGTCCAAGGGCTCTACCTCTATTGGGGTTCCTATAGTCTCTTCTACTTCTTCCAGGTAAGTCATGGGTGGTGTGTGTGCCTCAAATGATGGTAGGACTTGTGGGGTACTTGGTGGGCTTATGTTACTTACCTCATCATTCCCTATGTCAAGATCACCTATATCCTCATCATGTGTTTTAGTACAATCTAACCCTAACATTTTCCCAAGTATCTCAAGTGCTTCTCTAGGCATATCAACTTCTATGTCCGAATCATAAGGATCTTCCTCAATAATCCGACCATGTTCAATTTGCCTAAAGGATTCATCATGTGTTCTTCGGGATTCAAAGTCATTGATCATAAAACCTAGGTCTTTTTTATCAATGTGATCATGTTCGGCTAAATCTTCCATCACATCAAGGTCACCTATGTGTTCATCTTGTATTATGGTAGTGCCTAACCATGACATGCAGCTAGGTGGCTCAACTCTACCCTCATCCCCAAACAAACTTGTTTCATGATCCTTGAAATTTGTGGTCAATTGACTTGTATTAATGTTTGTTGGGTTGTCTACTATATAATAATATTGGGCACAATTCTCAATAGCTTCCCATGCTTCCTCAGCACTTAATTCCCTAAGATCCCTGCCGGCAAAATGGTAAATGTCCCTTTGGGCATGTCGGTCGACATGATTGTAAAAGATTTGAGTTAGGGACCAAAAATCGAAGTTATGATGAGGGAATTTTTGGAGTAAATATTTAAAACGAGTCCATGCATCATAGAGAGGTTCATCTTTATGTTGTTTAAACATCAAGATGTCATATGGAGTGGGTGAATTACGTGGTTGGTGGTATGGTGGATTCGCGTTCTCCATAATGGTGAACGGAAGAGTCAATGGAAATTACGAACAAACACACAAAGAAATAAGATAGACTAAAGAAGACCTATAAAAGAAAATAAAAATCTTACTAGAAAGGAATCTAGTAAGTAGACCTAATAAAAAAGAATTTCAACCTAAGCAATAACTACTCCCCGGCAGCGGCGCCAAAAACTTGATGCGTGGTTTTGCGACCTTACAACAGGTTTTACCTCTTGAGGGATCTCAAGAGGCTTACAACCCCACCAGGCAGTGTACCTGACCGATGTAGTATAGTGTAGTGGTAAGTACGGGGGATTGATCGTTCTCCACAGGGAATAGTGTCGTTAGGATTGAAAAACTACTTTAATAGGTCTAAGGGTGAGGGAAGATTCTTTTTGTATTTTTATATTTTTTTATAAAAGCAAGTAAAATCTCGGGTTTGAAAGAGTGGGCGGAATTAGTTGCTAGTCAACTAACCCAAATAACTACAAATGCAAATAAAATAAAATAACTGAAAATAAAAAGGTTGTGAAACTTATATGGAGAGAAATGTGTTTACTTAGATTTCCTTACTCCCTAACTATCTTTTACCGGTTGATTAATGTGTATTAATTGCATGGATGACGGGTGTATTCCTTAATACCAATCGTGGGGTGGCGTATGTACTTCCCCAACTCTACAAGCTCCTACTTCACTCCTATGTCGAGCCGGCTAAGAAGCTCCTAACATGGGATCACTAGAATTCGCTCATGCATTAAATACAACCATAAAAACCTAGTACGCATTGGTTCATGTTTCTTAAGACGTTCAAGCAAGTTACCGTATAGGAAGTTAGCCAGTTTTCTTAAGCCTAACATCGATAAACAATCATCCAATACAATAAATAACACACTAATAACCAATAATCAATAGTTAGGTTTCATTAGATCTAAGCAAACACAAGACAAATCTAGCCTAGCATGTTAATTAAAAGACAAGAACAAGATATAATCAAACAACACATAGACATATTGATTGATTAGGTAATTACTTATCTTCAATTAAACATGGGAGATCCAAGGGTATGAAAACCCTTAAAAATGGCAGAAATTTGTCTTAGGGTTTCTCCTCACAAAGTTGCACACTAATGACAAAAAATTGCAAAACTATATATAGAGTTTAGTGGCTGACGGCGTCACGTTGTAGATCTTGACGCCGTCACCTCGCCGTGTCTAGGGTTCCCGGATGGCCTTCTTGACGCCGTCCCTCTTTAGTGCTCCAAAATCCGCTCTGGCTTATCAAGGCTTGACGCCGTCAGAAATGGGCTTAACGCCGTCTCGCTTTAACTTAAACCGTGATGGCCTTGATCACCTTAAAGGGTGACGCCGTCAGAATTCCTTTGTAAAATTCTCTGGCTTATCATGTGTATTTTTCATATCCACCTCTTTTTCCAAGCCATGACGCCGTCAGGAGCAATCCTTGACGCCGTCAAAGGTACTTTTCCAGCCGATTTTGAGACTTTGTCGTTTTCTTCACTTTTATGCTCCAAAAACGTCCAAAATGCTTCCTTTTCCAGATTTCTTCTTCAAAGTACCTAAAATGACAAAAGGAACGATTTAGGGCAATATTTGATCAAATAAATACGATTTAGGGCTTAAATGACCCCCTAAAAGCGGTACACTTTTCGCTTCATCATGCTTAATTTCCATGTGAAAATGATTTTTAGTGCTTAACTAACCTAGATAATCAAGTTTGTTCAGAAACTTCAATTTAAATTAGCTTTCTAGTTTTAAAAAGCATAACAGTCCCAATAAGGACAGTTTAGGTTAAAACCCAAAATGGGTCATTTTGGGTGAGAATAGCTTTAAGCTTGTTTGAGTTGTTAGTAGGAGCCTTTAAGCTGTTTTGAGCCCTTTTGAGGTTTTGAGTAGAATAGCTCAATCATAGAACCTGAATTGATCAAATAAGCTCTTCATAGTATTAAGCAGTTTAAGACATTATTTTTTGTGTTACTAAGTCCCTTTTAGTCATTTAAGTCTATCCTAAGTCCCTTGTTAAGTGCATTTAAGGCTAGGGTAGTTTTGCTAAAAACCTGCATAAGCAGTCTGCACATGTATTCATAAGCAGTCTGCACTGACTTTCATAGGCTTATTCTATTGCTTATTTAATGTTGCTAGTATCTGGTTTTCATGATATAAGTAGTATGCTAGGTGTAGTTTATTATTCCTAAGAGTGCCCTCTAGTTTTGAGCTTATTTGAGCTTAAAAATAAGCTCAAAATTACCCTGTAAGGACTGAGATTGCCCTGTGCAATCAGCAGCCCTCAGTTGGCTTATCTAGGTTTAGTCAGTGCTTATTTGTTTATGCTTGTTGCTTATTAAGTTTCTGTTTAGCCTGTTTCCATTTACTTAACTCATTTTCAGTTTGCTTTAGCTTATTTCATAGCTTATTCATTTTTTTGAACCAAATCCTAGCTTATTAACTATAAAAGTCCACTGATCAGGTTTTAAATAGCTTTTTTCTAGCTTATTTTTTAGTTCTAAAAATAGTTCCTTTTACAAAAAGTTCTTATCTTTTGTTGCTTAATCAGTTTTTAAAAGAAAATCCATCAATAAAAACAAAAAGCAAAAAGAGAGCCAAGGGATTCGAACCCTGGTCTCTGGACTCACACACAACACACCTTACCATTGTGCCCTTGGGACTTCTCTGGTTAAGGCTTGCACACATTAATACTTAACCTCCTTTTCTATTTAAACCTATCCGAGCTTTTTAGCTTATTCCCAGCTTATCCAAATAAGCTGGGACCTTTGTAGTATTTTTCCTAGGATTGTTTTAGCATTAAGTAATTTCACGAAAATTTTCAGAATAGTTTTAGTATTAATAATTAATTTTTCTTTCAAATTCAGTTTTTAATTCATAATAAAAAAATATAAAAATCAGAAAAATACAAATCTTTTTCCAAATTTTTTTTTTTTATAATATAGATCTTAGGAAAAATAGATTTACACTTGTAAGATTAATTTTAGAGATTTCACTTTTTAAGCTCGTTTTTATAATTCCCGAATCGCGTTTTTAGTTTAAATTGCTTTAATCTTAATTTTCCTTTGAGAATTTGTTTCTCATTTATTAATTAGAATTAAAAAATACAAAATTCCAAATTCCAATCATCAAGATTTCACTTTAATTCCGAACCTTACACGATATCCTCGATTCCAACCTCGCTGGGACACGACCCGGTGATCACTTGCCCGGTATCACACATATCACAAACATGAGTTTTTGCAAGTTAACCTTTTTCCTAAAGGGTTGGTTTGTCTATTCTCACGTTTACTTGGTATTTTTTATATATATACGTACTTTTCACACGGATCAACTGTCATGAACTGATGATGCTTGTTCATACATATGAAACCAGGGGACAAAAACAAGACCTTAAAAGCGAAAGAATACGGTAAATGGATACCCCGAAATCCTCCAAAGGCGACGCCAACAGGCTATTGTTGATCACTTTTTTCCATTGGCTAGTGAAGTTCATTGTCCAAACTATCACAGTTAACATACTTATTTTCATGTTATTCGGAACTATAAAGTATGATCTTTTAGGCAGAAAAATTAACTAAGGGACCATTTGGTTTAGAGGTTTGGATTGGGTTTAGAGTTTGAAAAGAAAGTTTCATTCTTTGTCTTTAGGATTTGGGATTTAGTATACCCAGGTGGCGACTGAATAGTTCTTTATTTTTTCTTTTCCCACCCGTTAATATTTTAGATACATAGCTATAATTAGTCATAACACACGAAGTAAGGGGAAGGTTTTCCAACAAAATATAATAGCAAATGAATTCCATTAATCCGCCACTTGCCTGAGCATTAACTCCTGCTGAAACGAGTGAGTTCAAAGTCTGTGAAAAAGCAAGTCCTGTAATTTGTTTCTGATGACCTTTGAGCTTCATTTTGACCTATTAAAAAATCAGGGGTAAGATAAAGAAGATTTTGATTTGTAATCAACCCATTCTTCTTCCATAGAAAGCAAGATCAAGTTAACCAATGAAACTACAAAGTGTAGTTAAGTGGCTATGGATGAACACAAGTATAGAATACAACTGGGCATGAAATTAGTCCACCCAACCTCTTTTGACCCATTACTCAAGCTGCCCAATTTGCCACCTTTGATGAATACCTATCTGACAAACAATCCTATGGGTTAAAAATCATATCCCCGTTATCAATATCTAGCATCTAAAGGATCCTAAACACTTCCATGCTAAATTTGTTTGGCGACTATCAAGAGGCTCATAAACAGCAGTAGTTACTCAATATGTGAAACAAATGGGCAACATTAGTGTTTCTGAGTGAGTGTGCAAAAACCTGGGCTTATGTACACACAACTTCAATGTTACATGCTGCAAACCTGTGAGTAACAGTTAACAGGTATCACTGTGATAAGACGGAATATAGTTGAGCCGTTATTTCTTCTTGAACCAGGTGAGATTACTCCAACACTGGTTATCTTGATGCCCTTAAACATCTAACAAATTTTAAAGAAGAAGGTCTGATGTTAATCAATCGTGTTACATTCTAAATAATTTCTTCTCATGACTAGATATAACACTTATCATGTTTTGTGGTATTTTAGATTTTGTTTTCAATAATAGATTTCTTTTCAAAGTTATGTTTTTACTTTTAATTGTGGGTTTCAATATCTTATCACTATTCTCTTATTATCTTTTGTAACCGGAAAGATAAGGAGTTCAAAGGGATTTGTTTGTGAATTTGAATTGAAATTCGACAACGAGATGGCATCAGTTCAAGGTATTACTTATATAAAGATGAAAACTTAAAATTCGTTGCGTTCTACGAGCTAGAACCAAGGGCAGATGCATGGGATTCGATTCTAACAGGTATTCTAAACTGATGGTTATGATCTATCAACCAAGCATATTTTGAAAACTATGAATTGCATTAACAGATTATATATGATGTATTCAAAAAGTTAGTGATGTGAAAATGTATAGAGACCCAACCACAAACAGAGTGATGGTCAAAATCTTAACTCAGTATCCCTCTTTATCCACTTATGATTACGATTATATATTGCATGTATTTATACGTGTATTCTCTTTGCAGTAGAAACACTGTCATATTTACATTATGGTTTCAGGTTTTAGTTTAACTTTTAACGTATTTTCTTATTGCTTATACTTCTTTTTATTTGATCTTAATTCAGTTAACAAGAAGTCCATTATATGATGGAGAGATGTTAAGACGATGTTGACATCACACATTGAAGTAGAAAACAGTTACCATTTATGTGTCTCGGTAATTAACAATTATAATAAAGAGCGTGAAAATTACAAAATAAAAAATTACAAAGCATGGCCGCCCATCGGGCGGGCTTCGATAACTAGTATATATATATATATATATATATATATATATATATATATATATATATATATATATATATATATATATATATATATATATATATATATATATATATATATATATATATACTCATTCCAGCAGCACTAACATAATACTAGTAGTAATAACTCTGCTCCAGCAGTACTAACTTAGTACTAGCAGTGGTAACCTTGTGACTAAAAGATGCAATCACATAATCTGGTCACGCTTATCAACATTATTGTTCACTCTTTGTTTAATTCGATGTGTGACTAAATATTACAAAATGCCACACAAACTAAAACTTCATGTGACCATTAGATGATCAATAGTCACACAAAATACACATTTCTTCACTTTAAACATCATATGGTCACACTTATTAACACTTTTGGTCACTTTATGTTTAATTATATGTGACTAAATAGACCCAAAAAACATGCTTTGTGTGACTAAATATTACAAAATGTCACACAAACTAAAAATTCATGTGACCATTGGATGAACAATAGTCACACAAAATACCCATTTCTTCACTTTAAACAGCATATGGTCATACTTATTAACACTTTTGGCCACTTTTTGCTTAATTGTATGTGACTAAATCTCTCTCTCTCTCTCTCTCTATATATATATATATATATATATATAGGGGCGCGTTCTATGCAGTACCCATATTAGATGCAGTACTTTACAGTACTCATTTAGCCCAATAGGAATTTAGTATTAATAAACATTTTTATTTAATTGAAAAGGGCATAATAGTCAAAAACATTTTCACTTTTTTTTTGAATTTTTTTTATTATAAAACGTTTTTTTAATTTCCTTAATTTTCGGATTTTTTTAACATACATGTTTTAGAAAAATGAGGTGCATATGTGTTTTTTTTTTTTTTTAATATTGTAAATTTACATATGCTTCTTGCGTCAATTGTTTAGACATCAAACTTGTTTTGCTTAAAATGATAATTGCACATATGCTTCTAGTGCATCTTCTTTAATCTTCGGCATTTATAACTAAAAACATAAACAAATACATGTAATCTATAAACTTATAACAAACAAAAAACACGAATAGCATACACAAAAATTGATATCGAATGAAACACAATTCAAATACAAATGTAACTTGTTGAATATAGATGTGCACGTTCAAAAACATGTGTGCACTCTTCTAAGAACATATGTACACGCTTCACTTTCTCATCAAATTCATTAAAACATAGATGCATGATGAACTTGTGTCTTTAGATCTTTATCATAATCAACTTTTTTTCATAAATGACGTACTTGCTGAAAACACGTGTGTATTGGTCCCATCTTTATCAATACCTGAAATTACAAACAATTATTTTTTTTTTATTATGAACACTTGAAAACACATATGCACAATCTAAACACATACGCACAAATTAAAACATATATGCATACCACTTTTATTGATTTTATACCGGCCACAAAACACATATGCACCTTTTAACCAAAACACTAAAACAAAACACATCTGCTTCATCGTAGTATAAAGATTTAAAATGAAAAAGATCGTAAATCAAAACCCAATCTAGATAATAAATGAATTTGTATACTTTATGTAGTTTGGTTATACTAATCACTGTAAAAAAAATTGAATACTACATTCATGTTAAAAAAACATAAAGATCAATTTGGACATATAAAAATGGAGGGTTCATCCACCGATCAATTAAAAACCATTAAATTAAAAATAAAAATCAAAAAAACCATAAAAATGAATTTAGACGTATAAAAATGGAGGGTTCATCCACCGATCCATTAAAAACCATTAAGTAATCACAAACGAATTATAGTTTGCACTAACAATAATCATTTACAATCTACGATATCTTTTAAAATTATTCATTTAAAACCTAAACAATGGACAATGACTACTCCAAGTCCAAACTTTATGGTAATTGATTAAATCCTTATTAGTTCTAATGTAAAACCCTTTAAAATATTTATTACGTCTGATGTAAAACACCACTTCAGAAATATTATGAATCCATTTATACAAGAAAATATCATTAAAAAAATCCAAACCCTTAATACAATCATTCGAACAAAATACAATTATTCTAATAAATCATTTCCATATACTGACCAATAACCAACGGGTGCGATTGGATCCGATTCACTTCTTCTTGAGATCTTGATGAATTCGATTCATTCATTTTTTTTTAAAACGTTGATGCTTGCTCGATCCAAAGAGATATGTGATGTTTAATTTTTTTTCAGTCCGTACAATAGATCTTACATAAAGAGGCGGCGGTTTTTTTGTGGTGGTTTTTAGGTTTGCAGAGAAACATGTAGAAGATAAATGAATAAATTGTTTCACTGCAGTTTTTGAGGGTAAAGATTTAAAGTGTAGTACCAATAATGCCCTTTTAGCTTTTTGTTTAATTGAAAAAAAAACCCTCATCTTTTGTTTAATTGCAATTCTGGCACTTTTAATCCTAACCTTTGATCAAACTCATCTAATGGCCTAGATTCATTTTAATAGTACTGTAAAGTACTGTATCTAATATGGGTACTGCATAGAATACAACACTATATATATATATATATATATATATATATATATATATATATATATATATATATATATATATATATATATATATATATATATATATATATATACTAGACTTCAAAGCCCGCCCGATGGGCGGGCATGACTTGTAATTATAATTTTGATGGTGTAAGTTAACGTAAAATTATTTTTAAGGACGCCGATTTTATTTTATTTTGTTAGGCTATTAGTTTACGGTTGATTTCATTTTAGATGGTTTTAGTTATTCTAAAATTAATTTTAAAGACGTTTGTTTTATTTTATTTTTTAATATCATAATTATTACAACTGAGCGCTGTAAAAAGCTCCGCACTGATCCTTGCCAAACATACCCTATATGAACATGTTTATCTTTGTTGTTTTGTTTTTGGTTGTTCAATTCATTATTTGTAACTGACTAATGAATTCGCGCAGGCCGAAACAACCATCAGAAACTCAGTGCCACTTTTGACTATCAAAGCAACATACAAAAAGGATATGGTAAGTGTAGAAAACTAGAAGGGGGGTTGAATAGTTTTTACCGTTTTTCAAACTTTATTTGCTTTGTTACTATATGTTAATTCAAAGGAAACAATCACAAATAAATAATCACACAATGTAAACAAAAGATAATGAGAGGAAAGATCAAACCACACGACACTGTTGTTTATAGTGGTTCAGCTACAAGAACTCTATTCCTTGCCCTACTCCACTCCCCGAGTTTCCAACTCGAGAGTTTATCTTTCACTAAGAAACAAACTCCTTTCCTAGGCGGAGAAAACCTTTACACGTCGCTTACTTCCTTTTCCGGTACTAAGCTAAACACCGGGTTCTTTCACAAGGTAGAACCAACCTGACGTCGCCTATTTACTTTACCGACACTAAGCTAGATGTCGAGTTCTTTACAAGGGTACAACCACTCCCTACACTCTTTGTGCTTTAAGGACTAAAGCACTAACCACACTCACTGATTACAAATGATAGATATGATGTGTGAAACAAACTACAATATCACACAGTAATGCAACTAAAGGATTACGGTTCTGTAGATCCTTGAATGCTTGATCTCTCTTCTACAAAATGAAAGATCAAAGTGAAATGCAACTATGAATGATGTTAGTAAGATATGTACTGAATGAATATGTGTGTTAAAGCTATATGAGTGATGAGAAATCCAAATGATCAGCTTGCTATTTATAGGCAAGCTGATCTTCAGCTCACGGATCCCACGGATCCCTCATAAGGGATCCGTCCTTCATTGGACTTGGATCCGTGGGATGTGACAGCTAAGGATTTGTTGTATCTTACCATATCTTACCAAATCATCCAAGATCCTCAAATGTCAACTATGTAACTTGCAAATCTAAACAAGATATATCAAAGATATTGTATGTGATGTATGCAATGATGTCATGGAATGATTTTAGAATTAAAGTTTCCTTTTAAGGAAACAAGTTACTAAATAAGAAAACTTGTAATTCTTGGTTATTATGTGAAGTGTAAAATGTGTACTTAAGAGACTTAAGCTAGTATTTATTATTTGCTAAAAGATATTCCTTTTATTTGTCATTAACAAAACTAAGAAAAGATCAAAGAATATAAATAAAGTTTTTGAGACGCTATTTGTATTAACAATCTCCCCCTTTTTGTTGATGACAAAACATAAGGTATATTTTTGAGCAAGAGAATAAATATAGCATGAGTTCTTAAAAATATATATTAAGTTTGTTTATTAAAGAAAAGTTTTGTAAAAAATGTATGTACTGTGATGAATCACAGTTAATGCAAACTTAGTCCTTTCTCCCTCTTTTTGTCGAAACAAAAAGAGTAGCGTAGCGGAATGCGATTTTGAGAACTTTAAAGCTCCCCCTTGTTTTATACTCCCCTAGATGGAGTAATCAAGGAAATGATGCATGAATCTACAAAACAAATGGTTAGTATATGAAATGCTTTTGAAATGCTCCCCCTCGATGTATACTCCTCACTTCTCGAGTACCAACGTATACTTTGAAGGGTATGATATGCTGCAAATGAAGTGTTAGTAATGAATTACTTCAATGAAGAAGTAGAATGCTTGTAAAGTATTCTTCCAAACAAGCCTTTCAATATGTTTTGACTTTTAAAAGTCAAACTAAGTGTCTGATCATTCTTTTCACCTAAAGCAATTATAATCAAGGTATAATATAGGGTATATTAGGATGTTAGTTCACAATGAGAATGATAATATGCAATATGTTGATCACTCATAAGCATAAAACATCACATTCATAGATATTGAAAATTTTGTGACAAAAGTCACAATAATGAAATGATGTTACAAGTAGAATAAATAGACATCCTAGAAAGAAATAAAAAGTTCTAAACAAACAACTTAAAAGGTCCTAACAACTAGTCTAGAGAGCTCCTATTGAGGAGGATGAGAGATGGCGTTTAAACGTTCAAGAACATGGTTCAAGATGAACCTCATCTCATTTTGAAGCTCATGAACCAAGATGTTGGTCCTTTGGGCCAAGTGAGCCGTTCTCTCACAATGTGCGCAATCATGACTTGAGAAGCCGGGAGGAAGACTAGGCTCCAAGTTTTGTGGTGGTGGTGGTGGTGATGGTGGTTGGTTGTTGTTGTTGTTTGATGGTTGTTGTGGTGTTTGGAGGGAGTTCATAAGGATGTTTTGAATGTCCATTGCTTCATGAAGGCGATGGTCAACCATACCCGAGAGAGTATAGAGTTGTGTTAACTCCGCACTTATCTCCTCTTGTGCTTGAGGAATGTTGCTCCACATTGCTTCATCTATGGCGATGAGTGTTGAAGTTGGTGATAGTGGTGGTATTTGTGGATGAGGTTGTGGTGCTTCACGGTATAGAGGACCATGAATCTCCGGATGGAGGGGATGGAATAGCATAGGTTCTAAGTTTTCAAGACTTATTGGTGGAGGATTGGTTGATGTGGGTGGAAGATCTTCTAACTCATCAAGATATGGTTGTGGAGATGTTGGTGGTGTCCTAAAGAGTTCCATTGGTTTAAGTTTTGGTGAGGATGGTGATGATGCAGACTTCTCAGACTGTGATGGAGCGGGAGCGGGAGCGGGAGCGGGTGGTGGTGTAGTTGCTACAGGAGTAATGGTAGGAGGTGGTGTTTTTATGACTACATGTGAGGGAGTTGGAGTGGATAAAGTAAGGAAGTTTTCACTAGCAATGGGTGAGGATATGTTTAGTGGTGATGATTCTTCAGAGGATGAGTTGTGAATGTTGATGAAACAACAAGGTTTGACACTAATACGGGCTGTCCTTTTTGGTGGCTTAGATGTGGAGGAGTTGTTTGACTTTGTCATTGAGACTTTTTGGTGAAGTATAATAGCTAAAATGTACAGGAGAAGAAATGGTTGTGATGTGAATTGAAGATCCTAAAGTGCTAATTTATAGAAAGAAGGTTTGTGAGTCTGTGTGTTTGGATTTGATGTAAATCCAATAGAGAATGTTGGTTTCTAATGATTTGGAACAAAAATTTGTGCAGGTCATATCATGGAAGTCAATCCATTGAGCTTTGGTTGAGTAATGTGTTGTGGATTTGCAGTTAATACCAGGAGATAGTGGAAAATCTTATGATTTGATATTTCCACGGATTTGACGGATCCCTAAAAAGGGTTCCTTCTTTGTATCAGTTTGGTAACTCACACCTAAAATTCAAAAATTTAAATTTTGGTGGGAAATTTTGTTCCTAAGTTTCTAAGAATTCCTAAATGATTCTAAGATGAATTATGATCAGTGAATGAATCCTAAATGATACTAAACACTAAGATTTAAGAATCGGGATAAGTCGAAAAGGTTTTAGAATTTTACTGGGGAACCTGCGGATCCAAGTCAAATCAAAGGCGGAACCAAAGTTAGGGATCCGCCGAATCCGCAAGTGGGCGGATGGCGGATCCAACGATAAGCCTTGGCGGAGCCCAGGTTTGGGATCCACCGGATCCGTATGCCTAAAACTAAAAAACTAAACAGAACATATGTCATATTTCGCGTTTTTTGACGAAAACCCGAAAATTCACCTAGACCTTACTTAACATCTAATATGTATAGCAAAACAACTAAATATGATAACATTAACACACGATTGTACATAGTTTAATCCGTTCTTAGAAACTTACCATTTTAGGTGTTATGCCAAACATAGGCTATAACCCGGAAAATTGATAACCATGATGGTTATCTACCTGCAAATGTTAGTTATTACACATACATAACAAGTATTATCAGATAAAGTCGAGACACATAGAAGTTTAACATCACAATATCCAACATTGTTCAAAACCAAACACTCCATCAACTAAGCTTCTTCTTCAACTTCTTCATACCCTTGTGCAATTTCATCATCCAACGACCAAGATTCTTCACCATTCCTTTGATGTTTCGATACTCAGCGGATTCATTTTGAATTGGAGGAAGATGGCTCAAGTATTCGGGTGGAGGAATCCTAGAATTTGGCAAACCATCATCTTCACTCATTGAAGATGATGAGGATGATGTTGGTACACGAGGACGTTTACCTTTATCAACACTAACCCTAAACTCACTAAAAGGAACGAAGGTATGTTCAATTTCAATGTAATCTGGAACAAAGCCTAAATGGTTTGGACGAGCGGGTGCAAAGGCTCTATAGAGTCGGGTTAAGAGCATACCATAAGGCATTGCAATCTTGCTTTGAACCAGAATGTCACACATTCTTTTGGCAACATAATAAGCAAGATTGAAGGGTTGACGAGTAGAGATGTTGTACATCATATGACACAAACAAGAATTGATGTGATCACGGTTTCCTATGGTGCACATCACATTAGCCCTTAAGACATCTTCCATTTTCTTGAATTCGGGTTTGAGTTCATTTAGCTCCATTGCAAATGGATCTCTAGCAACCTCACGACCACGTTACATTCTTGTGGGGTTGTTCTTAGGAATGAAGAGATGTTCCCTAATCACTTCTTTTGATTCGAGAGGAGTGACATATGGTGCCGTCCTATCGAGATTGGATTCTAAGATTGTTAAGGACCATTTGTCCGAGTAAATACATGTCCCTTGGTTTGGAATGCCTAAGACCTCACCAAATTGATCAAGAGGGATGTTGACAAGATTTCCATTTAGAGTAAAATGAAGATTTAAGTAACCTTGGTTACTCGAACTAAGACCTAAACTAGCATAGAACTCAAGTATGAACCTAGGAACAATTGGTTCATCTATATCTAAAAGAGAATCAAATTGAATCGCAGCTAAGTGTTCCCTAAGTTGTGTTCCTTCATAGAACGATGAATCTACGACTCTACCCTCATGGACATACTTTTTCTCTAAGGCTTTGAAAATTTCAATTTGGACATTGGTTAGACCTTTGGTTTTGTGGACTTCGGGTAAGTAGTTAACGGTTCTTTTGTGATCGTAGTTGGTTGCGGGAGGCATGATTTTCCTAAGTACAAAAGTTACATAGTTTTAGTTAAAATGATCAAAGTAAGTGTAAAATTCCTAGTGTGTGCCTACATGGGGACAATCTGGAGGTGCGGTTATCTCGACTCCTTTTGATGCAAGAAAGATTAGTTTATGCAAGTTTTGTTTATAAACGAGAGATAACCCAAACGCTCCTATTTCAATGTAGCTACGGTTGAATGTACCCGAAAATACATATTAATTATGTATTCCCTTTAGCATTCAAGAGACATTATGCAAGTGAAGTCTAAAAGATAATGTTTTTGCATTTGTATGAACAATGTTCAAAAAGATCATTTTACCTAGTCGTTAGAAGATTTTAGTAAAAAAAAATTCATGGGGTTTTTGTTAAATTAAGACAATGTGCTATGAGATGCAATTCCTAACTAAGAAAAACATGTTTTTAAGTATAATGCAGTAAATATGCTTCATGATTTTTCAAGAATTATGCATATACCCCAAGTTTTGGTTTTGTGCATGAAATGGAAATCCTAGACGCAGATCAGGAGTATAAATATGATAAGAATACTTACAGTGGTGTTAGAAGCACAAATTTGTGGAAGAAAATGGTCTAAATTGTGATGGAGATTAAGTGTGTGTCGAATTCAGTAAGGTGATATGTTTTGGAGTGAGGAATGAATAGTACTTGTTCTTGTTTATTTAATAATAAACTGGACTCTGCATGCGACGGATCCGGCGGATCCAAAACAAAGGATCCGTCCTTGTTATCGATTGGATCCGCGGATCAGAACACATGTTTTGGTTTAGTGTCGTGTGTGGCTAAACTAATGTTTATACTTATGTTTCACCTAATCACTAGGTTCCATTAATCCTAATCCAAGTCTAAGATAGTTGAAAGGTTCTCGTTTAAGTGGTTTTGTGAGAATATCGGCAATGTTGTCCTCTAAGGAAACTTTCTCAATTGAGATGATTCCCTTCTGTACATTGTCGCGAAGGAAGTGATGGCGTATTTCAATATGTTTGGTTCTAGCGTGTTGGACTGGATTTTTGCTTAGATCGATAGCACCTTTGTTGTCGCAAAGAATGGGAATGTTGTTGAGTTCAATTCCATAGTCGACGAGAGCTTGTTTCATCCACAGTGCTTGTTGACACGCCTTTCCTGCAGACACATACTCTGCCTCTGTTGTTGAGATTGCGAGGGCAGTTTGTTTCTTAACGAACCATGATGTGAGACAATATCCTACAAAAGTACAAATACCGCTAGTACTTTTCCTATCAACATAGTCACCTGCATGATCTGAGTCAGTATACACTATGGTTTCTACACCCGTTCCTTTGGGATACCATAATCCTAAGTGTGTAGTACCTTTGATGTACCTAAATATCCTTTTAACGGCTTCAAGATGGGATGTTTTTGGATCTTCTTGAAAACGTGCACATAGACAAACACTAAACATAATGTCAGGCCTACTAGCCGTAAGATAGAGTAAACTACCAATCATTCCTCTATATTTAGTGCTATCTACGGATTCATTTTCTTCATCCTTAGTGAGTTTGGTTTCGGAGGACATGGGTGTTCTCATGGGTTTTGAGTCTTCAAGACCAAACTTCTTAAGCATATCTTTGATATACTTTGATTGGTTGAAGAATATCCCATCTTCTAATTGTTTAATTTGGAGACCTAAGAAAAAGTTTATTTCCCCCATCATACTCATTTCAAACTCGTCATGCATAATTTTTGAGAAATCGTCGCATAACTCTTGACAAGTTGAACCGAATATAATGTCATCCACATATATCTAGACTATGATAATATGTGATCCCTTTTTCTTGGTGAAGAGAGTATTGTCTACTAGGCCCATGGTATACTTATGGTCAACTAGGAAAGTCTTAATTCGATCATACCAAGCCTTTGGTGCTTGCTTAAGTCCGTATAAAGCTTTCTTAAGTTTGAAAACATAATTTGGTTTTTCAAAGTCGGCAAAGCCGGGAGGTTGTGCAACATATACTTCTTCATTTATAAAACCATTTAAGAAAGCACTTTTGACATCCATTTGAAATAACTTAAAATCATGTGCACATGCGTATGCAAGTAATATTCTAATAGACTCAAGTCTAGCTACGGGTGCAAAGGTTTCATCGTAATCTATACCTTCTTGTTGATTGTAACCTTGAGCTACTAGCCTAGCTTTATTTCTAGATACTATACCATTTTCATCCATTTTATTTCTAAAGACCCATTTGGTGCCGATTATGGTTTGGTTTTTAGGTGGAGGGACCAATGTCCAAACATCATTTCTAATAAATTGATTTAGTTCTTCTTGCATAGCAATTACCCAAGATTCATCTTTTATTGCCTCGTCTATATTTTTAGGTTCAACAGTTGAAATAAAACAAAAATAATTACTTTCATTTTGAGCTTTGGATCTTAATGTTCTTTCATTAAGTTTTCCTATGATGTTTTCTAATGGATGACTTTTAGTTTCTTTAATATTGACTATTTCTCCTTTTACGGGTTCATTGTCATTTTCAATGTTTTCTATATCATTAACCATTTGACTTTCAACCAAGTCATCATCTACCAAAGGTGATGTCTTAGAGGGAGGTGGACTTTCGTTGAATGTTACGTTCAACGATTCCTCGACTCTTGATGTTTCCTTGTTTGATACAATGTATGCTTTACTGTTTTGTGAGTACCCAAGAAATACACCTTCATACGACTTTGGGTCGAACTTAGTGAGATAATCCTTTGTGTTTAAAATGAAGCACTTGCTTCCAAAAACTCTAAAATATCCTAATGTAGGCTTTTTGCCTCGATAAATTTCATAAGGAGTTTTATTTAAAAATTGTCTAATTAAAACTCTATTTAGGATATATGTGGAAGTATCTACAGCGTGACACCAAAACTTTTGTGGTATGTTTTGTTCATTTAACATAGTTCTACTCATTTCTTGAATTGTTCTATTTTTACGTTCTACTACTCCATTAGATTGAGGTGTACGAGGAGCCGAGAAATTATGAGTTATTCCATTATTATCACAAAAATTTCCAAATTGGATTTCATTGTCAAATTCTCGACCATGGTCAGTTCTAATAGATACTATATTACTTCCTATTTGATTTTGAATTTTCTTGCTTAGAATTTCAAATTTATCGAATGCCTCATTTTTAGTTTTCAAAAACTTTGTCCATGTATATCTAGAGTAATCATCTACTATGACTAAAGTGTAAAAATTTCCTCCATAACTTTGTATAGCCGACGGGCCAAACAAATCCATATGTAATAATTCTAGGCATCTAGATGTAGATACCATGTTTTTAGCCTTATGGCTATTATGTACTTGTTTCCCAATTTTGCAAGCATCACAAAAGTGTTGGTCATATTTCAACTTGGGTAGGTTCCTAACGAGTTCTTTGGATTACAAAGATTGAATAAGCCTCATATTAGCATGACCTAAGCGTCGATGCCATAGAGTTAAGTTTTCATCCAAGGAGGTAAGACATAACTTATCTTTAGGTGTTTTATCTAATTTCATAACATAGACATTATTCTTTAAAACACCTTTTCCTACGGTTATGCCATCTTTAAGTATTTTACTTCCATTTTCACTGAAAAGGACGTTATACTTTTTGCGGCATAATTGACTTATACTAAGTAAATTAAATCCTAAATTATCTACATGAGCAACATCATCAATAGATAGAGAGTCATGAGAGATTGTACCTTTTCCGATGATTTTACTTTTAAGCTTGCTACCGAATGTGACATTACCTCCGTCATACACTTGGTAGGTTGAGAAAAGATTTTTGTTTCCCGTCATGTGTCTTGAGTACCCACTATCTTTGATCCACTCATCAGGTTCAAGATCAACTTTCAAGTATACCTAAGTTCATAAAAGACTCAAGCATTTGGTCCCCAATATCTCATGGGTCTGTTTGGGTTAAACATGACATTATCATGGTTTATTTATGTAAATGGTGGACAATTGTTCCACGACATATAACTAGGACCATGAAAGTTTCTAGGCATGTTTTGGTTCCAATTATTTTGATAAGTGTGTTGTGGATTAACTATACTCTTTGGAAAGGGGTGTTTGGGAAAACTCATTTGAGGTCTCTGTTGATCCGTTTTAATTCTATATTCATTTCTAGTTTGACCTCTTCCTAGAGATACTGTTGGTTTGTGTTTATTATTGGTTATACTACTGTTAGGTTTCTTAGTAACTTTAACAAACTCGGAACGGTCGACTTTGTGAACCTTTTGTTCAACTTCTGTACCCGCGGATCCTTTGGATACACCTGGCGGATCCAAATTTTTGGATCCGTCGGATCCGTGAGTGTCCAACTTGGTTGAATCAGATTTATTCATAGTCTGTTCCTTATGATCACTTAAGGTTCCTAGTTTCATAAAGCCTAGTCCTGTTTTATCATGAGGTAGTTTTTGCATTTTCATTATTTCATCTGCACAACTTATGTTTTTATCAAACCTTTTAAACTTTGAATTTTGTTTGATTAAATCTTCCTGTGCGGTTCTTAAGGTTTCTAGTTCAAGTTTTAGTTTTTGACAAGACACACACGTTTCTTTACTATCTTTACCTTTTTCAATTCGTATTGCTTTTTCTTTAAGCCAAAATACTTCATTTTCTAAAAGTGTTGTCTTTGTTTTCAAAAATTTGTTTCTGTTTATAATTTTTAAAGTGACGTCGCATAGTTTGTTATATTCTACTTCTAAGGTTTTGTCATCTATAGAGGAATATGAATCAGAATGTACCTCTTCTGTTTCATTAGCCATAAGTGCAATTTCGCTGTTCTTAGGCTCATCATCATCATCTCCTTCACTATCGCTCCAAGCTCCACTAACGAAGGCTCTTTGAGACTTGGTCTTTGGAGGCTTTGGACATTCTCCTATTAAGTGACTGGAGTCACCACACCTATAGCATTTCCTATCAACCTTACCTTTCTTATCGTCACGATCTTTCCGAGAGGATTTCTTTTCATCACGAGGTGGTTTTACAAACTTTCCTCGTCTCCTGAAGAATTTCTTGAAATCCCTCACGGCCATGGCATACTCTTCATCATCACTGTTTGAACAAGACTCATCATCATCACTTGACTCGACTTTGGCTTTCAAGGCAATAGACTTAATCTTCTCCTTTTTGCCTTTGACAATTTCCGAGTCTTTTTCCATAATCATTTCGTGAACTTTTAGGTTTCCTATGAGCTCATCCAGTGTCATGCTTGAGAGATCCTTAGATTCTTCAATAGCTGTCACCTTTGCTCTCCATTTTGGATGGAGTGCTCTTAGAAATTTCCTGACAAAATTCTTACTAGAAAAAGATTCATCAAGTGCTTTAAGTGATGTAATAATAGTATTGAACTTAGCAAACGCACTATCAATGGTCTCATCTTCAGAGATAACAAATTGTTCGTATTGTTGGACAAGAAGATCAATTTTGTTATCTTTTACTTGTGAGTTCCCTTGATGTGTGATAATAAGAGATTGCCAAATATCCTTAGCCGTTTTACACATAAAAACTCTTTCATATTCTTTCTTAGGTAAGGCATTATAAAGCATCATTTTGGCTTCATTATTTTTGGCAATTAGTTTCTTTTGCTCATCACTGTGACGAGTAAGAGAAGCTCCTTCATCCCGACCACCCGAAATATTATTACTAATAGGTTTGTAATCACCATCAACTATAATATACCATAGATCTATATCCTTTGACTTTACATAAGTCTCAAAGCGATTTTTCCAATAAATAAAACAATTTGGTTCAAATAGAGGTGGTCTCTGCATAGATTGCCCTTCTTTAAAGTTTTCAAAATCCATGGATCGTTTTAAGTTTTAAAATACAATATATTTTAAAGATCTTAAGTAACGTAGCTCCTGATGCCAATTGTGGAAAACTAGAAGGGGGGTTGAATAGTTTTTACCGTTTTTCAAGTTTTATTTGCTTTGTTACTATATGTTAATTCAAAGGAAACAATCACAAATAAATAATCACACAATATAAACAAAAGATAAAGAGAGGAAAGATCAAACCACACAACACTGTTGTTTATAGTGGTTCGGCTACAAGAACTCTATTCCTTGCCCTACTCCACTCCCCGAGTTTCCAACTCGAGAGTTTATCTTTCACTAAGAAACAAACTCCTTTCCTAGGCGGAGAAAACCTTTACACGTCGCTTACTTCCTTTTCCGGTACTAAGCTAAACACCGGGTTCTTTCACAAGGTAGAACCAACCTGACGTCGCCTATTTACTTTACTGACACTAAGCTAGATGTCGAGTTCTTTACAAGGGTACAACCACTCCCTACACTCTTTGTGCTTTAAGGACTAAAGCACTAACCACACTCACTGATTACAAATGATAGATATGATGTGTGAAACAAACTACAATATCACACAGTAATGCAACTAAAGGATTACGGTTCTGTAGATCCTTGAATGCTTGATCTATCTTCTACAAAATGACAGATCAAAGTGAAATGCAACTATGAATGATGTTAGTAAGATATGTACTGAATGAATATGTGTGTTAAAGCTATGTGAGTGATGAGAAAGCCAAATGATCAGCTTGCTATTTATAGGCAAGCTGATCTTCAGCTCACGGATCCCACGGATCCCTCATAAGGGATCCGTCCTTCATTGGACTTGGATCCGTGGGATGTGACAGCTAAGGATTTGTTGTATCTTACCATATCTTACCAAATCATCCAAGATCCTCAAATGTCAACTATGTAACTTGCAAATCTAAACAAGATATATCAAAGATATTGTATGTGATGTATGCAATGATGTCATGGAATGATTTTAGAATTAAAGTTTCCTTTTAAGGAAACAAGTTACTAAATAAGAAAACTTGTAATTCTTGGTTATTATGTGAAGTGTAAAATGTGTACTTAAGAGACTTAAGCTAGTATTTATTATTTGCTAAAAGATATTCCTTTTATTTGTCATTAACAAAACTAAGAAAAGATCAAAGAATATAAATAAAGTTTTTGAGACGCTATTTGTATTAACAGTAAGGTTTTCATTCAAACTTTCAGATGAATTTATACTTTTGAAATTTACATCCAAACATCCCTGCCCATTTTCTTTGAGGCTCTGTTGAACATATTCATAAAGATAACCCTCTCCTTCCAGATAGAATGGAGCTTCCGGAATCAATCAACAATCCTTTTACAACCCACTCTTATTAACATATCTTGCATAGAAGTATTTTTGGAAGGTAATAATTACAAACCATTTATTTTGATTATTCCAATTAAATTAACAAACTTTAGTTAAGGTTTTAGCACATCTCGACTCACTAGAGTGGTACCTGAAAAGGCAGATAGGTTTATAAGAATTAAGAGCTTTGAACTCGGGAGGAATATGTGTAAACACTACTCAAAATACTTACCACTATATCGACCCATAAGTTTGACGATTCCAACTCCATTTTCGACACTCTCCACCTCAGCATGTGCAACATTTCTCAATGATCTGGGCATTAATTGAACACATTCCAATTCCGCTTCCGCTGCCACTTCCAGATTTAACCATTTCATCAACCCAATATCACCTCCTTCGGCTATGGCTAGAAAAAAAAAACAAACATTCCCAACTATGTAAAGAAACCCAAATTTTTTTAACATAATCATTAAAACAAATCTTAATTCGGACATGAAGCATTTATTGTAGAAAACAAAAATATTATAAAAGAAAAACTTCTAAAATATTTTTATAAAACCATTAATTAGTGCTCTAATCCATATCCTAATCTTTAAGATAGAATTCATATTAAACATACGTACAGACCTTCCTTGCTGTCCATGCATGCGAACATATTATTATGTAATTAATTATTTAAGGCCATGGAGAGCTTTAACGCCTAGAATATCTACTGAATTCAAACCGTTTAGGGATCCAGAAGGAATAGAACTCCATATTATGGCATTTTCATCTTCACTATTATCCAACCCTAGGAAATGTCCTATTTCATTAAGTGCGACCGTTTGTGAATCTATAGTATTAGCAACGGGACCTGCTGTGACGGACCAGGTCTCATCCATATCATAATAGGCCAAATGAGTCGAGTTAAGCTGTTTCTGTGGAAATTTCAGCCTGATGTTGTTGAAAGAATTGTTGGACTGCGAGAAGGAATACCAAGAAAGGATGCGAAGGAAGTATGTTTATTTCAACATTCTCTCTCTTTGCCACTGTCTTATAAACATAGCTAATAGGGTCCTGGTTCATTTCAAATAGGCCAAATGAGTTGAGTTTTATAAATATAGCTAATAGGGTAATGGGTCACGCGGGTTGGAAGTCACCCGAAATATAATTCAATGCTTGTGTTATACATCCTAAACTATTTATTCAAAGAAATAAAGTAGTGTTGTAATATTGTTTTTGTAATCATAAGTAACATTTTAATACATTCTTTTTGTTGTAAAAAAAAAAAAAAAAAAAAAAAAAAAAAAAAAAAAAAAAAAAAAAAAAAAAAAAAAAAAAAAAACTGACAATAGTTAGCCAAGGGAAAGTAAACTTACACGACAGAATGATTGTGAACACTTGAAAGTTGATAGTCTTCCTGGAGGTGAAAATTACTTTTAACACCATAAAATGAAACAGCCTCAAACCGACTAACCAAGGTAACCTACTCGATCTTATTACAAAGCAACCTCCAATAGCTCTCTGTACCATAGCAATGAAATCTGCAATTCAAAAAAAATCGAATTGACAACATGAAAAAAGGCTATAAAGTCAAATGAAGTACACCCGTTTAGACGTGCGTTTAGACATGATTACAGGGGTTTCACCTCGTACAGGTGGAAGCATTACTATTGCTAATTTCAATGGTCACGAACCCTCTTTGCTGCAACAGATGATTTTCATGCAAACTTTTGACTATCAAAGCAGCAGATGGTTCACCTTATTGCTTGTTTAGTCTATTGTCCCATTTTCAGTTCCGACCATCTCCATATGTATTCAAAATAAATAAATAAAAGAAATAGATATGTGTGTATCAATGAATGGAATCAAAAATAAATTGAAATGGGAACCTGAGCATAAAAGGCTACAACGCTTTAAACCTCCAATAAAAATACTTTTCAAAATTTTTTGCAGAAAACCGTTCCGACCGAGCCATGGTCTTCAGGTAGGTTGTGCAGTAACAATAGGTGGCGGTTTAGTATCATGAACAACAATTATTACATGAAGAAAATAATTGCAATCACCGACTTTATTTGTATATTGGGACTCAAGTCAGAGATGGCAATCTCACACGTTAATTATGAAAAGATCAATTGATTGTATTTTAATTCTAATGGGTCAAATGGGTAAAAATAATTGGAAAGGTGAAAAGGGATTGGGTCGAAAGTCGCAAGAATGTAAAACTGAATTTCAACCCTTTTTGACACTTTACCCACCCCACCCATTTTGCCACCTATAAACCAAAACGCAAATACTTATGTACCTCATACATTTGATTCTTCCTTGATTGAACTTTCCTTTCAAGCTCAGTTATGTATCCTCATCTTTCTTTCCTTTGACGTGGACTTAATTGTGCATGCGTGGACTTTTGTAGTGTTTTTCTGTAACCATTAAAACCAGATTCTTGGTCACATCCAATATTCTCTGTACAGTGAAGCAATTATTGTATTAGTATCATCAATAAACTATCTGAAAGATATCAGAGCTAAGAGATCAGTGAATAGATGCACATGAATAATACTATTAAACATATGAACCTTAAAAAGTTTAAGACTTTTCTACTGACCTTCTCCTCGAATAAAGACACCTCTCCCTGACGTATCTCGCGCCCAATGACTGCAGTTAGGCTTTCTTCTTCCATAATGTCAGCATCATTGAATGCAAAATCAATCTAAACATGAGTCGGTAGATTATATATATCACTAAGAACGTCAAATTATTTAATCTAATTTCTAAGGAAAACTGATTACTGATAACCAAAGATATTGCATGAAGTATGTAATCGATCCAATCAGGGAATGTATTTCTTGAATTGCAAATGATGATTAGTACAAAAAAAGTTAATTTTTTTTCTGTTAAGCTGGTTATCTCTTCCATATTGTTTAAGATGTAAAACTAAGCTAGTAAGCAACCAGTAGTAAATGAATACTCGGATTTGGAAGTAGAGGTGAGTTCACTCACATCCGGGGCTGCTTCATTCTCCTAAGCCTCATTCTCAAAGTCGCTGTCTACGTCCCGCTATTCCTGCTTCTGGAAGCTGTCACCAAAAAATTTGGTTTCTACTTCTTGTCTCACTTTATGTATCCCCTGAGGGATGTCTACAACCTGAAACAGTAATATATGATAGATTTATTACTTTTCAACTATCGAAAACATAACAAAATAACTGACTAAATTCTTGCCAAAGATCACCAACATAATTATGTCAATTTCTAGCATACACAAATAAGTGAGATCCGTGTATTCACTCTTCAAGATCTTCATTCCTTATGATCTGCAACAACCAACAGATGTGGACTTCACATTTAATTGCCTATTATGCTAACATGAATTGTCAATTTGTCGAGTCATGGCTAACCTTGGCATTCCACTATATGCAAAATCTTTATGTGAATTTTCTTCCAATGGGAGCGAATTTTATATATATATATATATATATATATATATATATATATATATTTTTCATTTTGTTACCACTTCAGCAGTCAAACCATACAACTACTAAAGGAAACACATTATAAAATATTGATTGTGTTATACATTATGGAAACCAACTTACTGCATTTAAGTCCAGATTCAAAAGTTCAGACGTATGCTTTCTTCCCTTCCCTGATTATGACTAAATTTCAGTATGTCTGCAAAACCGTACCAGGGAATGTATTTCCTGAATTGCAAATGATGATTAGTACAAAAAAAAAGTTATTTTTTTCTGTTAAGCTGGTTATCTCTTCCATATTGTTTAAGATGTAAAACTAAGCTAGAGTTGATAAACATAAGGTCCTACACATACCTATGCGAAGTTGATACATCATTATATATCCTGCCACCTGTGTGAACGTCCTCATACATCAAGTAAATCTATATACAATACACATTTCAATATGATTGCCCTCATCATAAATTTAATTGCTCCAAATAAAACTGACCATACAAAATGAAGCAAAATGTATGAACTTTATTTGTATGGAAAGAAGGTACAACAAACCCTATGCAATTTCCCACAACGGCAGGAACCTATTTGTTTAATTTATCAACTGTCATTAGATCAGATATCACTTGTGCAGAAATCTTTTCTGTTCGAAAAATTTCCAATACAGGTATCACAAGTTCATCACAAGAGCAGGACTATTAACATTCCAGAAAGCTATTTACGTCATGTCTAGAAGAATATAGCAAAGAAATGGCTCATCACCAAAGTGTACTTTCAATGCACCGTAAACAGTTGTATTAAAATATTACTCCGTACAATACTAATAGTATTTTTAGAAATATTTACACTATAAAACAAATCTTATTTCTTCACTAACACAATATTTTAAATAAAATCTAAAATATTTGGAATTAAGTGTAACCCGGCCCATTTCAACTTGCACGAAAGTTGCTCATTTTGACCCTTTACCTGAACGATTAATGTTTAGAATTGTGAATTATAACATGTCATCTTTGCATACTTCCTTCCATTAACTTCCGTGAAGATATGGGTTAACCTGAAAAACATTAGCCCCCACAACTCGGTCTTGAGACCTTGGTGTCTCTCCCACCAAATTCAGGTCAAAGGTGGATGTGTTGGTTGCCAAAATGCAATAGGCGGACACACTTTCTTGATCTCACTAAATATATATATTGCTTTAATTGAACTTTCTAACAACGGCCTATTATTAAATGTAGCCAAGTAAACAATTACATGCAACAATGTTATAAGTTACATTTAGGAAAAAAAAAACAATGTTATAAGTTACATGGCAATTTAAATGAAGAAAGAGTAATCTGTTATTAGAGAAGATACCTTAGTGCTTGAATTCCTGAGTAGCCTAATACCCTTTTAATCATTGACAATGATATTTTTAATGCTTATCTAATAGATAAATACAGTATATACTCAACAATCATCTTACAGAAGTTATAAGTGACAATAATAAAAAACAAATATCAAACATCAGCACGTACAAAATGAAAAAATAACTTAACCACCGGGTCCAGAACTTACAGACAATGTAACCACTTACAGTAATACTTCCACATTTGCACCATCAATGATATGGAAGATGTTAACATCAGATATCTAAACTTATTCAATCGTGCCAAACACTCCTTTCACCATAGTCAACTTGAATACAAAAGCTTCATGCTCAGCATTATAAGGTACTATGCAAGTTTTTAGAGGGAAAGCATATACTCGTTACTGCACTTGCACAAAACTAACAACTAACTGTTAGGTCATCAAATTATACATTCGCCAAAACATAAAGCCGTTGTTGATAAAAATAGGTTTAAAGAAACTCATTTATCACAACTATATATTAATTGTATGCAAGCACCCATAAATGATACCTGAGGTCCTTCCTAGTTTTTTTAAAGAAGTCCCAGCAGACCCACATGGAAGCTGCAAAAAGCACATAAGATGAGTATGAATATTGATACATAAGACTAAAGTAAGAGTAACATTATCGTTTTCTACTTACTCACAAACATTAGATAGTTAAGCAAAACATAATATAGAGTAAACAAATTATTTTACCATTGGCACCCAATTACCAGTACACAACACATTAAAAACTCATTCTTCTTTAGTGGATTCATTTGCAGTTGAGGATTCTTCATTTGTTATTGTGCCCACACGATCAGGTAGATGACCAGCAGCTGCTGCAGGCTCAGTGGGTTGTGCTGCAGCAGACGCAATAATGGTCTCAGCAGGTTAGGTTGCACTTAACTCGGCGTGTTGATCACCAGTTGATGGATCAGGTCTTTTAACTTTTCTCCAGGGGTGTAACTGCCATTTTAAAACTTGACACGCAAATTCGTCTCACATTTGCATGATCATCAGAGACTACACTTTCTTTATATGCTGCTAACTGAATAAGGTAAAGGAGATTTGGTATTATAGCATGAGTTAAATTTCACAGTTAATGAAACATAATAAATACAGTAACACTGAGAAAAATAAATGCAACTTGAGAAGCAATGATATAGGCATCAATATTCACACACCTGTATGCCATGTCTCAGTCGAGACTTGACCCATAACCTCTTTGAAGATGGGATAGTCACATACCGCTAGGCCATTTGGTGCATTTTGTACCTTATTGACCTTTTCCAGTTTCATTTTCTACTTTGTTTAGAAGTTTGGCCCGTATGATCCTATTCTTAATTAAAAAAGCATCCTGTACATCATGTCTAGCGATTAATGGGTTTGCATCCCCCTTCATATGACTTGACCTTTTCACCTGTTTGCCCATCATAAACTTAGAAACTAATAAACAATTATAAGGAACCAAAGTGAACCATTAGCAATCCCAACATCTAACTGATGAAAGCTAAACTATTTTAACCAAATCTACTAAATTTCGAGGAATAAAACCTGAAGCTTAGCAGTTAGCAGTTTCCTTCCTCGATATTACAATCACAAATTATCGTGGCCCAGGTTATGCTGATACGTTAGCCGATACTTTGGTCCCAGTTGATTTTTCTTTCTTATTTAGTGTTTCTTTTTGTGTTATAGCTTTGTTTGGAACCAATACCAGTGTCATGTTTCTATCTCTGAAGTTCTTGCTATCCTTGACCGCTAACTGCAATAACAACCATTTAGCCATTAGATGTGGTCACCAAAAAGAAGTTTTTGTAATACCCGTTTTCACATGCAAAACTTATCACAAGAGCATTTGTATCGCTAAACAATACTAATTCAGTTTTAATTGAGCAAATCTAATACAAATTATAATCAAATGATAGTATATTCCTACCGGCTGTTAAATAAGGAGCATATGTACCTTATTGGGAACAAAGTTGCAAGGTTTCTGGAAGAGAGTTCCAAGAGGATGTTTTGGGTGGCTAATCCAAATTATAACCAAAAACCAAAAACTGAGAAAAGCCAAAAACCAAAAACTGAGAAAAGCAAACTAACTGGACCTAAACTACTTGTCAAATGGAAACACTAAGCATAAACTGTACTTACATTAGCACTGGGATAATGCATTATTAATCGACTTCGTCAGCATTCCTGTATAAGATAAATTTTGAGTGATGAATAACGGCAACATATAAGTTGTATTTTAATGACACTAATGCCTACATACGAATCAGATATGCTACTTGGCATACACTAAAGCATGATGCACGTAGTTGCAACGACACGCGATTGCAAATGACCAAAAACATCCATTCAACCCATTCATGTGACACAGATGACCAACTAACCTAATTCGATTTCAATTCGAACAAATTTAATAGAAGATTACCTCTTAAGATGATTCCGAACCATGTGATAATTTTTCAGTTATTATAAAGTCGGATCTTTGTGTGGTGTGAATGGTGACAGTAACGTTTTCTTATCTTCTTCTTCGCGCCTATTTTTTTCTTATCTTCTTCTTTGTTAATATTTTCATCGACACATTCCTTGCTACGGTAAACTGAATTCGGTGAGAGGATCAAAAGTGAATATACTCATAATCATCATAATCTCCTTCTGAAAGTAATAACAAAATCCATATAACTAAAAAATACGAAAAACACAAATCCACAGCCTAAATATCAGTCGCTATTTTCAAAGATACAATCAAGTGAGGAATCGATCTTATAAATTGATTGATGGTTTTCAATTAGAGCAAACAAAAACAGGATGATAAAACATCGGATAATCATAACAAATGATAATCTAACCGGTTAATAGAACATCGGATACAAAGTAGAGTAATAGAGCAAAGTTTATGAACTTACAAAAACAGAGCAAACCGTTTTTTTATCAACATGCAGAACAGAGATACAATTTCCATGGTATTTGTATAATTCACTCGCTAAACTGGATTAGTTAGTCAGTGATGATTAACGTGAATTTTTAATCGTTTTGTATTTGTTTGTGTAGCTGGAGTAGGGTTTGCGTGAATGATAGAATGAATTGTATATTAGGGATAGAAAATACCAAAACAGAGGATGCCTAATATTTAGGAACCTATTTGGTTTATAGATTTGGTGTTGCAAAGTATAATTCAAAAAATCATGTTGGTCTAATGGTTAAGACATATGTTAATGTTTCAAACCACTCAAGTTCAATTCTTACCGACTTCATTTTTTATGGTTATTTTTGAATGAACCACCAATTAGTTTTTCATGACTATTTGTCCTGTTGGACCATCGACCCGCATGTTCGTAAGACTTCCTCGCATAAGGAACGTTGTAATGGGCACTAGGAAACATCTTAGAGTACCCTGGGTCAAGTCTGAAATGCTTCCAGTGTATGCGGAATTGCGGAGTGTGTGCTGAACTGGTCTTCCACCTCATACTTGCCAAGATACATCTCAGGGTCTTGGTGTAGTTTGGTGGCATCTACACCATACATGACAAGTGCCCCTACCTCATTCAGTTCTTCAACATTTTTTGTCACATACTTATAGTTTGCCTTCAGCTCATCTGTTTTGTCAAAATCAATCCCATGTAAGTAAACAAACACATTCTAAGAAACTAAAGGCCCGTAGTTGTATTTCATCAATTAGTCAGCATACTGGTTGTGACATCTCTTTTTAACACGTTCTACAACTTCATTGATTATAGCTTGTGCTTCTTCACTATCACGCTCCTTAATTTCTTTACAAATGCGTTCATGCTTCCTTTCTTTAAATTCAGCTAGCTTTATAGAACAACTAAAATATACAAAGATTTTTGTAACACCTGACTCCACCCACCAGTCTCTAAAGCCCCTTTTCTTGCCTATGCACCATATTTGCAATCTCAGGCATAGCCACTCGTCCCACCTCCCGTCTGATTTTCCATGCTCACCTCATTTAATATCTTTAAACCATTTTTAAGCTTGACGAAACATTAGCTACAAGTACACCTTTGTTTCTCTCTTGACTCCCAACTTATGTACCTCTCGAGTCAGCAGCTTTTCTTTTCTCTAAATCCGCCATACTTTTCTAATTAAAACTACCAAATATGAGGTTCAATGGTTGCTTTATCTGTTGTATATTTATTGCTCATAACAACTGATGTCGAAGCTTCTTCAGACGTTTTTGATCCATTTCGTGCAGCTTGTTCCTAAACAATAGAGAAAATAAAATGAAACCTGATTTTTTTTTAAGAAATCAAAATTTTCACCACATAATATAAAAAATAAAATAGTACCATTTTCAAATGTTCACGCTTTAGTGTCGCTGCAACTTCTTCAAATGCATTTGCATTTTTCATTGTTGCTTCAATAATATTAGTGATAGACCCCAAGTGGTGATCAGTTAAATGGTGCCTGTTTTTCAAGAAATCAAAAAGTTCTCCAATATTAGATGGCAATATAGTATTTGCCTTGTTGGACACCTGGGAACATCATATGCTTTTAAGATATAAAAACTTTTAAGTACGCATAAACTAATTATGTTAAAATATTAAACACCCCTAATGAAGATGACAATCTATCAATTTATAATTTATAATTATTAATTCAAGAGTACATTATTTACATATCAATTCAACTTTATAATTTAAAAATCATGTTGGTCTAATGGTTAAGTCATATGTTAATGTTTCAAACCACTCAAGTTCAATTCTTACCGACTTCATTTTTGATGGTCATTAATTCCGAATTTTAGGATTATAAATGTGATGACATGGCATAGTTTATGATTATGTGGCATTGAGGTGGCATTTATGTGGCATTATCTACGTATAACGTCTCCTGTTATATATAATGTATATATATATACTAGACTTCAAAGCCCGCCCGATGGGCGGGCATGCTTTGTGATTTTTCCTTTAGCGTATTAATTTCCAATAATTTGACATATGTATACGAAGGTTGTATTTGTGTGTAAATAATGTGTTAGGAAGTTACTATTAATCATTAATTGTTGTTTTACATTTTTTAGTTTATTTAGTAATATTTTAAATAATCAAATATATTTTGAAATGTTTTAGATTAAGAGTACATATTATTTTAAAAATGATACATTTATCCTATTACTATGGAAATTAATATTTAGAGAAGGGAAGCACGAATTTTAATTATCGTCGGGAGGTATTAGTTATCGGTATTTTTTATTTTTAAAAAATATCCTTGATTATCTGTAATTGACCTTATCTTGTCAAGTCAAGATTCAAAGAATTGAAAGAATATACCTACGATTAGGGTTGCATCGCACAACTTTTTGCCCTTATTGAGCCATAAAAAAGTTATAAAGTTGTCCGGAAGAACAAAATATATGTTTTAAACTCAAAGGCGAAATAAAATATTAGAAATTAAAAGTTAATAAATTATCCACAATAAAAGAGTATATGTTGTCAATTCAAATGCAAAACATAACTTCTTATTATGTAACAGGCTAATGACTATAATGTCTGCAAGAACCCGCATTCGTATAATAAGAATTCAAAAACGTTCAACTGTTTGACGGGCTAATGGCGACGACCCATTTTATGTCCTACACATCTACATTCAACATAATAAATTAGAATTTGAATATTAATATATAGTTAGATAGATAGGAATGATATTTCCATCTTATATTTGCAATTAGTGACCACCAAAATAGCTCCAATTAGTGACCACCAAATGTTACTAATGGAAACGGTTTTTGATTTATGTATTAAATCCTTCGTTACTGCCTTTTAAAGTAAATCATGGATCAATACTTGTAAAAAAAGCATACATCCATACTGTCAATGTGTCATATGTATATAGTTTAGTATTTAAATAGGCAGCATTTATTCTTCTAGTAATATGTATAAGTGTCTTTTACTCGCACATAAGATAGTGTTTGTTTTGATCAACCATCCCCATGAAATACCAACTTTATTTAATTATCATATTTCATTATAAGCTTACTTCATATGTCAATAGGCTCTGATCATTTGTATGGTTTAAGCAAATAAGCCAAGTAGTTTTTAAACTTATAATAATAAGCAAATCTTAAACGCACCATTAACAATTAATATATGAAACCACATACATTTATCACATTAGTCATCCTAATCAATCTCCGAGTACACTTTACCCATTAAAAAGCAACATTATCTTAATCATAATAATGTTTCATATATCCAAGGTAATATAGTAAATTTAATAACAATGTAATTGTTTTGATGCTCTGCATCTTCCAAATCTTTAATATATATTGATTTACTTTGTTTTTCAAAACCATAACTCTAGCTACTTACTGCCAAACATAATCATGTTGTAGTCCCAAGCTGCTCCAAGTTCGCCTTCTTCCCGTAGACGTATGTTCATGTATTGTTTAACCCAAAAGGGTTGTTTGGGGTTTTACCACAACCTTGTTTGGGGTGATACCCCGAGAAATCATTTTCTTCAAAAGATGAACCGGCAAACAGCTCGAACTTCGCTTCTGCAGCAAGGTCATCCACCGGCTAGTCTTTTGCCATCCCAAAGTTCATTCTTAATACTACCTCACCGGAACTCGTTAAAATCCAGCTGACACTCTTGAATGAACCACCAATTAGTTTTTCATGACTATTTGTCCTATTGGACCATCGACCCGCACGTTCGTAAGACTTCCCCGCATAAGGAACGTTGTAATGGGCACCAGGAAACATCTTAGAGTACCCTGGGTCAAGTCTGAAATGCTTCCAGTGTATGCGGAATTGCGGAGTGTGTGCTGAACTGGTCTTCCACCTCATACTTGCCAAGATACATCTCAGGGTCTTGGTGTAGTTTGGTGGCATCTACACCATACATGACAAGTGCCCCTACCTCATTCAGTTCTTCAACATTTTTTGTCACATACTTATAGTTTGCCTTCAGCTCATCTGTTTTGTCAAAATCAATCCCATGTAAGTAAACAAACACATTCTAAGAAACTAAAGGCCCGTAGTTGTATTTCATCAATTAGTCAGCACACTGGTTGTGACATCTCTTTTTAACACGTTCTACAACTTCATTGATTATAGCTTGTGCTTCTTCACTATCACGCTCCTTAATTTCTTTACAAATGCGTTCATGCTTCCTTTCTTTAAATTCAGCTAGCTTTATAGAACAACTAAAATATACAAAGATTTTTGTAACACCTGACTCCACCCACCAGTCTCTAAAGCCCCTTTTCTTGCCCATGCACCATATTTGCAATCTCAGGCATAGCCACTCGTCCCACCTCCCGTCTGATTTTCCATGCTCACCTCATTTAATATCTTTAAACCATTTTTAAGCTTGATGAAACATTAGCTACAAATACACCTTTGTTTCTCTCTTGACTCCCAACTTATGTACCTCTCGAGTCAGCAGCTTTTCTTTTCTCTAAATCCGCCATACTTTTCTAATTAAAACTACCAAATATGAGGTTCAATGGCTGCTTTATCTGTTGTATATTTATTGCTCATACCAACTGATGTCGAAGCTTCTTCAGACGTTTTTGATCCATCTCGTGCAGCTTGTTCCTAAACAATAGAGAAAATAAAATGAAACCTGATTTTTTTTAAGAAATCAAAATTTTCACCAAATAATATAAAAAATAAAATAGTACCATCTTCAAATGTTCACGCTTTAGTGTCGCTGCAACTTCTTCAAATGCATTTACATTTTGCATTGTTGCTTCAATAATATTAGTGATAGACCCCAAGTGGTGATCAGTTAAGGGGTGCCTGTTTTTCAAGAAATCAGAAAGTTCTCCAATATTAGATGGCAATATAGTATTTTCCTTGTTGGACACCTGGGAACATCATATGCTTTTAAGATATAAAAACTTTTAAGTACGCGTAAACTAATTATGTTAAAATATTAAACATCCCTAATGAAGATGACGATCTATCAATTTAAAATTTATAATTATTAATTAAAGAGTACATTATTTACATATCAATTCAACTTTATAATTGGTTTTTGTTACCTAGTCAATTCTCAAGATGACCTCACACTCTAATTATGTCGTAACAATTTGTTGGGTTCTTGTTCTTTCAACTTACTTATAGAAATCAACTTCAGCAGACCTGCAACATCATTAAAATGGAATGTTACAACCAGTCCACCCTCTGTGGTTTCAAGTTGCTTATACAGCTGTCACGCGGATAAACTAAATTTAATACTGTTTTCGAATAATATAAAGTTAAGAAACCCGAAATTGCTCATTTTTACTTTTACACGTACATAGTATGCTTTTGATTCATCATCTGTCCCTTTGATTAACATTCTATACTTTCAGTGATTCTTCTTCCCGCGATAACATATAATGATATAAACTTATTGAATTATGGTAAAAAGTTAATAATTGTTTAGATTAGCTTACCCATCGTGGCGTTGGACAGTTACTACAGCGCATGTTCAGGATAGCGACTCATCCCACGTAAAATCCGCCATCTAATTTCATTTGAGACTCCATAGATTAGTCCTTTCTCTATGTGTTTCTTGTTACTTATGATGAACTCAAATAAGTACATTTTATTACTATCAATTATCCTATTAATTTGACTTGTTTTACTATATTATGTATGAGGATTGATACTTAATCATTTACTTTTGTAATTCTCAGGTAAAAACAAGCATTTGGTGAAACTTGGCGATTTTGGACTAATTATGGAGCAAAACATGCAAGAAGTTAAGAGTCTACTGAAATGTACAAGATCAAGACTAATCTGCTCCAGATGCGCCGCATCTTGCTTATCACATACGGCGCCTCACTATCTATATTTCACCAGTTACGATCCAAGATACAAGAGGACATGCGCCGCATCCAAAGATGAAGATACGCCGCATCTTCTGGCGGTGTACGAATATTCCTGAATATTATAATCTTGGACCCCACGCGAAGTTAAGTCAATGCGCCGCATCTACTTACTAGATGCGCCGCATCTTACCCTCAGACAGAAACTATAAATACCCCAAGACCAGACGAATTTCGTGTGACATATTAGTTCCGAAGTTTTAACAGAAGACCGAAGTACGGAAACCTAAGGACGAATTCAGTCGAATAGGCAGCACAAGACACACCCAAAACGAAGATACAAGAGCTGTAAGAAGGTGCTGCATGTGTTTAATTCATTAAGTAGTTTTGTTTTATTGTGTTAGTAAACTTTAATTCATCAAGATTGGTGGCTTGTGTAATGTGACAACGGAAAGATTGCACTCCCTTAAAACTGCTTTCTCATTAATTAAAGTTTATATGTTGATTTCTTTGGTGACTTTTATTAGTGCATTGATAACCTCTGTGTCTAGCTGAGCGTTGATCGGGTCGCCATGCCTCTGCCCTCGCCTATTTATTAGATCGCCTATGCATTCTATCGTCTGTAGAAAAGTAGGAAGAAAGATAAATAGGATAGTCATAAGTAATCATTAAGGGTTTACTCGCCGATAAGATTAGAACCAACGAGAAAGGACTTAATCTCGGTGCGTTGCATCGAACTATACACTTCATATAAAACTAGCAATAAAACAAGTGACAAACTACTTATCTATCAGGACAGCCTTCTTATTGTCTCGAGTATTTATCTGTGTACGTGTGTGCTATTCGCTGATTCGTGCCTATTGGTTTAGTTTATTATTTAATTGCAACCAAATCGTGCCAGTCTCTCAGGCTGAACCCCCTTGCGTTAGATTAGGTTGTATAGCTAACTTAATATATTAAAATACTGATTAGAATAACTAGATAATACGTTCCACTCTTAGTGATCGACACTCTACTTACCATTATATTCAAACTAACCGGGTGCACTGCTCGTTAAGTGTGTGTGTTATTGATAAGTCGGCTAAATATAAATTTAAAACTTGAGTAGGCATTAATACTGCTAAACCGCAACGACACATCGCACGCATCAAGTTTTTGGCGCCGTTGCCGGGGATGAATTGTTATTATCGGTACTAACAAGATTTCCCCTGAATCTTTATCACCTGAGCAAGAGCAACCAAAAGAGATTAATCCAGAACCTGTAATTAGAGAAGAACCTTCTGTTGAACCTAAACGATCAACACTACCTTTCCCACATAGGGTAAGGAAAGAGAAAGAAGATGCCTATGAAAAGAAATTCCTGTAGAATCTCAAGCAGCTGCAGCTAAGCATACCATTTATGGAAGCCCTAGTGCAAATGCCAAAATATGCTAAATATCTGAAGAGTTTGCTTACAAACAAGTCTAAACTTGAAGAGGCCTGCACCATAACAATGGGAAAAAGAAGCTCAGCAGCATTGCTCAACAAACTTCCGTCAAAAGAAAAAGATCCAGGGAGTTTCACTATTCCTTGTCAAATTAAAAATTTGCATATTGAAAATGCTTTAGCCGACCTAGGAGCTAGTATAAGTCTTATGCCCTCTTCTATGTATGATAAATTAGGTCTTGATGAACCAAAACCTACTAGGATGTGCTTAGAACTAGCTGATAGGTCCATACAATACCCATTAGGAATAGCTGAAAATATATTAATAAAAGTTGATAAATTTGAATTACCTATCGACTTTGTTATCCTCGATATGCCTGAAAATTCTAGAACTCCTATAATATTAGGACGACCATTTTTAGCCACTGCTAGGGCCATAATTGATGTTTTTAATAAAAAGATAACTCTTACCATAGGAAAAGATGAGGTTGAGTTTAACATGGAACAATCTATGAGTAAAAATAAATCCGATGACGATGAATGCTATAATATCGATGTTTCTGATGACACGATTAATCAATTTACTCAGAAATTGTTAAAAAGTAATTTGCTTGATTCTTTTCTGCTTAAAAATTTAGAAAACACAATTGCTATAGAAGATCAAGTTGATGAGGATACTATTGATTATAATTTAGCTGCTGACTCTGCTGTATATAACGCGATACGGCGCATCAAAAATATCGATGCGGCGCATCTATCTGATGACAGCAGCGATATAATTAAAGAACAAGTTTATTCCGCTAGTGCTACTGAAATTGATAATGTTAAACCTGTGCTTAAGGATCTCCCTTCTACTTTGGAGTATGCCTATTTAAATGGAAATACTAATTCGCCCGTTATTATTGCATCTGATTTAACGCCAAAAGAAAAAGAATCCCTTTTGCAGGTACTATATAAACGAAGAGGAGCATTAGCGTGGAGTATGTCTGATATTAAGGGAATTAGCCCGTCATTTTGTACACATAAAATCCTTATGGAGGATGAATTCAAACCAACCATCCAGCCTCAAAGGCGTTTGAATCCAAAAGTCCAAGATGTGGTGAAAAATGAAATTGTGAAATTACTTGACTCCGGACTTATCTACCCAATTTCCGACAGCTCGTGGGTCAGTCCTATCCATGTTGTACCAAAAAAAGGAGGAATGACGGTAGTACTCAATGACGATAATGAACTAATCCCTTCAAGAACTGTTACCGGATGGAGAGTTTGCATCGACTACCGCAAACTCAATGATGCTACGCGAAAAGATCACTTCCCTCTTCCATTTATTGATCAAATGTTAGAAAGACTATCTGGTCATGATTATTATTGTTTTTTAGATGGTTTTTCAGGTTTCTTCCAAATACCAATTGCCCCTGAGGATCAAGAGAAGACGACTTTCACCTGCCCTTATGGAACCTTCGCCTATAGGAGAATACCGTTCGGACTATGCAACGCCCCTGCTACTTTCCAACGTTGTATGACGGCTATCTTCCATGATATGGTAGAAGACTTTATGGAAGTCTTCATGGACGACTTCTCGGTGTTCGGTAACTCATTTAGTGATTGTCTCTTTAAACTTGATAAAATGCTTGCTAGGTGTGAAGAAACTAACCTTGTTTTTAATTGGGAAAAATGTCACTTTATGGTTAGAGAGGGAATTGTGTTAGGACATAAGATTTCTGGGAAAGGTATAGAAGTCGATAAAGCTAAAATTGATGTAATTGCTAAACTACCTTACCCCACTAACGTAAAAGGTGTTAGAAGTTTTTAAGGGCATGCTGGATTTTATCGTAGGTTCATAAAGGATTTTTCAATGATATCTAGGCCTATGACCCAATTATTGCTAAAAGATGCGAAGTTTGATTTTTCTGAAGATTGCAAAAAGGCATTTAATATACTTAAAGAAAAACTAACTTCCGCACCTATTATAATTTCGCCGGATTGGAATTTGCCTTTTGAACTAATGTGTGATGCTAGTGATTATGCTGTTGGAGCTGTACTTGGCCAAAAGATAGATAAGAAATTTAAGCCAATTTATTATGCTAGCAAAACACTGAATAATGCCCAAGAACATTACACCACCACGGAAAAAGAACTTTTAGCAGTAGTTTTTGCATTCGATAAATTTAGATCATATCTTATATTGTCAAAAACTATGGTTTACACTGACCATTCTGCTTTGAAGTATTTGTTCAATAAACAGGATGCCAAGCCAAGGCTTATTAGGTGGGTTTTATTGCTCCAAGGATTCGATATTGAAATTAAAGATAAAAAGGGTGCCGAGAATCTAGCTGCTGACCACTTATCTAGACTTGAAAACCCTGATATGGAGGTGCTTGACGAAAGGGAAATAGCTGATGACTTTCCTGATGAACACCTTATGATGGTAGAAATTAAGAGCAATAATAATGAACCATGGTATGCCGACTATATAAACTTTATTGTTGCAAATGAAATTCCAAAAGGGCTAACATCCGACGAGAAAAGAAGGTTTCTAACTCGTGCTAGCGAGTATATTTGGGATGAACCTTATGCCTTTAAATTATGTCCTGACAATATTATACGAAGATGCGTAGATGGTGATGACATCCCAGCAATATTGGCACATTGCCATTCAGGGCCAACGGGGGGACATCACGGTGCAGTCGTCACAAGAAGAAAGATCCTTGACGCGGGATTTTATTGGCCCACTATGTTGGATGATTCAAAAGATTATATAAAAGGATGTGATGCGTGTCAACGATCCGAGAATATAACATCAAGAAACAAAATGCCGCAAAACTATATCCATGTATGTGAAGTTTTCGATATATGGGGATTGGACTTCATGGGACCGTTTCCTGAATCTAAAGGTAATAAATATATTTTGGTTGCTGTTGATTACGTATCAAAATGGGTCGAAGCGCAAGCATTACCAACAAACGACAGCAAGGTAGTACTTAAATTTTTGCAAAGTTTGTTCTCTAGGTTTGGAATTCCTAAAGCATTGATTAGTGATAGGGGAACACACTTTTGTAATCATCATCTGGGGAGAGCCTTGCAAAAATATGGAGTATATCATAGGGTTTCCACCGCGTACCATCCTCAATCCAATGGGCAAACTGAAGTAACCAATAGGGCTATAAAGCGAATTCTTGAAAAAAAGACTGGATATAATCCTAAAGGGTGGTCTGACAAGTTAAATGATGCTTTATGGGCATTCCGTACAGCCTATAAGACACCAACGGGATGCACTCCATTTCGTCTTGTATACGGAAAAGCATGCCACCTACCGGTCGAAATTGAACAAAGTGCATATTGGGCTTTGACGAATTGTAATATGGATATGGAAGCTGCAACGAAGAACCGTTTCATGGAACTTAATGAACTCTATGAACTAAGAGATGAGGCCTACAAAAATACTAAGATCTACAAAGAAAGAACTAAAAGATGGCATGACTCGAGGTTACGTGGGGATAAAACGTTTACTATGGGAGAGAAAGTGCTACTATTAAATTCCAGATTAAAGATGTATCCTGGTAAACTTAAATCAAGGTGGACGGGTCCGTTCGTTGTCAAGAAAGTGTATCCTTATGGAACTATTGAAATATGCGATAAAAATGGTTATATATTCAAAGTAAACGGGCAAAGTGTGAAGAAATACTTTGATAATAAAATTGAGGATAATGAGAACGAGGTGGTGGAGTTTGAACCTGAAGTATTGGAGTGAAGAGCTGAACGTGAGTCTAACTTGAAGACTCTGGAATAAAGACAAGTGCTGACCGGGAGACAACCCGGAGAAATTTTTATTATTCTGTTTATGTGTCGAGTCAGTCAGGCCGCAGAGGATACGGCGCATCTCAACTCTGAGATGCGACGCATCTCCTGCAATGGTCATATCTTTATTTTTCTGCATTTTTTATTTTCGACTTTAAAACTTTTTATCAGTTTATTTCAATGCGGCGCATCCCTGGTTAAGGATGCGGCGCATCTTTTATTCTGATCCGTATTTATTCCAGGCTCGATACGGCGTATCTTCTTCCATAAGATACGGCGCATCGACTGACCTGATGATTTTCATTTTTAATTTTTATGTTTTATTTTATCTAACTACTAATGTATTATGCAAGTTTGAACCTTTCTTAATTTAGGTGTGCTTTAAAGCCTTGGTGGTATTATAGATTCCTGCATTTCCTGTGGATACATGATTATGAAGCTTAAACGTTCTAATCCACAAGAAAGATGATTTTTGCTCTTATACTAATGGAGGATCATACCGAGCAAATCTCAGGGGAGTTCTTCTGTTCTAATTCTTTTATTTTCCAGTTTTTAACCTTTTATACAAACAACGAGGACGTTGTTTAACTTAAGTGGGGGGATTGGAGAATTAGAACACTTAACACTTACTTGTCCTAAACTTTTCAAAATATGCTTAAAATTATGCTTAATATATCAAAACTTAAAATTTTTTTTAGCATGTTTTTGTTTAAAGTCTAAGTTGCATAGCTGCACACATGACGTTATTTTCAAAAATTGTGATTTTTCAAAATTCACAAATCTATGAGTGTGCCGGTGACTTGTAAACTTTAGAACTTGGCTTGTATACTATTCGAGACCACCATAATGAGTATTATTTATATAATTGGAATGACTTGTCTAAATTGGTAAAATTCTAGGATTACACCCAAAAAGCCTTATATGTTTTGTGTTATTAGCTAACTACACTGGTTAGTTAACCCCCGTATAAACCCTTTTGTTACTCTCACTTTTAGAGTAAGATACCCCTAGAAAAACACTCAGAGCCATTCCTTTCGTTTCTTACACCTTTGTTAAAATGTTTCGTTACACCCTTACACCTTAGCCTACCCTGTAGATTAGAATCCGTGGTTGGTTAATTGCTATAGGCAAAGTGAGTTTCCTTACATTACCTGTGTTCGCGTGCGTAATTCATTATCTATGGTTAGGTCGGGAAATTGCACAATGCAATTGGAGTGAAAGTAAATATTGTATATCTTTGAGTTTATTTTTCGTGTGTTTACTACTTTCACTATTACCATTATTTCTGAAGTTATGAAAAGTATGGAAAAATTATCCAGAATTATCATTATATTGATGTGGTGAAATTTTACACATCTATGTTTATGTTTATTAAAAAAAAAAAAAAAAAAAAAAAAAAAAAAAAAAAAAAAAAAAAAAAAAAATTCGAAAAAATGAGAAAAGAAAAGAAAAAAAGAAGAGTTGGATGTTTGATTTAACCAACTTATGTAAAGTTTTGTATTAAGTGGTCGATATCACCACTATTTGTTGTATATTATATCTATGGATTGAATGGGAGTTGGCCGTTATGGGAACACTAACTAAGGTTTATTCTTTGATTAAGATCTTGTTGAGTATAATTCGTGTCTACCTAAAGCGTGTGTTTCAAGTGTTAAAGCGTGAGTTATTCAATGATATGAGTCTTATTCATGGGATGGTTAGGATAGTGATTAACCACACTTAGGATTTTAATTTATTTGTTTTGTTTATTTTTCATTTTACACCAATTTATATCCCAAAATTTATCCATACCCTGTATTATTCTTTATCCAACGAAACCTTTGATTTATTGAAATTAGGGATTTGAGCAATCTTAAGTATCGTAGTCGTGGATTCGGCTATGTATTTATGATTTTGTCGCCCTTTTTGATATATTATTATAGGTGAAGTTTGGACCTATATTTAGCCTATTCGAGTTAAGGATTTGAGCAATTGCAAGTATCGTGTTCGTGCATTCGATCATGTATTTGTGATTTTGTCGCCTTTTCTGGAATTTGAAATCGATAGAGATTAAGAATAATTAACCCTTAAACCTCAAAACCCTTTTTACCGCTTTAGACTTGTTATTCCTTAGCTTTAGTGGAGGAGATGTGTATACTTGCCAAGCTTTATGATAGAATATTCGTCGCGACTGGACAGTTAAACGATTAGATTTGCTTTTATCAAATTATTTTATTTTACTTCTAATTCGTTAAGTGTTTAGTTGTGTGATTATGAAAAAAATGAATACATGCTTTAATATAAAAATAAATCTTAATATCTTTTATGATACATTTTCATAAGATTAATTCTAAGGTTTACTTGGGGACAAGTAAAGTTCAAGTGGGGGGATATTTGATGAACTCAAATAAGTACATTTTATTACTATCATTTATCCTATTAATTTGACTTGTTTTACTATATTATGTATGAGGATTGATACTTAATCGTTTACTTTTGTAATTCTCAGGTAAAAACAAGCATTTGGTGAAACTTGGCGATTTTGGACTAATTATGGAGAAAAACATGCAAGAAGTTAAGAGTCTACTGAAATGTACAAGATCAAGACTAATCTGCTCCAGATGCGCCGCATCTTGCTTATCACATACGGCGCATCACTATCTATATTTCACCAGTTACGATCCAAGATACAAGAGGACATGCGCCGCATCCAAAGATGAAGATACGCCGCATCTTCTGGCGGTGTACGAATATTCCTGAATATTATAATCTTGGACCCCACGCGAAGTTAAGTCAATGCGCCGCATCTACTTACTAGATGCGCCGCATCTTACCCTCAGATAGAAACTATAAATACCCCAAGACCAGACGAATTTCGTGTGACATATTAGTTCCGAAGTTTTAACAGAAGACCGAAGTACGGAAACCTAAGGACGAATTCAGTCGAATAGGCAGCACAAGACACACCCAAAACGAAGATACAAGAGCTGTAAGAAGGTGCTGCATGTGTTTAATTCATTAAGTAGTTTTGTTTTATTGTGTTAGTAAACTTTAATTCATCAAGATTGGTGGCTTGTGTAATGTGACAACGGAAAGATTGCACTCCCTTAAAACTGCTTTCTCATTAATTAAAGTTTATATGTTGATGTCTTTGGTGACTTTTATTAGTGCATTGATAACCTCTGTGTCTAGCTGAGCGTTGATCGGGTCGCCATGCCTCTGCCCTCGCCTATTTATTAGATCGCCTATGCATTCTATCGTCTGTAGAAAAGTAGGAAGAAAGATAAATAGGATAGTCATAAGTAATCATTAAGGGTTTACTCGCCGATAAGATTAGAACCAACGAGAAAGGACTTAATCTCGGTGCGTTTCATCGAACTATACACTTCATATAAAAATAGCAATAAAACAAGTGACAAACTACTTATCTATCAGGACAGCCTTCTTATTGTCTCGAGTATTTATCTGTGTACGTGTGTGCTATTCGCTGATTCGTGCCTATTGGTTTAGTTTATTATTTAATTGCAACCAAATCGTGCCAGTCTCTCAGGCTGAACCCCCTTGCGTTAGATTAGGTTGTATAGCTAACTTAATATATTAAAATACTGATTAGAATAACTAGATAATATGTTCCACTCTTAGTGATCGACACTCTACTTACCATTATATTCATACTGACCGGGTACACTGCTCGTTAAGTGTGTGTGATATTGATAAGTCGGCTAAATATAAATTTAAAACTTGATTAGGCATTAATACTGCTAAACCGCAACGACACATCGCACGCATCATGTTTCTTGTTACTTATGCTCAAAACTGAACCCGAAATTATAGCTGTAGCGTTGGCAACTACGCCTTGAATAGCACCATGGATCATATCACAATGATCACAACAAAACCACTTATCTGGCGGGAGTGCTTGGTTACAATTTAATGAATATTGATTAACGTTCAGCTTCCTATAAATACATCAAGTAATCAGATGAAAGCAAAGACTCTATAACGTACCTTTATATCACATCTTCCACTCTCTCTTAAACAACCAGCGTGGTATTCCTTCCCACACTAAAATATTACCAACAGTATAGTTAGAATAGTATAAGAAAAGTACTAAACACAAAGCAAAATGGCACAAGAAGGTATAATGCATACCTGGTCACATAGCATTACAGTTTGATCGTCAAATTCAGCAACACTGAAATCAGGAACCCTGGTAGAGACATACAAAAAGAATAGATTGGTCTATTTTACACAACCCAAAATGACCTAATCAAGTAAATGGATCAAATTTGTGACCTATGCCTCTCATACGCTTGAAACTAAAATGATGAAAAAACATTGAATTTAAAGAGATGAAAATCGACATACCTCCATATTAATTGAACCCCTTGAGTTTCCTAACGCATGTTCATGATCCGAATGATCAACAGAGGTAACTGGTAGAGATGTAGTTCTCTTCCCACGCGGGGTAAATATTTTAAACGACCATGATCTCATGAACGAAGGCTTCTTTTGAGGCACAGCAGATGGTGGTGTTGGAGTCGTATTAACCACAACCTATCAGACACATTATTCTTGTTCTTGAAACTTAGCTTGGTTAAACAACTTTTTCTCATCGATTTGGTTCTTGGAGTGTAAGTAGTTAGTGATGCAAGTGATTGAACCTCTTCAGAGGTTGGCGTCAAGTTGAAATTTACTTTCTTGGTTGTAGGAGTTGGAATTGATTTTATGATATCTCCAAGAAAAGATTTGGTTTTTGCCATTGCTTGCTGTTTTGAGCTGATATATTTTCGTGAAGCCACAAATTAAAGAGAGTTGAACTTACCCCGGAAGCAAGAAAAAGAACCTTCTCATAGAACACAGTTGAAAGCTCCGAGTGTGCGCCAAGCTGAAAGAGTCAAGATAAATGGATTAATAATGTTACACGAGTTCATGAAGAATTTAGTTTAGAAGCAAATATAATTATAAAATACATGTCTAGCGTACCTGAGTGCCCATAGACGAAGGTACGAAGCAAAAAATAAGATGTTTGGCGGTATGCACCACCAAACGGGTGCCAAAAGTGGTCCTATAACGCGTGGTTCCGGGAAGCCATAATGGTATTAAAGCATCAAAAGGGGGAGCACGAGCGGTGACGCTCACCCTTATGGATGGTCTAAAAGGTAACAAAATAAGATTGTGGTGAACACCTTATATAGTGAAAAAAGCATAACAAACTTGGGACTCCCCTAGAATTACTCAAATTCATTGTAGAATTACCCCCAATGGTCAGAAACATCTGTGAAAAGGTCCATAACCAAAGCCCAGCCATTCACTTACAATGTCAATCCTTGTCTCCGAGTGCATAGGTGACCATCATAAGCTCCTTCATTAGAGTGTTGCCATTTATGCTACATGTTAATCATCCTAAAGGACAAATCTAAAGTCCTAAACTTTGCTTCACTAAGGTTTTAATCCTATTTATGCTCAATTGAATAACATGCAAGTGAAAAAAGGCTTAATCATTGGCTATATATAAACTAAATAAGCTACATACATCCTGTGTAAGTGAAGAACAAATCTCACTTGGTAATGATTCCATCAACATCTGAGATCACAATGCGTGTATCCCAATTCCACATATAAATTCTAGCATCCACCTGAGAGGAATGCATGTCTACAATCTTCTTTTTCTCCATCAATCTCCGGTACAGTATCAACATCGGCTGTAACAATGACAGTTAACACTAAATTAATTTCCACCATCATAATTCATAACAGGTATTTCAAAAATAAAATGCAGAAAGAAAATAATAGCATATCCAAGACCAAGAGTCGGCTAACATTAAATCTACAAAACAACCAACCTCTAGTGAACGGCTGAGCGTTATCACCGCTGGCTCGTAGCCGTGGGGATCAAGTAATTGTCTGCACATTTACATCTATACAGCCGAGGAAAAAACGAATATTGATTCAGCATAAAAGATTATAGTCTGAACGTATACAGAAATTCTAAACTACAAAAATGCATTGATACAAATTATAAAAGAAAAAAAAATCTAAAATTAAGCCATTCAATCCAACGCCATTATGAAAGTCAAAAAACGGCACATATACCTCTTGCAAATTGGTTACAATGCATAAATGATATCTTTCAAAATCAATCTCATACTAAATAATCAAGCTCTTATGTTGAAGCGATTGCAAAAAATAAACCCCTAATCAGTGGATGACGAAGGTATAATTAAACGGGTATAAAATAAACCCTTAAACATGATTATGCTAATATTATTATGGTTTTCCTATGATTATTCACATAAATATTCTAGACCAACACATACACACTCTAAATACTGCACTTTGCTTCTTATTTAAACTATAATAAACTCAAGATTATATTAAAATAAATAAAAAATATGACTTACAGTGGATAAGAGTAGTCATCTAATTGGAGAATAAGAATCATTCAAGAGGTGATATGAGGTTGCTTAGGGTTTTTTATTTGATTTTGGAATGGAAGACACTGGATCCTTTTTTTTGGTTGGGGATTTTTGTTTTAGGGTTTTGTATGTGCTTTGCTTGAAGGAAGGGATACCGAAAGATTAATGTCTGATATGAGTAATTTCATGGAAAGGATTCAGAGAATTTTATTGGTATTCTGTTATTGCATATGGAATTGATTTTGTAAATGATATCACAAACGATTGATTGCTCAGAAGGTTGAGGTCTATTTGTTTGTTGAGTTGCGAGGCTCGTGTTCGAATCTCACCAAGTACAAATTTTTAACATAATTTCTGTCTGATTTTTCCTGCAGCAAGAAATGCCAAGTGGCATAGTTTATGATTATGTGGCATTGAGGTGGCATTTATGTGGCATTATCTACGTGTAACGCCTCCTGTTATATATAATGTAGATATATTATATATATATATATATATATATATATATATATATATATATATATATATATATATATATATATATATATATATAGTATATATATATACTAGCTTCAAGGCCCGCCCGATGGGCGGCTAGCTTTTCGAATTTGTTTATAAGATTAAAAGGTAGTAAAATGCGTGATATAATAACGTTAAAAAGATATAATGTTGAAAATAACCGTAAGAAAATATAACGTTAAACAAATTATGTTTATTATTAGAAATGTTATCATCAAATTCCTTCATCTTGACCCAAGGCCCATCTCCAATCCTAACTTATAGAATAGATAGTCTAAGCTTGTAAAAAGTGATATCATAATTTAGCATAAGCCATAAAAATCTCCTCGTTTTGACTATGGCAATGGCAACTACGGTTTTCTTTTCTTGCGAACTCAGTTTCCCACGTGCGCTAACATTTTGTGTTACCTGTACCACGAAATATAATTAGAATAATATAAGTTTCAAGTTATCATCTTTCAAAATCTTAAAAGAAACAATAAGCTTGCAAACATGTGATTCAAAGTCCATAAATTTGAGTCATACATTTAAAAACTATACTCAATTCAAAAGAAGCAACACCACATTTACCACTTTGGTGAGTTTGAACTTACTCCAATATTCCTATATAAAGACCCACATATTAAAGATTAGACACACTAATGTTCAGTCGATAATCAATGTACTAATAAAGAACTTTTGAAGCAAACGTAGCCCAACCATTCATAAATAGATATAGGTAGTGTCATATAGCAGACCATAAAACATTTTCATTGCATTTGACCAATATAAAAAGTTACATGTATTATTGATCCATTCCTAAGCTACCAGGTTAAAATTTTATTAACAAATTATATAATACTTCAATTGTAGCAGGTCAAAGTAGTATTCTAATGCATCCTCTGGTTATGACACACCACATATCACCATCTGGTCTTAAAGTTTATTTTAAAAAAAAAAAAAAAAACTTATATCAGTTTTGACTTTGAAAGTTTGCTGCATTTGCCCCCTCAAAAGTCAAAGCATATATGTTGCATCTCATGGCATTACACTTAGAGGAGTGTTCGAAGATGATGAAGGTTTAAGATGTAAACTTCCTACTGGCCGTAATGCCGACTAAAATATTAAAAAAGCTAAAATAATATCAGCAAACTTATGATGGATAAATAATTAAACGCGTCCATAAAAATGCCACAAATCAAGAAAACCAAATCCCACATAACAATTTCCCACTTTGGTCATCAAGGTATGAGCTAAAATCATATCTTATCATATCAAAATCCAACATTTTCACAAAGGAAAAAAGATAAATTTACCTAAAGATACTTCAAGAATCACAAATATCATAACGAAGACATAAACTAACAACATGTATTTCACCGTCAAATCCATCATCCCGTCAATTTTAACAACAATAAAGGATCCAAAACTTAAGGAATAAAACATGAGTTTGTAAAACTATTGAAAAATTATATAACTCACGGTACTTATTATAACTACTGACTACATACGTTTGTTTGGATGTATAAACATATAGAAGATTGCTAACTTGTATAAAAATAACAGTATAATTTACATACCTTTTCTATTTTGATAGTAGAACAACAATGAGTTTTTGTATCCTGCATATTGTGCCAAAGAAGTTACAAATTTATCTTGGATGTAGATCTTTGATGTTTGGTTCTTTATAGATGTTACATAGCCAACCATCTTAATAGACCACCATCAAAACCGAAGGTCATGTACCATATTTTCAATTAGTTGCTGACAAAAGAAAACATCAATCGCACGTTAGTTAGCAACGCAAGATGATAAACATGTTTTTTGAATATAAACTTTTCAAAATCCGAAAGCTTCACCAACTCTTCCCATGTTTTCCAGAATATAAGTTTTTCAACATGTTTTAAAAAAAAGTAGCAGTTTTGGACTTACCAATTAAGTCCCGTTGTACCTTTACAAACCATGATCTATTCCCATGTATTTGAGATGTATATACATTATAAGCAATGCCTAAAATATTAACAGCGAGAGCAAGATCATAACAAACCTTCTTTTATCATTTTAAAGACAGTGAAAGAGCCTCCTAAACCAAATCCTTTTGACATCACTCATGCTCTTTTCACCTACTATTAACTACATCTTTCTATCTTTCGGAGAGAGTGAAATCTACCGTATGGCTTAGTTGAGTGTCTTACCCTCAAAAAATTCACTAAGCATCCAGTCAAGATCTTTTTTTTTGTATACCTGATGTACTTATGAGGATTCTTCCCATTCTCGACAAGTGCCCTGTGACAGAAACATAAAATATTATATCCGGATCAAGTCAATTCAGCATTCTGTATTTTGTGATTACCCAATTCATGTAGACCATGAATATCAGCTATTGGTTGCAAAGTAGGAGGGTGAGCCAGATTTAGTCATGGGTCAATTAGGTAGATTATAGACAGGTCAAAATGGGTTATACTAGGTTAGGTTGAAGATTAATATTATCTATTAAAGCTTAATATTCGCTTGTAACTTAAAATAGTATAGAGCACCTATGCCAAGCTCACGGTTAAAATGGTAATTTCGTCTTAAAGAATTATCGAATGTTCATATTTAATCAAGATCTTAACGACCAAAAGCCTGTAAACTATACAGTTCCTTGATGTTTTAAAACGTGGTTACAAAATCAGAAATCAGGTTATCAGGCCAAAGTTCGTTGAAATTTTTTGCACTAATCTTTTTAAATAATGATCTATTTCTAATAAAATGCTTTAGAACGTTTTTATGCATTTTGAACGCACTTTGAGGTTTGAGCGACTTAACACAATACAATCCTCTGTGATGCCCTAAACTGATGAATAAGTGATATTACTTGAAAGCATTAACTTCAAATCCAACAATCCTTGCATAGTCTGTTTGGATTTCCTTGTGATATTTGACTGTGAATTTCAAATGATTGTTGATAAAATATTTTTCTTCCTTAGTCTGCACATAACCACAAGTTAGGGAAAACATTAAAATAAAGAGCTGGCTAATAACAGAAGATGAATTTATTATAGTTACTGAAATTTGTTTCTTTACTCACTCCTGCATACTGTACTTTATGTCCAACAAAATATCCATACTGATATATAACCGGTGAATCCCTTACCAAGCTTGTCATGGGAACAACCAATGGTAGGTTGTCTAAGATCCTGTCAATAAATAGAAAGTCAAACCCAAAGTGCAAAACCGCAAATCAAAACACCCCTGTATAATGTCTCAATACAAACTTAAGATGTTATGCAACTTACATGTTAACTCTATATTCATCATCGATCTTCTCCTTGAATTCTTTGGTTGTTTTCTCAGTTAGTACAATGCGGCATACAACATTGCACATCTGCCACACTCGCATTTGAAACTGCAATGCAAATTTCATCAATTGATTGATAAGCATATCATAATAAGAGACATACTCTGCATGAAGTATCAAAGAAGTTATGAACTATAGCTTACCTCATAGGGAGAGTTTTCGATACGATCACCACAAAGAACTTCACCAAGATTCTCAGCACTATCAATTATTTTATCCGAGCGGCAATAACGGATGGTGTAGTAAGAACTAAGAATAATGTAGTTGGTTTTTTTTTTGTAGAAGCCAATTTGTTCACTTTTACCTTCAAATTATCTCCCTAAAACACAAAATTATTTATACACTGTTAATATGAAATAATCGGCTTCAGATTTAAAAAAAAAAAAAGGATTGTTCATATACCTCCCCTAAAATGAGTCCTATACAACAAAAATATTCAAGACAAAAGACACATAAATCCCTAGTGACATGCAAACATTATTTGATGATTGACTATGGTTTACATACAAAATCACAATTATGGGGATAGCAAGTAATTCATACCAAGGCAACCAATCACGGTTTAATTGCTTGTGAATAATATCAGAGTGACCATTTATGCTTTCAATCACACTACCCTTATGGAAACATAAATCTCATCTGCAACATATAGATACTCTTAAAATACTTTTTTTTAAAAGCTAAATCTGGAAAATGAACTCTGGAGTTTCCTCTATCATGCTCACAGCTGCTAATGCGGGATGGGTATCCTTATTTAACAAACACAACATAACTTATCGAGATTTAACTTTTAATAACTTATCAAGATTAACTTTTAATAAATAAAATAGAAAATACATTACATTATCAAACTTTTAATAACCGAATTTGAAATCGGTTGGATGTATTCTTGTCTCTTGAGACATTACATTATCAAACTTTTAATAAAATTACTAACCTTTAATTAATGAGATTGTTGTTGTTCAAACTTCAAATCTTTTGGATATTGCATTCATCCTGTAACAGGGGCAATGGCAATGGGATGATTTGCAGCCTGTAAATCATGGAGTAACGTTTTCAGAACCTTTCAAATAAATGAATAACTATAAACTGGTGCAAAGTAAAGGTGTGCAAACATGCCTTTTAGAATATGAGTTGCTTGATTTTACGTAATAGTCATCAACGGACTGAAAAACTACATTCCATCACAAATCTACAATTCATTAAACAGTTCCATAAACACTTTATATCTAGTTTAATCACACAAAAAACTACATTCGAAAACAAAAGGTTTCATTAAAAAAAAATCATTCGGGACTTTCATCAAACACTTGGTATGCAAAAATAAAATCAATTATCATAATAAATAAATGCATACGTAACTAATCTCTAATCCATCATACATCAAAACTGAGCGGCTAAACTTTTTTTATTCAATCGAAACAATTTTTTATAAAATACCTTAGAATCGGCCATATCGATTGTGTGAGTTTGATAATGTGTTGATCGATTTATGATATTGATAACCAATTAAGGGTTTTCTGAAAAGAGGGATCTTTGGTGTTGGTGAAAGTGAATATGGTTTTAGTGGGATTAGGTTATTGATCCAAGTTTGATTTTGTCGAAGTTAAATTTTGTTGATATAGTGATGATGAATTTTTTGAAGGTTTGATTGAAGAACGAATTTTGTTTACACAATTTGGTTTGGGGATTGTTGGAGATGGTTTGAGAGGATTTAATTGTGTGTGTGTGTATTTTTTTTTTTTTTTTTTTTTTTTTTTTGAGATGGGAATAATGGAATGGATAGTTGCTGATGTGCCCGTTAGAGTGCAAGTTTTAAATTTGTAACACGATCTACCAATGATTCAAACGCAACACATACGAGCAAGTATACTCGTCCGTGTGTAGTAAGAGATGAAATGGTAAGCCGAGGTCATTCACTGGGATTTGTTTAGTTTTAGGGATGTGAGTTTTGAATATAATATCAATCTTGTTCAACGATTCTAATAGCAAGCAATTAATGATGATTTAAATTCAATATATTAAAGCTACACTTGCCTAGACTAGTTTTGCACAATTCTCTTGATATGATTATGACAATGATTCCATTTGATTATGATCAATGAATTAGGTGGTGTTCTAATTCGATTAGTGGGTATACTAATCCTATTGCTTCCAGCACTTTCAATCCTCGTCAAGATTTTAAGATGACAAAAACAATATTTAAGATTTGATCAACCAAGACTAACACAACTCAATCACTTGATTCGCTTTCGTTTCACAAGCAATTGACAACCACACTATTTTAGTTTTCCAAGTTTAACCAAGTTACTTTTGAAATGGTCAATACATAAGGTAACACCCTTATAGACAAAGGTTTACAACTAATTGACTAACAATGTCTTTTTCAACCCATTACACTATTAGCAATTAACCAAACTTGACAACTCTTTGGTGGAGAAAACTCTTAAGAGCACAATTCGATCTTAGTATTAGCTTTTCGTTTAACTAGAACCATGGAGTCATAATCAATCAAGAATCATGTCACAAACATCATCTAGGCAAGTGCACAAGGCACTTAGCCACTCATGGCAAACAAAGAAATAACCACAAGAAAATTATCACTTGAAAACATAATTAAAAAGTCTTACAAAAGTTGTAATGATGATTACAAGAATTAGGAACACTTGTGAGATGATCAACAAAGATTCCTTGAATGATTAAATTGATGATTGATGAATGTAAGCTTCTTCTTTTCCTGCGTTTTTCTTCCTTGTCGCCCTTTGAGAGAGTAAAATGAGTATAAGATTAGTTGTAGTAGTTGTTGATGTGTGGATAGTAGATGTCTTGATAATTGTCCCCCTTTCTCTCTTGGCCAAGCCTTCTTATTAATAAGATGACTCCCCTTGGTCACCAAGCAAAATACTTGAGCCCAAAGTGTCATAAAAATTCTGCACTTGGAGTAATTATGGAGTAATGACATCCCACATGAAGAGTTAGTTCATTAAAGATAGTCATTAAGTGTGCCAGCAATTGTATAAACCCAAGGTTGAAGTCTCATCCTGAGGTTCATATTCCAGCCCAAGGTTTGGAGTAAGGTTGGCATGACTTTGTTGAACCTTGGGTTGAACTTAAGCCTACAATGTATTTCTTGAACCTTTGGTTGGAGAAGCAATCTATAATTCTTAACATATAACTTTTCATTCATTTCATTAATTCTTGATCTTTTCTTGAACTTGGAAATCATTGTAATCTTGATTCTTTATCTTTAACGATCCTTCCAAAGCCTTGATTGCGGGAAGAATCTCTTGTTGTGCAAAAGCTCTTGATTTAGCATCTTTTTCACATCTTTCTAGCCATTCACTTGAACTTGATTGTACCTAAACCTGAATACATCTTTTGTACCTTTTTAAGCATAATATGTTCACAAATACAACCAAATACAATGCATAAACATAGAAATAACGCGACTAAAACATGTACAAAATGAGCGTTATCAAACCCCCCACACTTACACTTTGCTTGCCCCCAAGCAAATCTAGCTTTTAGAAATAAATCAACATGATATAAATTATAATGATTCTAAAAATGGGATGCAAATCCATCAAGTACAAGTACAAGATAAGATCCATCTTTTCAAGTTTATAGGTGAAAAGTCGAGATGTTTGACAATACCTTAATGATTCTCTTGCTTGATAACACATTAAAACACCTCACGAAAAACAAATGAAGTATAATTCACTCAACACTCATTTATTTAGTGGGTGAGTATATAAGAAAATAACACTCATTGCTCAGTCATGATCTAAATATTACCATAAGCTTGTACAAGAAACAAAACTCCACCGACGTGGCGTAAGCACCAAGTGTAAACATCTAAGAGGACTTTTATTTGGGTTTAAGGGTTATATAATGTAAGATCTAAACATATTGATTGTGTGGATCAGGTGGTCTTGGATTATGGTAGATTATCTTCATTGTTGAGTTAGAGAGAGAGACTAGAGAGAGAGTTGGGAACCTTGAGAGAAAGTATGGAAGATTAGATTGAGTGTGTGAAAGTTACAAGAGTTCCAACCCTTCCCTTGTGTGGGAAGGGGCTTATATAGTAGCTAACATATGGTGCCCCTAGTGGGCTGTGGAGTGAGCTGACAATGGGTAAAGACCCGACCCACTCCACAAATATAAATATAACTACACTAATAATACTAATAATAATAATAAGCCTACGAGCTACTTAAATGCTAAATAGATACTCGGGGTGACCGAGTCTTCACATGAATATTTATATTCCTAACAATCTCCCCCTATGGGAGGTCACCCCGGAAACAATATTTCGAATTCTAGCATTTTATCTTCTGAACTTGTCTTCATAGCTCATAGTCTTTGATTCTTCAAAGTCATTAGTCTTTGTGCCTTCAGCAGTAATCTTTTGATGACTGATCGATTGTCTTGGATTTTCTTTGAGTATTCTTCTATTTTATCATCCAACATTTGTCTCCAAGTCATCTTTCAGCAGTATGTCTCCATGTGATGTGGTATTCTTTGAGTCGACATGCTCACACTTTTCTGGATCATGATTTTCAGCCTCAGAGTTGCGGAAGCAGTGTTGAAGGTCTTTTAGATATCATGATTTCTTTGAATAAGATGATGTTGAAGTGTGAACATGTGGTGGTGGATTGGCATCTTGTTTGGCAATCTGCTGCAACCGCATCAGCTGCAACATCAATCAGCTACAACCGTAAACCGCTACAACAGAAATCAGCTACAACCGCCAGGTGTTCCTGCATACGACAGTTAGCAATAAAACGTCCGGTACTTACAGGTTCGGACTTCGAGATTGTTAACAGCATAGTGTGAAAACTCTCTCTAATCCTTACCAAGACCGTTCCTAAATCGGAAACCCACAGAGGGTTTTAAGGATCAACCGTAGCAAATCAACGATTAGGTGAGTCGCTGGAGATCACTCCACAACTGTAGACCATTTGAAACCGCCGCGACCACTAAGCGTAATCCACAAGGAATTACCGAAGTGACCTGCATTCAGGGCTGTTTGATGTTGACCCTGGCAGGAATTTCCATTCAATCATTGAGAGTTACATATGTAAATTCCCTCATGAATGTTCTGGCAGATTGCTAAGATCTGCGTAGGACTCATAAGTTTACAACTGGTGTCCTTAATGTTGAACACCCAGTGTAGAAGTAACACGTGTTCCTATGAGATCTTATGATGCATCTCGTGGCTCTAGACTCGATAAGTGCATTTTTGGTAGTCGGAGACTGGAGCGGTGTCTCCTGTTTCAATATCAACAAAACTCGTAATGAGCGGTCGATAGATTATGCAGGGTTCTCCGTGAGAATGAAATAGGTCCTTTTAAGAGAACTTGAGTGGTTTAGAAGGTTTAGTGCAGTGCGTCACTGGGTCCATGACGTCTTGTCTTCAATACCGGTGTTACCTTGGTAACAACCAGTAGCATATGTATTGAACCTGGTTTCTGCCCTAAGGTTGAATAATTGGAGGGCTATTTCTTTTCACCCTTTCTCATTTCATTTCTTTTTAATTCTTCAACCCCTTCTCTCTCCTTTCTCATATTACTCCTTTTTTTCATATCATACCTAAGGACTTTCTAATACTAACTATTTGGTATTGTCCTTGGGTAGATCCCTCCGGCTCTGGCGGATCATAGGACGGTTTTCCTAACCTTAGCCACCTTATAACTTCATGACTATCCTATGTTGCCATTTACCAAATCTTTGAAAAATCTCTCAAAGTGTTCATGATTATGAAACACATTTTGCTAACACTTTGAGAGTTTTATATTTTTCAAATTCTCCCCCTTAACATGTGCCCATATGTTTTAAATTAAAATTTGCACATGTTGGGTAGAGATTGCACTTTTTGAATTGATCCACTTTCATTGAACATGACCGATTCGAGACACGCTTACATCACTAGATAGACTAGCTTGAAATTATTACCCGGCCTGGTCAAGTCCATAGAAAGTTTCTCGAAAAGGTACACTCTACTCAAATACGTCCTCTTCGAGACACGCTTACATCACTGGTTAGACCAGCTTGAAATTATTACCCGGCCAGGACGCATCCTTTCGATTAATGACAGTTTGTGTTTCGTCAATTCATTGGTGAAGTCTGAGTCGTGCTCACATGAGATGCCAAATCCTTTTTATTACCACAAACCATTTGCTCCCCCTCAATATGTGCATCGATATACGAAAGAGTTTAGCACATATGGGAGAGCCTAACATTTTAGTCCAAAACATCACATTTTCATCAGGTTTCATATTTAAATCACATTCTCTCCCCCGATCAAAAATTTCAAACCTTTTGAGATTTGTGATCCCAATTGATTTAAATAAGTTAGAAAACATGGGAGAAAAAATGTGTCCGATTTAATGTATTCTGATGATGGAACATACTATGCTCCCCTTAAACTAAGAGGGAGATTCACTGCTTATTATGCACAAAGTGACTGTTATGACACGAATGATATTGACCTTTTTGCGCAGACGATGTGATCATCCGCTTCTCTGAGGGAGTCATTGGTCAACATCAATTATCCATCCACCAACAAGAACGTCCAAGTATTGTAGATCCCCACTTGGCGAGATTGGAATAAATATTGCTTTGTTTCACTGAAGGTGGTGGTGGTGATGACAGTGTTGTTGTTGTTGTTGCTGCCGATGTTGTTGTCGTGGTGAATACTGAGCCAAACAATAGAGTTTGAACATCTGATCAAATGGTTAGAGCTGGAACTGGCACATTCATATTGGCTATGGAATCTGCATAAGAATATCAACACAGATATACATACATACAGATACACTATTCCTTAATAGCTACCACATAGCAGCTTGCCGCATCATAATACCAAGTTCATCTCATAATCAAATCACAATCAGGAAGTACATCAAACCACTATCTAGCATGAAGAGCAATTAGCAATCATGAACATAGCAATTCACTCATATTTCAACATTCAATTCAGGATCTTAGGGACAAGATTCTAACATGATAACTATATACCTAAGCGAATCCTGAGAACATATGCACTATATCAACAACATTTGAGCAGCAATCGACTAACAAGAGTCAAACAACATTTGAAACTCATTCATTCAGATCATACAAATGTCAGTGAAGTATTCAAGAATATCAATCACATTGGGTTTTCTAACTTCTTTTAGATTTTGAGTTTTAAAGTATTTAGGGGATTAAGCGAGGATTCCAAAGTGACACAAATGAGCCTTCTAGTTACATAAAGCTAGGAAACTATACGCAAGTTGCACATAATGCCCTATTCTTTCTAACAACTAACACATTTGGCTATTTGATATAAAGTTTTAGCAATTTCCTCTTCAACTAATACCCCATTAACTACAAAACCTTTTCTAAGAATTATGAATTAATCAAGAAACCCGTTTGATGATATAAAATTTGAATTCACTCTCCCCCTCAATCAATGACCCGTATTCTAGTTAGAGATTTATAGTCGTTGATTGAGTGACAAATTTTATGCACAATCCAAGTCTAAAAGAATTTCAAGCAACACATAATCACCAAGTGTCTCACAAATAATTTTCAGAAGAATCATAGAATGAAAACTATTTGCATACAAAGAAGATTTCTCTTCTTTTTCAAGAAATGATGCACTGAAACGTACATCAGATCGAAGAAACATGGATATAAAGTAATCCATGCCCAGGTGAACATCACCCAGTTGGAGGAACAGCCGTCTTTTTGGAGACGTGCTTTCCCCATTTTGAAGCGCGGGTTGCTATCTGAAGTAATAGCAAGCCATGAGACATGTTTTAACAATCCATATTAACTTCTGCTCGAGCTTCATTTAAAGTCCCGTGTCATTATTGAATGACATTTCTAAGACCGTAAATGTTATCGATAAACAGAAGACATGCCTAGATGAAACTATTTTTGGTATTTTCTATTTTTTTTAATTTTTATGGTTTTTCTGGTTTTACGTTTCTCTATTTACAAATTGCAGGTTTTATATTTTTCTATATACAGTATGGATTAAGATATATACAAGTATGAATGAAGCAAGTATATACAAGGATATATACAGCAAGTCCATTACTCCTCAGCTTCCTGAATCTTCTCCGCTGCCATCACTTGACTTGCTGAAGAGCAATGTGAGCACATTTAATTAGGGATTAATTCTGGCTTTTCACTCTCCCCTAATTAGTGCTCTCCCCCAACCTGACCACCTTTCTGATGAACGCCCATTATATGAAGAAGTCTTTTGATAACCAAATGCATGCCGTCTTTAGTCTTCTAACACATAGCGGAGAATGTAGGATAGACTGTAGACTCGACCTTCTTCAAGATTGTCCATTTGGGGGAACAGAATACCAATCATCTTCATCTCACCAAATGCCTTCTAGTAACTTTACATACAACCCATCAGCCCGCAACGTACACATGAGATGATAACACCAAAGTAACAAGTTGAACCACTGATCATCTATGATATGTATCCTTAGATATTAAGTACGATCACGTGAACCTGTTGTGCATCCTTGATGTACACATTCTCTCTCCCCTGATGGTTACGATTAATCAGCGCATGACGTACAAGTGAAATGATAATACCAAGGTAACAAGTTGAAACACTGATCATCTATAATTTGTATCGTGAGATGTTAAGCCCGATCACGTGAACCTGTTGTGCATCCTTGGTGTACACATTTCTCTCCCCTGATGGTTACGATTAATCGGAATCATCATAATGATGTGTACATGAAGCATAATGACGTGTACATGAAGCATTGACTAGAAACCCTTTGACACTGATTGTACCAGCCCGTGAGAAGATGTCGATTAGCATTCCATGACCATGTTCTTCAACAGCTTGATAGACGAAGGAAGATGTAGTGTTGGAGAATCATGGTTTGCACGACTCCTGAACTGACGTATTCAGGAGTCGTATGACCATTTCTCAATCATCAATCAACATGTAGATTATTCACCCTTTCCCCCCCTCAAAAATTGCATATGCCTGTCAACTGCAATTTTTGATTGAGCGAGTGAATAAGAATACCATCAATGGTAAGTAGATCCACTTGATGGTTCTTGATAACTTACATGTAGATTATTCACCCTTCCCCCCCCCCCACTCAAAAATTGCATATGCCTGTCAACTGCAATTTTTGGTTGAACAAGTGAACAAGAATATACTCCAATGTGCGCCGATCCACTTGAAGACTGAATAAGCACGGAAAGAGCATGAAACTTGTTGATGAGAATGGCCATAAATAAGAAGATTTCTCTTCTTCCAAAGATAAAGTGCACTTAAGCGTACACCTTTCTTTTCTTTGAGGAACGGGGCCTGAAGTGTTATCTGCAGACGCCATTGTTATTGAAGAACGAGGCCTGAACTGATGTATTCAGACGTCATTTCTCTCTTTTGTACTTTTCTCATCTAACTCAATACCAACCCCATTATCATACTGTCGGCTTGATGTCATGACTGCTGATGGAGAAAACCCAATATGATGAACTTAAGACTGAAATAACATAACCCGAACTTGTGACTTAAACTTGCACTAATGTGTGACTAAGAGCGGTGTAGAGACTTCGTGCAACATTGAATCTCTAAGTACTCTATACTCTTCAACCAACCAACCATCAAGTATAAAACGTACATCACCTCTTGGATATCCACAACTTCGTGTGACACTGAGCACTACAACGTAACTCCTTAAAGTGATAGTTATTTTGCAATAGAGAGGAAGAAAAAATAACTAGATATCCAAGTCTTCGTCATTGTAAAGGTTAAACGCTCGAACAAGGATCTCGAAGAATCTTCATCCAACCACCCCGATATCTTCAGATACTAAGTACACGCACCCATGAAATTTCACTTCAGCCTCAAATAAATAATACTGAATTAACGCCGTAGTCACATCTTGTGGTTAATGCCCAGATCTAGCCCTTTATGATGATTTAACTGAACTTTGATAATGGTTTTAACCCGATCACGGTCAAGAGCGCATAACCCATCATCACGGGATTTTACAAATCTATGATTTAAACCGAGAAATAAGTTCTTTCGCGGGATTTTACAAAACCAAGAAGAAACCGTGAGATAGTAACAAATAGAATGTGGCATGACTGATTTGGTATTGGTGAACATCTGCTTGGGTTAACATGCAGGAGATCAGCAATAATTCTTCTTAAATAAGTAGAATGCTTCACAAACCATACTAAGTAAAGCAGTATAAACTACTTCCCTCTGGAGGATGACCTCGTAACACAGTACACCTTTCTCCCCCATGATAGTTTCGAATTTTCGGAAGCATCATTGACGTGTACAGCCATATGCATGAGAAGATTTTGACTTAAGCATCATCTATGAATTGCGGTACCATCGAATATCCCGTGAGAATTGCTGATCACATCACAACTTTTAAATCCTTTGGCCAACTAACCAACCTCGCACTCAGACAACTATTTGTGACCACTTGATGAAGGAAACCCGATATACCAATATTGAAAAATGAAGTAGAAGTCCCCAAACTCGTTACTTAAGCTTGCACTAATGTTAGAAGAACGGTGTAGAGAATTAATGCTCCAAGCAAATCTCTAAGTGCTCAGTACCCAACCAAAGTATGAGACATTAACACCTCTTGAGATTATCGACAACGTCATTGACGAGTGACACTGAGTACTCCAACGTAACTCTCAAGTGATAGTTACCCCGACTGCTGGTAACTAGATAACCTAAGTCTTTAATTTAAAATTTTAAGCACGAGCAAGTTATCATTGAAGGTCATGCATCCAACCAACCCCGACTTCAAGATAAGATAAGTAGACTCTTTCGTGAAATTCAACTTCACTCTCAAGCAAGAAATACCAAATTAACTTCGTGATCATCTTGTGAGGTTGAATAGTCAAAAGGAGAAGAAACATGCGCTAATTCTTAGCAGTGCCCATGACTCATAGTCAGTCCTATCAAGCATAGCTGTCTGACCCAGCTGCTTGGATGTTATCAGATGCAGTGCAAGGAATAGTTGTCATACTGTATACAGGATTTTACAGTTCTTGAGATTTAACCGAGAAATAAATTCAAGAACAAACTGCACAACAGTAAGTATCAAACCGCTGAAATCTTAGGCAAATCGCTAAGACCCAAACCGCTGAAAGCTAAACCACTAAAACTGGAGCCGCTAAGATTCAAACTGCTGGAGACTGAACCACTGAATCCTGAAATGCTACGATCTGACCCGCTGTAACCGGAACCGTTAAGGTTTGAACAAAGAGGCAAATAAAACTACTGCAAAGAAGATGGTGATTAAGACTCTCTTGTAGTAACCCTTTGTTTTGTCTCTTCATCAATGGTTTAGCAGATTAAAAAGTTCACTGAAGCTCGTAATATGCCAAAACCGCTTGATGAAATGTGTTTAACTTTAGAGTGAGTAAAAGGTTAAAACACGTCTCTAAACAATCCACCTTGTGTCTTTAAGTCTGACCACCTCTTGAGAAGATCTTGTACTACAATCCCATTAGAAGCTTGAGAAACAACAATCTCTTGATGAAGCTTGATAAAGGACAAGTCCGCGACTTATACTTGCACTAAATTTGTTATTTAGAACCTATATTGAGCACAACAACATAACTCCTTTAAATATAGGTAGTGATATATACCCAACCTTCCATCCTTTATTGTATATATCCACTTCTTGAACTTCCAAGTCTAATGACCATAAATACGCTCGAGCAAGGGTCATCAAAACATCGTGCATCCATCCAACCCCGAGATGTTTGAGACACTAAGTACACCAACCCGTGAATTAACAAACCAACCAAGTTACCATAATTTCCCAATTCCTGCCGATCTCGTAGCACAAACTTATCCCGAAAACAAAATAGTCAAACCCCGTAAGTTTTATTATGTCTAAATCTAAGTCCAGCCTACTTGTCCAAAATTAATTTCACTGGATTTTACAGCTCTTGAGATTTAAACCGAGAAATCGAATCTTTCGCGGGATTTTCTAAAATCAACAAGAGAAACCGTGAAATCAACAAGAACAACTAAGAGTGAGTTGCAATACTAATCTTCAAAATTCAAGTCAAAGAAGTTAAATCTCAACTTGATCAAATCGCAACAAGTCAAGTCGCAGTTTGTCAAATCGCAACAAGTCAAATCGCAATCAACCAAATTGCAATAAGTCAAATCGCAAGTGTCAACTCGCAACGTCAAACCGCAACTGGTCAAATCGCAATAAGTCAAATCGCAACAAGTCAAATAGCAACTTGCCAACTCGCTATTTACCAAATCGCAATTAGTCAACTGTAACTCAAATCGCAAAGATCAAATCGCAGGCTCACTCACATAGCAGGCACCAATGCTGCCAAACCCACAAGTCTGTAAACACTTTGACATTCATATACCCAAATCCTAGTCGTGACGTATGTATCCACGTGAGATTTTGTAGATCCAAACATACCACTCGTTTTCGCCAAATGACTATACCAAAAAATATTTTCCGTATAATACATCACAGCTCAAACATATGGTCCAACACAAATTCCAACCTAATCCATCAAGCAATTATAAGAGTCTAATTTAGTCCAATGATATCCAAGTCCAAGCAGCCCAGAGAATTAAGACCCGATCCAGAGAAAAACACCCCTACCCTAACACATCGGGTATTTAACTATCACTAAACCACTTTATCACTAACCCTAATCACATCTTAATACTCTCCGCCCCTCCTGCTTCTCTCCTCAAATGCAGCCAAACTAACATCACATATCTTCACAAATAATCCGATTGACTGATCTTCAATCAAAGAACATGTCTCACTAATCCGATACTCACAAACACAAGAACAATTATACCGAGACCTTTTTCTAAAGTTGTTGCACTTATTCGAATCAAGAAGATGCACAATAGGCTTCAAGATCTAATAATAGGTCTCGGGTAGGTTTGACATATGTTGTTTTCGATTTGTTGTTGTGTCATGAACGAATTAAAGAGAAAGGTATAACACTCTTGTTATATTTTCTTCTTTAAATTTCGGATATTAATCAAGAAAGTTAAATCTTTTACACTGGTCTATGATGTATTGTTCTTTCGTGGTATGATCTTTTAAGGTATATGTGCTTATAGTGCCACACGAAAAAGAACTAACTGAGATCTAGATCAAATTAACTTGTTTTGATTGAGTCTAAACGAATCGGAGAAAGACAAATAACATAAGTGTTATAATTCTTATCTCTATTGATTCGGATATTCACTGAAGTAAGGCTTTTCAAGTATCTTGATCGATGATGAGTTTAATTTCTTTCATGTGTTTGACTTTTGAGGAGCTCGATTTATCTTTGATAACCACGAAAGAAAGAAAAACTGAGATCTTGTAGTTATGAATCATTTTGATTCGAGTAGGATATTGGAGTTGTGATTAAAGTGGTTAATGAAGTTGTGTATAGGATAGTTGTGGATTTCGGATGTTCGTCGTGGCTGTGGTGACGTATTTAGTTGTTGGATGTTGGTCTTGTGTAACATTTTTCTTTGATGAATGGTTTTGTTGTTAAGGTTGAGGTCTGTTGGACAAGTCGCAACTGGGTTTAATGGTTGAGGTCAAATGGTCAAATCGCAGTTGACATTTGATTTTGGCAGCATGCCGTTTTGATTTGGTTGATAATAGGTATTATACACAAATCGCAACATTCAAATAGCAAACTTCTTGGTCAAACATCAAGGGCAAACAGACAAATCGCACAGGACAGAAATGTCACTTTCCTGTCTCTTGTCTTTTTCCCTTTTCAGCTACAAATCAAACTGCAACCAAAGCCCTCGCCAAATCGCAACATATACATTCCCAAGCTCGCTCAAAACGCAACCAAGAAAGGCGTGTGCAACCTAATTCTGGGTTTTCACATTTTTGACTAAGTAAAGAAGTTACATGAACCTGGTGACTACGATTACAAGATTCTGCTAACAATCCTTTGTTTTGACCAGTTTGGATACACAACCCTGTTTAGAAACTGTTGAACAACAAAAAATAAGATAAAAAATCAGATCCGAAAGAAGTGGTGACCACAGCTTCAATAGCAGCTTCAATCAAGGAAATTCGTCCGACCCCTTAAACACACAAACCAAATCCTTAAACCGAAATCACAACAAACAGAAAAACTATTTTAAAATGGACTTAATCCACATTTAACCACAAATGGACTGAAAATAATGGACTTGTAACCCAAAGTGGACATGTACATGTAAACGAATTTAAACAGTAACTCAAAATGAAGTGATGTTCGAACCAACTAAAATAAATAAAAACGAGGAGCACACACAATCAAACGAACCTAACCATGGATCTTGATACCAATTGTAAGATCTAAACATATTGATTGTGTGGATCGGGTGGTCTTGGATTGTGGAAGATTATCTTCATTGTTGAGTTAGAGAGAGAGACTAGAGAGAGAGTTGGGAACCTTGAGAGAAAGTATGGAAGATTAGATTGAGTGTGTGAAAGTTACAAGAGTTCCAACACTTCCCTTGTGTGGGAAGGGGCTTATATAGTAGCTAACATATGGTGCCCCTAGTGGGCTGTGGAGTGAGCTGACAGTGGGTAAAGACCCGACCCACTCCACAAATATAAATATAACTACACTAATAATACTAATAATACTAATAATAATAATAAGCCTACGAGCTACTTAAATGCTAAATAGATACTCGGGGTGACCGAGTCTTCACATGAATATTTATATTCCTAACATATAAGACTTATGTGCAACTATCTCATGCAAAACATAATAGCTCGCTAACAACGAATCCTTGCATCATTAAATAACGGATGGTCACTAGATCATACCTTGGTTCGCTAACAACGTTACTTGCATAACGGATGGTCACCAAAACACGCTCTAGCTCGCTAGCAACGTTACCTAATTCCTAAAGAAATCGGATGGTCACTACATGTCAATACACTTGATAATTTCACAAAGTCAAAAGGGTAAGGATAAGACATGGGATATATTTATGAAATTGGTTTAAGACAAAAATTCTACAAATAGTCAAAGTCTACAACCAATTGCCACTAGCTACATCAACCACTTTCCTTTGAACTCGAGAACTATCCTTGATCGATATCTTACTTTCATAGATCATTGGCTATTCCTGTCACCAAACAATTGCGATGACTTATTTTATTTGATCTCTTTTTCCTTCTCTTCTTTTTTTTCATCATTTTTTTTTCAACCATCGATCATAATACCAATAGATCTTCCATGAGATTATCATGGAGTTCGCAACTTTCTCATTTTCAAGGATTCCCAAATAACAACCATCTTTCCTTGTAGCTAGTAACCAATCAAGACTTGACTATGGGTAAGGTTAAGGCTAAAAGTGTAACATATTTTTGTATTTTCTGGATTTAACAAAAATGAAAAGAATGGCTCTGAGGGTGTACTAATGGTATCTAGCACTAAAATTGAGTGCTAACAAATGGGTCCATATGGGTGGTTAAATAACCGATGTGGTTGGCTAATATATCATTAGATGTAAAATGGAAGGCCATTTGGTTTAATTCCTAAGGTTGCCTCTTATCACACGAATACACTTATATCACACAAAGTGATCTCACTGCGGTCTGGTAATGATTTGCATGCACAAGTTCTAGAATAAATAAGATCACCAGCACACTCATAGCAAAGAGATCAAGCATAAAAGATGTATGCTATATAAAAATAGGCTCAAATCCTCACAATTTAGTGGAATGGGCTATAATTGTGCTAGCAATGTTATCAATCCTAAAAATGGATCGCAATGTCAATCAGGACACATCTTGAATTTTCAAAAATTACATGTTTTATCAGTGGATTGATCTAGTTATTCTAATATAAATTATCCTAAATGTGCGAAAACAACTAGATTATAGGGGCAAACAAATTAAAAACTAGGCTCAAAAATATAGAAAATTTTAAAATCCAGTTTCATTTCCCTATTTCCTCCCCCCACACTTAAGTTTGACATTGTCCTCAATGGAGAGAACGATGAACCATAAAAAATAGGGAAATGGAACATAAAAGAAATGATACTGTCTGAACCTCGGAATCTTTATCAGGCTCTAAATCAGATATTGAGATCGAATGATTCCACATCTTCAAGATCAAGCATCCTTAACCTGCATCAATTATTAAAAACAAAAACACACAAAATGCAAAATATTTTTGGATTTTATTATTTTATATTTTATGCGACGCCCCCACACTTATGGTAAAACCATTGGGGCATAAAAATAAACAATTTAAAAACACACGGGTTGCCTCCCGAGAAGCGCTAAATTTATTAACGAGTCGTCAGCCCGACCCAATCTTTCTTACTTTCGGGCTTTGCATTCGGAATTCATTCCCGAATTCTTGGGAATATAAACCACATCTTCTTTCACTTTCTTTGTTTTAATGATCATTTCAAGTGGAATTTATTCACTTGACAATTCATTCAATTGCTCCTCATCATGGTAGAGTTTGATTAGATGTCCATTAACAATGAAAGTTCCACCGTGCTTGTCATATAATTCGACATATCCGGATGGAAAACCATGTTTTACCACGAATGGACCAAACCATTTGGTTCTGAGCTTAGGAGCTTTAAATTTGTACCTAGAATTGAACAAAAGAACTTTGTCTCCGGCTTTGAATTCTTTCCGGATTCTTAGTTTCCTATCATGATAAGCTTTTGTTCGAGCTTTGTACAGTTTGGAATTCTCATACGCTTGGAGTCTTAATTCATCGAGTTCATGCAATTGCAAGAATCATTTTTCTCCAGCGATTTTCAAATCGGGATTACATTGCCTCAACGCCCAGTAAGCGCGGTGTTCAATTTCAAACGGCAAATGACAAGTTTTTCCATATATGAGTCTATACGGAGTTGTACCAATTGGAGTTTTATATGCCGTTCTAAATGCCCATAGAGCATCATCGAGTTTCCTTGACCAAACAGAAGGATTATCCTTAACCATTTTTTCAAGTATTCTTTTTAAAGCTCTATTGGTGTTTTCAACTTGACCACTGGTTTTAGGATGGTATGCTGTTGAGAAACGATGGTGAACTTCATATCATTTCATAGCTTTCTCCATTTGACGGTTACAGAAATGAGTTCCTCTGTCACTTATTAAAGCTTTTGAAATTCCAAATCGAGAGAAAAGCTTTTTCAGAAAATTCACAACTACTCGTGCATCATTTGTGGGTAAAGCTTCCGCTTCGGCCCATTTAGAGACATAGTCAATTGCAACGAGGATGTATTCGAACTTATGAGATTTAGGAAAAGGACCCATGAAGTCAATTCCCCAAATATCAAAGATTTCAGAAACTTGTATGCTCTTTTGTGGCATTTCGTCTCTAAGAGAAAGACTGCCAGACTTTTGGCATGCATCACAGTTTTGCACAAGCGTATAAGCTTCTTTAAAAAATTTTGGCCAATAAAATCCTGCATCGAAAACTTTTTTAGCAGTTTTGGATGGACCGTAATGTCCTCCAGTTGGGCCGTGATGACATTCATCAAGAATTTTTCGGGTCTCTAAACCATACACGCATCTTCTAATTATCCCATCGGGACACATTTTAAATAGATACGGTTCATCCCAAAAATAGTATTTCAGGTTTGTGAAGAATTTACTACGCTCAGCGTAAGATAGACCTTTTTGTAATATTCCTCCGGCTAAATAATTTGCATAATCTGCAAACCATGGAACTTCTTCTTCATCAATTCCCATAAGAGTTTCATCAGGAAAATTATCATCAATCTCGTCTTCACCGAGTTCTTCTAAATTAGGATTTTCTAATCTAGATAAATGATCTGCTGCAACATTTTTCGCACCTTTCTTATTCTGGATTTCTATGTCAAATTCTTGAAGCAATAAAATCCATCGGATAAGACTTGGTTTGGCATCTTGTTTGGCAAACAGATATTTAAGAGCTGAATGATCGGTAAATACAATTGTCTTTGACAAAACGAGATAAGAACGGAATTTGTCAAATGCAAAAACTACAGCCAAAAGTTCTTTTTCAGTGACTGTGTAGTTTTGTTGGGCACTATTCAAGGTTTTGCTAGCAAAGTAAATAGGACAAAAATGTTTTCCTTCTCGTTGTCCTAATACTGCCCCAACAGCATAATCGCTTGCATCGCACATAAGTTCAAATGGCAGCGACCAATCTGGTGAAACCATAATCGGTGCATTTGTTAACTTATTTTTGAGTGTTTCGAATGCCTTGATGCATTCTTCATTGAAATCAAAGATTGAATCTTTCTCAAGAAGCTTCGTCATAGGACGAGATATTTTCAAAAAATCTTTGATGAATCGGCGGTAAAATCCCGCATGCCCCAAAAAACTCCTAACGCCTTTGACGTTAGTCGGGGGTGGTAATTTAGCAATAGCATCAATTTTTGCTTTGTCAACTTCAATTCCCTTGCTTGAAATCTTGTGACCAAGCACAATGCCTTCTGTCACCATAAAGTGACATTTTTCCCAATTAAGCACGAGATGAGAAGTTTTGCATCTTTCAAGCATTTTGTCAAGATTGGAAAGGCATGACTCGAATAAGTCTCCAAATACCGAGAAACCATCCATGAAAACTTCCATGGAGGTTTCAAGCATATCTTGAAAAATAGCAATCATGCATCTTTGAAATGTTGTTGGTGCGTTACAAAGACCAAAAGGCATACGCCTATACGCATATGTGCCAAAAGGACACGTGAATGTGGTCTTTTCTTGATCAGCTGGATCAATTGGAATTTGGAAATAACCAGAAAATCCATCGAGAAAACAAAAGAATTTGTTCCCCGCAAGTCTTTCCAACATTTGATCCATGAACGGTAAAGGAAAATGATCTTTTCGGGTGGCGTCATTTAATTTTCGATAATCTATGCACACTCGCCAACCAGTTAGGGTTCTGGTAGGAACAAGTTCATTATGTTCATTAGTCACAACAGTGGTTCCTCCTTTCTTAGGAACACAGTGAACAGGACTCACCCATGAACTATCCTCAATGGGATAAATAATTCCAGCGTCAAGAAGTTTGATTATTTCTTTCTTAAAAACTTCTTTCATATTTGGGTTGAGTCTTCATTGTTTTTGAACAACGGGTTTGGAATCGTTTTCGATATTGATTTTGTGTTTGCAAAAGTTTGGACTTATTCCATGAATGTCAGAAGTTTTCCAGGCGAAAGCTTCTTTATGATTTTTGAGTATAGAAACAAGACGTTCTTTTTGATAGGGTTTGAGTGCTGAAGATATGACAACTGGAAGAAGAGAATTTTCTTCCAAGAATGCATATTCCAGATGATCAGGAAGAGGTTTCAAGACTAGATCCACTGGCGGATCTTCGATTGAAGTTTTGATTCTCATATCATCATTGAATTCCAACTCCTCAAAGTTGGTGTTTTCTTCCTCAGGAATTTCTTCGGTGTCTATCTGCATAAATTCAGCGAATTCTCTATCGAGATCTTCATCACTGATTTTTCCAGATGTTTTATGAGTAGTAATTCTTTCATCAAGCAACTCATCAAATGTTTCCTCTGTTATTTCATTGATAACATCAATGCTATAACAAGTGTCATCATTCGCATGAGAATATTTCATAGCTTGATTGATCAAAAAAGAAATTCTTTCATCCCCAACTCCAAGGTTGAGTTCTTTGTTTTTTACTCGAATGATAGCATCTGCTGTGTTTAGGAAAGATCTTCCTAAAATCAATGGAACTTTGCTGTCTTCCTCCATCTCGAGGATTACAAAATCAACAGGAAAAACGAATTGCCCAACTTGAACAAGCATGTTTTCAGCTATTCCAACTGGATATTGGATAGTATGATTTGCTAAACGTATACTCATTCTTGTGGGTTTCAACGTATCGATCGAAAGCTTCGCATACAATGAGTATGGCATAATGATGAACTCAAATAAGTACATTTTATTACCATCATTTATCCTATTTATTTGACTTGTTTTATTATATTATCTGTGAGAATTGATACGTTAATGTTTACTTTTGTAATTCTTAGGTAAAAACAAGTACTATGTGAAACTTGGCGATATTGGACTAATTATGGAGCAAAACATGCAAGAAGTTAAGAGTCTATTGAAATGTACAAGATCAAGATCATTCTGCTCCAGATACGCCGCATCCTACTTCTAACATACGGCGCATCACTATCAAGATTTCACAAGATATTATCCAAGACGGCAAAGGATATGCGCCGCATAGAGGAATGGAGTTACGCCGCATCTTCTGGCGGTGTACGAATATTCTTGAATATATTAATCTTGGACCCCACGCGAAGTTAAGTCAATGCGCCGCATCTACTTATTCAATGCGCCGCATCTTACCCTCAGACAGAAACTATAAATACCCCAAAGTCAGACGAATTTCAGAGGTTCATGCAATATACCTAGTACGAGACAGAAGAAACCCTAGGACGAATTCAGACGCATTAGCAGCACAAGACACACCCTAAACGAAGATACAAGAGCTGTAAGAAGGTCCTGCATGTATTTAATTCATTAAGTAGTTTTGTTTTGTTGTATTAGTACACTTTAATTCATCAGGATTGATGGGCCGATTCCATGTGACTACGGAAAACCATGGGCACCCCTTAAAATTGCTTTCCCATTAATTAAAGTTTATATGTTGATGTCTTTGGTGACTTTTATTAGTGCATTGATAACCTCTGTGTCTAGCTGAGCATTGCTTGGGTCGCCATGCCCCTTCCTCGCCTATTTGTTTTAGCATGTCTTTAATAAAAAGGATAGACATAAGTAATCATTAAGGGTTTACTCGCCGATAAGATTAGAGCCAATGAGAAAGGTTTACATCTCGGTGCGTTGCATCGAACTATACACTTCATATAAAACTAGCAATAAAACAAGTGACAAGCTACTAAATTATCAGGACAGGTCTTCTTATTGTCTCAAGTATTTATCTGTGTACGTGTGTGCTAATCGCTGATTCGTGCTTATTAGTTTAGTTTATTATTTTATCATAACCAAACCGTGCCAGTCTCTCAGGCTGAACCCCCTTGCGTTAGATTAGGTTGTATAGCTAACTTAAGATATTAAATTACTGATTAGAATAACTAGATAATACGTTCCACTCTTAGTGATCGACACTCTACTTACCATTATATTCATACTGACCGGGTACACTGCTCGTTAAAGTGTGTGTTATTGATAAGTCGGCTAAATATAAATTTAAAACTTGAATACTGCTAAAACCACAACAACATACCGTGGATATAAAAATTAGAGCATAACAAGCACACGCATCACATAAGATTGATACTCGCACCGAGATTGGCTAAAGCATCACAAGTGATTGAATTTCCCAGAGTACACGGGATAAGAAAACTTCTAGGATCATCGAGTTTTTTCGGTAGTTTATTTTCAATTATGGCAGAGCAATCTTCATTCAAGAAGGTAGCGGAAATGTTTTCCATTTTACTTTTGTTGCTCACAAGTTCTTTTAAAAACTTCCCATAATTGGGCATTCCGGCTAGGACATCAACAAGAGGAACGTTGATCCTAACTTCTTTGATTAAATCGATGAACTTGCCATATTGCTCTTCCATCTTTTCTTTCCTCAAACGTTGAGGATATGGAATTCTTGGTTTATAGGGTTTAAGAGGTGGAGTAGGTTTAACGGTTGGTGTAGGAATTGGTTCATTATCTTTTAGTTCTTCCTCTACTTCATCTTCACTATCATCATGAACGATAGTGGTTGTTTGGGTTGGGTTGGGTGGTGGATCATAAGATAGACCAATACGAGTATATACAGCATTTACTTGCTCATTTCTCGTTTGAGGTGGACGATAAGATCCAAATGATGATGGTTTGGGGTTGGTTTGTGTATTGCTTGGCAAGGTACCAGATGGTCTTGCAGCAAGTTGATCGAATTTCCTTGTGATTGTGATGATGAACGGTTATCATCACGAGAAGATGTCTGACGGTTGTCATCACGAGTTTGGGAATTACGGTTATCATCCCTTGGTGGAAGATCTTGCCAATCTCTATAGTTTCTACCGTAGAAGTTTCCACGATATCCTCCACCTCGATATCCTCCATAGACATAATTGGCTTCGGCTTCGGGACCTCCTATGGGTTTATCATCACACTCGGATGATGAGTGATTTCCACCACAATGGGTACATCCCTCACGCATTTCTTTGATTTCTTTTAGGATACTTTGGAATTTAGAATCGATTTTAAAGGTGAGATCTTTCATCATATCCATGATTTTGGAATTTTCATTTGTTCCTTCCGCGAATGCAACGGATTTTCGTTGAGGTTTGGTTTTGGAATCCTTAGACCAATCGAGCTTAAGAAGTACACGGTCTTCTAATAAAGTGTAAGCTTCGTTAGGGGCCTTATAAAGGAAAATTCCTCCGGCATCAAGTATGCCTTGAGTTGTGTCATCGAGACCATGGTAAAAGATTTGAATGATATTACCACGAGACAAACCATGCCCATGACAACTTCGGAGCATGTTTTTCATTCGAAGCCAAGCTTCGACAAGATTTTCTCCTTCTTTTTGAGTAAAACTACGAATTTCACCTAAGAGACGATCAAACATGGCCGATGGAAAGAAACGTCCAACAAATGCTTCTCTCATTTGGTCCCAAGTTGTGATCACTCCAGGGCTTAATTCATTATACCAAATTTTCGCTTCTCCGGTGAGAGACGATGGAAAAAGTTTGAGTCGGATTGCATTTGCATTGGTATTTCCATAACGAAACATGTCACAAATTTCAATAAAATCGGCGATATGTTTGTGTGGATCGGATTTAACTCGACCATCAAATTGGTTGTCTTTAATCATCGAGAGATGATGACCTTTGATAGTAAAATTATCTCCAAGATTAACGGGAACAATGGCGGCTGCGGGTGTAGGAGCTACAACCCTATTGGTATCCCACATGGGTTGATCGTTGGCCATTGGAAATGGTAATTCGAGAAAAAGGTTAACGATTGGATGAACTTCGGAAAGGTTTTCAAATGGTGGGTTAACGGTTTTTGGTATTCTTTGATCGGGTGGAACAAATGGTGTTTTCTTTTTGCGAAATAATCTTTCGGGATTAGACAATGGTGTACTCAACTCGTCGCTTGAAGAGCGAGTGGTCATACACGAGAAAAGCGAGCCCTATCGAAAAGGATTTAAAACTAAAAATTAAAATATTTTTTTTTATATATATAAACCGGCGGTTGGAATAATGAACCGGACGATTGGAAATTTGAACCGGCGGTTCGAATTTTTTTTTTACCGAAAGTTGAACCGCCGCGGTCGAGGTTTGGACCAGCGGTTCGGATCTTTTTAATTTTTACCGTGAGCTTTGGACCGGACGGTTGGAGAAATGGACCGGCGGTTTGGTCCGTTTTTAGATTTACCGCGAGGTGAACCGGCGCGGTTTGGGTATAAACCGGCGGTTTGCAGAGAAATGGAAAAAATATATATATTTTTTAGAGCTTAACGAATGCGATTACGAATACGAATTAAACAAGAAAATTATAAACTAAAACTTCACAAAAAACGTGATCAAATCCCCGTCAGCGGCGCCAAAAACTTGATGTGCCCGTTAGAGTGCAAGTTTTAAATTTATAACACGATCTACCAATGATTCAAACGCAACACATACGAGCAAGTATACTCGTCCGTGTGTAGTAAGAGATGAAATGGTAAGCCGAGGTCGTTCACTGGGATTTGTTTAGTTTTTGGGATGTGAGTTTTGAATATAATATCAATCTTGTTCAACAATTCTAATAGCAAGCAAATAATGATGATTTAAATTCATTATATTAAAGCTACACTTGCCTAGACTAGTTTTGCACAATTCTCTTGATATGATTATGACAATGATTCCATTTGATTATGATCAATGAATTAGGTGGTGTTCTAATTTGATTAGTGGGTATACTAATCCTATTGCTTCCAACACTTTCAATCCTCGTCAATATTTTAAGATGACAAAAACAATATTTAAGATTTGATCAACCAAGACTAACACAACTCAATCACTTGATTCGCTTTCGTTTCACAAGCAATTGACAACCACACTATTTTAGTTTTCCAAGTTTAACCAAGTTACTTATGAAATGGTCAATACATAAGGTAACACCCTCATAGACAAAGGTTTACAACTAATTGACTAACAATGTCTTTTTCAACCCATTACACTATTAGCAATTAACCAAACTTGACAACTCTTTGGTGGAGAAAACTCTTAAGAGCACAATTATATCTTAGTATTAGATTTTTGTTTAACTAGAACCATGGAGTCATAATCAATCAAGAATCATGTCACAAACATCATCTAGGCAAGTGCACAAGGCACTTAGCCACTCATGGCAAACAAAGAAATAACCACAAGAAAATTATCACTTGAAAACATAATTAAAAAGTCTTACAAAAGTTGTAATGATGATTACAATAATTAGGAACACTTGTGAGATGATCAACAAAGATTCCTTGAATGATTAAATTGATGATTGATGAATGTAAGCTTCTTCTTTTCCTGCGTTTTTCTTCCTTGTCGCCCTTTGAGAGAGTAAAATGAGTATAAGATTAGTTGTAGTAGTTGTTGATGTGTGGATAGTAGATGTCTTGATAATTGTCCCCCTTTCTCTCTTGGCCAAGCCTTCTTATTAATAAGATGACTCCCCTTGGTCACCAAGCAAAATACTTGAACCTAAAGTGTCATAAAAATTATGCACTTGGAGTAATTATGGAGTAATGACATCCCACATGAAGAGTTAGTTCATTAAAGATAGTCATTAAGTGTGCCAGCAATTGTATGAACCCAAGGTTGAAGTCTCATCCTGAGGTTCATATTCCAGCCCAAGGTTTGGAGTAAGGTTGGCATGACTTTGTTGAACCTTGGGTTGAACTTAAGCCTTCAATGTATTTCTTGAACCTTTGGTTGGAGAAGCAAGCCATAATTCTTTACATATAACTTTTCATTCATTTCATCAATTCTTGATCTTTTCTTGAACTTGGAAATCATTGTAATCTTGATTCTTTATCTTTAACGATCCTTCCAAAGCCTTGATTGCGGGAAGAATCTCTTGTTGTGCAAAAGCTCTTGATTTAGCATCTTTTTCACATCTTTCTAGCCATTTACTTGAACTTGATTGTACCTGAACCTGAATACATCTTTTGTACCTTTTTAAGCATAATATGTTCACAAATACAACCAAATACAATGCATAAACATAGAAATAACTCGACTAAAACATGTACAAAATGAGCGTTATCAGTTGCTTAGTTGTTCCGCCCAAAAATTGGTTGTACCCAATCGACGATCATGAAAATTTGAGGGTTTACACGTGGCAATTGATTAGAATTTTTGAGGGAGAAAATGTAGGACAACACTCCTTTATATAGGAGGTGTATATATATATATATATATATATATATATATATATATATATATAACATATATATATATATATATATAACACTAGGCGTTACACGTAGATAATTCAAGATATGTCCACCTCATTGCCATGTAATTGTCATTTAAAGCCATGTCGTCACAATTGGTCCACCTAAGCAATTTAATACTATCAAAACTTCGAAACTAAATTTCAAAAAATGACAGAGGTATGGTTCGAACTCTAGGTCTGTTGGTCCACCAACAAACACTTCAACCCAATGGAGCAAGGCAGAAGTTGTGATAAACAATTCACAACCAAAATAATAACATCGCATTCTTCACATCTGACTAAATAAAACCACATATACGATCCAAAAGAAAGAAAACGATGCATACAGAAAAAAAAAACCATATCATACAAACCCTAATTGAATCATTGTTATATCTTTGCCGTATCTCTTTCATGCGAGTCTTGGTCGATGGATGATCAGCTTTTGATTTAATGTTAGATAAAATCACATGTCAAAAGGTGGAAGAGGAGGGCGAGAATAAAACCACTACAGGTATTTACCTTGGGCTTAATAGGATTAATGGCTCATAAAGCTTATTCTCATCCATTGTATAGTGTTTACTCAGTACCATTAATTGTTGTATCACTTGGGTGAAAGTTTTCATTCTATTTATGAATCTGTTAATATTCTGATATTCAAAACTATTTTGATTAAAAAGTATAGTTAGGTTATGTCGAGTACTTATTTTTTAACAGAAATATATTTGTTTGTACGATACTTTGGTTTGATGGGTATAGTGGTAATTGTTGTTCTGAGTACTGTTATTAAACATAAAAAAATAAACACCGCCAATTTATTTATCATTTTTTTTCATTCAACCTGTCTATATCCGCATGACAGGATGAGGGACATGAGTGAAGATATCACAATCCAAAAGTAATTTCTTACTCCGTTGTTTCTTCATGTCAGTTGCATTGGTCAAATATTTTTAGTGCAAGTTATATAGAGGCATGTTCTGATGTTGACCAAGTTTATGTTCTAGATGGGCTCAGCTTATGGTTCAGTTTAGTGATAAAGAAATATGCCAATAATGGAAAACAGGTGGAACAAAACAAGTTTTTATGTTTAGTATTTATTTACCAATTATATTATTTGTTTATTCAGTAACTGAAGATGCCCAAGAAAGTAAGCAAGATATTCCAAAACCAGGACCTCAAAACGTGACATAACAAGTAAGTTTGATCGAATTCATTCAGAAAACAGGATCATAACTTTGAGTAGGCTATTGTGTACTATAGTGTACTATGATAAACTTGATGATCTCTTTCAAGGTCAAAAGTAACTACTTCTGCGAATCAGTGTAAACAGAAAATTGCACAATTTTCAGCTCAACTGGAATAGTAAGCATGCTCCTCTTTTGTGTAGAAGATGACGGGAATGACTTTGGGTCAAATGCAAGCAGTCCAGCAGCTTCAGAAAATGACGAGGTTGACCAAAAAGTCATGCTTTCACCAACACAACCAGGTTAAGTCTTATTTATCAACGAGACTCCAAAGTAATAAACCCATAATCTGGAACCTGTGGTTTATTCTTATTGTTATTTGAGTCAATCTTACCGATGAAGATTACGCATAATGAATTGAAGGAACATGCTTGCAAACACTGATTGTATTTGTCTCTCTATAGTTTTGGGTATCGGTTGCAACAGATGTGATACAATCGAACAATATATGTGTATCTATCCCAGTTTGCATCTGTTAGTCCGTGAAACAGTTTACAGGAAGAATAACACTATTAGTATAAAATCAAAAGTGTTGATTGGTCATAAAAAATAGACCACTCAAAACTGTTTTGAGATGTTACCCAATCTGCCCATTTTATCACAAGCTTTATAAATCTTTAGAATTATGTATGCTTCCAAGTTCAATTTTACAACAGAGGAGTTGTTCTACCTATTAGATCAATACTTTGTTGATGCTAACATTGTCAACGGACTGCATTGGCAAGATTCAAAGAATCAATGATCTGATTTTATCGGGTGACCCTACAAGAAAACACGTGATACGACGAATCATCGACATCCAGAATATTGAGTAAGTTATCGTACCTATTTCATTACACAAACATATGAACATCACCATTGACCAAAAAAAATCCCTTTGCTTTTTAAAGTGGTGACAAATACAAGTTACTTCAAAAGAGAGTGAGTTACCCATTTCTCTGCAACCTGATGTTGTCACATATGGTAATCAAATATCAGGAAACGATCCTGATTGCGTGTGTGCTAGCGACAGATGGGATGGTACTACAAATCAAGGTAAGTGAACTGTTTAGTTATAGGTGTTAATGGAGGAACAAATTTTTTTTTGTAGTGGTCTGCGTGGCAACAACAGAAGCAGAGATTCCATGCCCCAGGTACAGACGCTTACCTACGTTATTAAACTAATTCATAGTTTTCGTGGGTCATACAGTAAGCTTACAAAATTAATGATATTTTTTTGTCTTATTTAGGCTTTAAATGTTTTTATTTTTTAGTTGTTGCTATGAGATTCTAACGACAAGCATCCATGGTTTTGCTGGGAAATACGAATGCAAACGGGTGACCCTAAAACAGCTACAAAGTTAATACAAATAATTTTATTCTTGCTAAAAGAGGCTTATTTATGGTTATCAAAAATTACAAAATTATAGTTTTTACTCGAGATCTACTTCTCTTTTTTTGTGCACTAATGAATTTTGTTTGCGGCTAAGCTCTAACATCAGTTCGACATGACAATAGGACATACGCGGTAAGTCTTTGGATCGCCGCTGGAAAGTGTAAGGTATATCTTCTTATGTCTTTAGGCTTTCTGTTTGAGTACCAACATTCTTATGTCTTCAAATGATCCGAACAGCCTCACGAACAACATTCTTTGAAATTTACTAAAGATGTTCAACGAGGAAACATGATGATGATGTGATCAGGTAGTTATACATGATCTGATAAGCATTTTCTTTTTTTGAATATTGAAATATATTAGGTTTTATGATCTACTTTGATCGAGATAAACATATCATAAAAGGGTTGTTTGAAATTGCTTATTATGTGACACCTATTAGTGACTGCGGGTGATGACGGGTCTGTTCATCTGTGGGATACAACTGGTCGCAACCCAAAGGTCCATCTGATGAAATTTAATCCCACTCTTTATTAACTTTATTCAGTTTTCTGCGCGACGTCGTGATGAGCTTTATGATTTATACCAAACATGTTTACCATATAACATGTATGCAATGTTGACGTTTACACATTGAGGCTATTTGTTGTTACTCTTTCTTAGCCTTATGATTTTTATATGCTTCCATTAACCGAAATGCCAGCTTTCTATTCAACATAGCAACCACAGTAGTAGGTGTGAGTTCAACATTATTTTTAGAATACTAAAAATTAGGTGCAACATGCATAGCTATTATACATTATAGATATTTATTATCATTATAGACAAATAGCATGCTTAAAACCAACATACACCAGGTCTTCTAAAATGAATAGGTTTTGTGAACATAGATCCTCAACAAGATGAAATTTCTCTGAGAACCTTGGTGAGTACGTCGTAAGTCTCTTTTTTGTTATATAGTTTCTTTATTTGACTATTTGACCCATTCCTTTTAGCTAAAAAAACTTATATGACCTGTTTGAAATAGAACATTATCTGCATGACTGCATCGATATGGTCAGTATCAACTCACTGGGTTGAAAATATCACATAATTTTTTTCCCATACAGATAGATCATTCAGTCATTGAGAGCTTTGGAGGAATCTAATGACGTGAAAAACAAATCCGAGGACATATGGATTAATTCAAATGTACATACGTTTGACTGAAGATGCACATAAAGAGTTCATGTCATAAGTGAAGAGGCGTTTAGCACGGAAAAAAGGTATTTCAAATGAGAAATTTATAATTCCAGGGATTTACTGAAAACATAAACTTATATGAGTTGTTTGGAATTGCTTATTTAATTAACTGAATTTATAGGGGCTATTTGGGTTTGCTTTATTTAAACAGCTTAGCTTATAAACGGGTTGTTCGGTATATGGGTGTTTAGTTTTGTGATTGAGAAACTAAATAAAGGGGTTAACTGAAATTTTTAAATGAATATCGGTGTTTGGATTTAGAGGTAACAATATATAATTGGTAAAGAGAATGTCGTATGTTATAAAGATGCAAATATATTAAAATAACCAGAATCATAGAGGGTTCTGTAGCAAGTTATTTTCAGTAGGCTTTAAAGAAGGCTCTGGCTCATATTCGAGTTTGTTCCAGACTTGAAGCACTTCCACTGAAAAAGAAGGTGTTTTACGGTGGAGAAACTCCTGAGGTCCATGCTCAAAAGGTAGCTTCGCCACTAAACCTGGTGTTGGCTTATTTTCAGTTTCCGGTGATAACAAATTAGGCTCTTCAATTATTTCTATTCCTCGCATGTTCTATGTATCCTTTTAGCGGGAATTGTTGGACACTCCAATGCCACAATATATGCAGTCACAAGGTGGGACGAACCAGGAGATGAACACCATGAGCAGCTTGAATCATAGCAATATCACAGCCACATTGCAGATATCAGGTTACATAATGTTTCATTTATAACATACAAAAATAATCTAAAGTTACACACATTTTGTTGATCTTTCACACCTAAGTTATTACAATAAGGTATGTGAACATTGTCAACTTCAGATTATGAAGCCCCTTTTTGGTTATTAACTGGAACTTATAGTAATCACAATGGCAGGACGAGTCAGGTAATGGGTCAAAATGAGCTTGGGTCATTTTTCCAGGTACCAGGTTGATGTTGCTGGTGGCGGCTTGCTGCTGCGTCCGGCTCCCTACAGGTGGTAGCTTCCTGCTACTGGTGTTGCAGCTACTTCTGGAAAAGCTCATTCAAGAAGCGTTAGTAAATGTGAATATTGTTTATTATGACATGAACTTTAATTTACAACTCATTAGTTTATTATGGAAGTGTTTTTTTGTTAACAATCGCAGTAACATCTACACTTTGTGGTGGCGTGAAATATTGTTCATTTAGTTTCATACTCTTATAAAAAGAGGTTCCAAATTCTCTACATTGGGATATCATTTCTTTATAATCAATTGTAGTAGTAATTTTTAAAACTAATTTGGATTAATTGAGTGATCAAGGTTAGTGAAACATAGAGTTGGCAAAACGGACAGGTTTGGTTTGGGTCTCAACAATATGCTTAGAATGATACACAAAAGTCACCCATTGACTTATAAGGGGTTTTGGGCCTGATTCCAAACAACATCTTTAAAAGGGAGATTGGGTCGTTTTAAGGTGTGTTTGGATTTGCTAAAAAACTGCAATTTAATGGTTGTCTAAGTCATCCGCAAGGCTGCAAAATTGCAGTTTTATAGGGATTTATCGGTATGCCTTTTAAGGGGTGTTTGGGACTGCTAAAACTTATGTTTCAAAGGGATATTTGGGTCTTCTCAAGGGTGTTTGTTACTGTTGCATAACAGCAGGTTCAAATGCAGATCTAGGGTCATTTTATGGGGTCATTAACTGATACGTGTAAGAATAAGGGTGATGTGTTTCAGTCTGTCGCTGGTAAACTCGGGAGTGACTAATGTGCTTCTGTAATTAATATTCAGCAAAGTTCAATAGCATTCGGTAAGCGACGAGATTTGGTTATTTTTGACACTCAAACTCGGGGATATACATGTGAGGGCGTCATTTGTTTGGTGATTCAGTTTTATTTATACAGCAAGCTTTTTTTTTCAATTCCTGTTTTTATCCTTATTACTTCCTATGTTTTGCAGCTAATAGTCATGATACAAGCGTAAGTGACACTGCCAACTAAAGTTTGCGACAGTGAGTTGTCAACGGATTACATATGCACGAGTCCTGCTGTTATGCAGGAGAAACCATACATTAAAAAGAATGTTCCTTATCATACTAGCAGCGTGCCTACTGCTAATACTCATGGTACGAAAAAAATTTCTACTGACACCGGTGTCAACAAAGACATGATCCCCTTAATATCGATGTAAGCCATACTCTGTGTATGCCATCTACTATCGATGATGCAACAAATGCAGTTGAAGATGAGAAGGTCTTTCACTAAAGAGATTGATGGAAAAACTTTAACTAATTTCTCCAAAATTAATTGATGACCCGAAGAGCTGATGTTGTATATTTACTGGTGGTAAATACCTATTGTATTTTTTTCGTTTAAAGTCATACACAATAAAACACAATGAAACAATCAGCTTCCTATATATGTTAAAATTAGTAATCCATTAGACTTAAGAGTTTACAAGCCCAATGAGGAAAATTATGGCCAAATTCTCAGAATACTCATATATATTTTCATTATAATAGTAACTAAAATGGATTTTGTTATCAATCCTATATATATTAACATGCTAAAATAGCCTGAACTGCATTGCTATTTTTAAAGGCTGCTATTGTAAGCAATTGACTAGGAAAAATAATGCCATTCATCTTATATTACAAGAAAATTGAATCAATGGTAAAATGTAGACTTGATGTAATTTGAGAGTCCATAATTAACTACTTGTATGATTTGCGGTTGACATGATCATTAAACTTACATTGAGCATTTAAGAAGCCCATATCATAACTGATTGGTTGATTTTTCCATTGATTTAAAGATATATTCTAACTACTAGCTTTACTATATAACCTCTAGAAGTTAACTATGTGACCTCTGATTATCTACCCGGATTTATGAGATGTTTCTTTATTTTTATTTTTATTGATTATTTCATGTTTTTTGCTGCTGCTCATATATCGATGTGCATTTATTTCTGAGTCAGCCATAACAATTATTTTTGGGACATAATTAAGATGAATGAAGTAGTGTAGTACTCTGCATCGATAATTCAAGGACCAAAATATTCATCGAGTGAGGTTTAATGTAACTTTTCCTTTTGTGGGTCTGTTTTATATAGTATGGGGACTACCTGTATTGACCCTCACTATGGTCCGTTTCAACCTATTACAGTTAATAAGTTGTTAAATAAGTTTTCCCACAACGTTTCGTTTTCTATGCTATACTTGCTACGTCGATTTAACCACAACTTACATCTTTTCTTCTTTTCTTTTTCATTTTACTCAGCAAGCAAGAATGGAAGAGCACATAAGACTTGAGAGGTACCCAAGAGAGTAGAAATATTTGCTTTACTAATTGTTTGGTACTTAAATAAGTGCTTTAAACAGGAATACGCAAAGGTTGTTACGGTTAATGATGAGTTAGTTTCTACGCTTCAGTAATATTCTTTGCACATTATTTAAATATATGTTGGTGTGAAAATATCGGACACTTAAAACTGCACCTAATTGAAGATGGGTTGGTACTCAATTTGGAACTGCAGATTTTTGGGGAAGAAAATTATCAGATGATGATCAACAGATGAAGATTCTTCCAATGTGCATGATTATTTTTCGCTCTCTATAATATCATAATCTATCATAATTATTGTTATAATAATTTCCAGTGATGATGAAAAATCGAGCCATGGGAGTGCCTTTGTTTGTGGCTTTGTTCTTGGAGGACTAATCATTGGCACACTTGGCTGTGTGTACACACCTCAGGTTTCGTTAACTTAAGTTTTTTAACGATATTCATAAGGCTTGCTCGCCCATCGGACGGGCTACGCTTTGATACTTTGTTCTTGCGTACTACTTTGAAACCTTTTTTTCTCTGATATTCGATAACCGTTTATTTCTTTTCGTTCTTAATACATATGTTTTAAAACGTAATTTTACTACCCTTCTTTCAATATACAAAAAAATTCCAACGATATTTATAAGTCATGCCCGCCCATCGGGCGGGCTTTGAAAGATAGTATATATATATATATATATATATATATATATATATATATATATATATATATATATATATATATATATATATATATATATATATATATATATATGCTTTGTGTGACTAAATATTACAAAAGGCCACACAAACATAAAATTCATGTGGCCATTGGATGATCAATAGTCACACAAAATACACATTTCTTCACTTTAAACAGCATATGGTCACACTTATTAACACTTTTGGTCACTTTATGCTTAATTGTATGTGACTAAATACACCTAAAACACATGCTTTGTGTGACTAAATATTACAAAAGGCCACAAAAAAAAATTCATGTGGCCATTGGATGATCAATAGTCACAAAAAATACACATTTCTTCACTTTAAATAGCATATGGTCATACTTATTAACACTTTTGGCCACTTTATGCTTAATTGTATGTGACTAAATACCCAAAACAAACATGCTTTGTGTGACTAAATATTACAAAAGGCCACACAAACATAAAATTCATGTGGCCATTGGATGATCAATAGTCACACAAAATACACATTTCTTCACTTTAAACAGCATATGGTCACACTTATTAACACTTTTAACCACTTTTTGCTTAATTGTATGTGACTAAATACCCAAAACAAACATGCTTTGTGTGACTAAATATTACAAAAGGCCACACAAACATAAAATTCACGTGGCCATTGGATGAACAATAGTCACATAAAATACACTTTTACTTGATTTTAAAAAGCATATGGTCACACTTATTAACACTTTTGGCCACTGTTTTTTAAATTGTATGTGACTAACTCCAAAAAAACAACACACGTTGTGTGAGTAAATCATCACAAATGTCACATTTATTATATATTCATGTGGCCACAGCACGAGAAATAGTCACACAAAATACACATTTATTTGAATAAATCATCTCAAATGTCACATATATTATATATTTATGTGGCCAAAGGACGGACAATAGTTACTCTCAAAAAACATTCGTGTGACTATAAAGTGTTTACGGTCACTGATACTGATTAATCCAACAAAACTTGGGCCTAATTTGTCACACATATTCGGGTTTTGGTCACTCTTTTTCAATGAAAAAGGCTACAAACTAAACAATGTCACCATATGCCACCTACGGTTGTGCGACCTTTGGTGACACACACACAAAAAAACGTGTGTGACTATATGCATATCGTCACACATTTTTGGAGTGACCAATACCACTTTTTGTACCAGTGTACGTACGTAATTCTTTTAAAGTCGATTAGCTTCAAGGTTGTAAACCCTAATACTAGGAGAGTATTTGTATTATTCATCAATAATATTGAAGTTGTTTTATTTGTTAAATTATGTTCTAGTGGTTTACTGTTACATTACAAAGTTCTTCTTAATATTGAATACTAGATTCCGCATAGTATTTGATAAATTCAAGACAGTTTCTACATAGTTGTTTTAGATTTATCTAAGATAACTGTTACAAGCTAAGGGATTCTAGATTTGATGAGACAAAATAAATAGAAGAATGAAACAAAAGGGCTTAAAGTGACAAATGAAGAATTCTTCAATTAATGAAGAATGAAACACAAGGGACCTGCTTGATAAAGAAGTTTTTATTTATTAGTCCTTCGTAGTATTTTGTAAACCCTAAATCTCTATTATATAAAGAGATCAAGGGTACATAGGTTTCATATGTGTCTTCCATAATGTAGTCAAAAGGTGTGTGTGTGTGTAACCTAGGCGTGTAGGTTTGTAAACGCCTAGGGTTTGTAAAGTTGGTTCGTATCCTCCAAGGTCTGAGGTGTCTTAGATCCCTGTTACAGTTAGGTAACATGTTATATTCTGATCAAATATAATTGGAGGTGATGATGGTGAAAAACTTTGTGTCAATAACAATTGATTGTTCTTATTCCGCTGCATATTTGTTCATTGTTATTGTTGAACTCTAAGGCTCAAAACGATCCTAGAAACTATCTTTAGCACGTCATTAGTTTCTACAGGTGGTATCAGAGCTTGGGGAGCTCGTTACCTAGGGATTCACAAAGTTTATTGGTGTCAACAGTAGCAGATTTGAAGAAGGATCGGACTGGTTCTTAAGAGGTATATACAAATTTATTTTTGTTATCGATTTGGTTTTTATGGTTTACTGGTGACAGGGTATCCTCGTATAACAAATCATTCAATTTTCGTCATAATTGGTTTGTCGCTTAGTAATTAATACACAAGAGATGAATGGGACTGATTTGCTATAAGTGACGGAAGTGAATATTAACCTCGTACTGCTTTATTGATTAATTTGCTCGATATGTTTGTCGAATTGGTGATATTTTATTCGAATAAATTAATGGCTTGTCGCTTAGTGGGTCGGTAAGTATTGATCTGATTGGATATGGAATACATGGTCTCGGGTTTAAAGGCAGCTGCTAGGTACACTTTCCTATTGACTCTATGAAAAGTTTATATTATATTCGTGAGTTGATGAGAATTAATTGAGGATTGTCGCCTAGTGCAAGTGGATGTCAGATTTCAATTGATATTGTTGAACGTATTGATTATTTTATTGGTGAAGTAGCAGATCAGTATGAGTATTTATCCTGCTGCTACGCTTATTACTCTGCTGCTAAGTTATTTTACTCTGCTGTCGGTGGTAATTTCACTTTGCTGTTCTTTATATAACTCTGCTGCTCGACATAATTTTACTCTGCTGATACGCATATTGACTCTGCTGATGGATTTACTCTCTGCTGTTTCGTTATTGCTGGGTTTACATGATTGATAGTTGCATTATTTACGAGCAGTGAGGGGAACACTACTAGAAAAAAGGCCTTTAATGACACGCTTTTTATGACACACACAATATAATGACACGCAAAATCGTAAGTCATAAAAAAACTGTCATAAATTATAAAATCTGAAGGCTAGACGACAGGCATTTTTGTGTGTCATAAAATTCGTGTCATATCTCAAATTTTTTAAAAAACACGGACTTCCACCTCACCCAACTCATTTCATTTTCACACTCATATCTCTAAAACACACACACACACACGCACAAAATAACTCTCTCTCTCTCTAAACTTCGAACCAGACGACGATGACCTAATGGAAGAAGACGCAGTTTCTCCAACCGCCGCCATCCCTAAACTCAAATCCGCCATCACTGGCGGCGCCGCCGGTGTTAAGAAAACCAAAGGCCGTGGGTTCCGTGATGAAACTGATGCTAGTAATCGTATGTCTGGACGCTTCGATTCGCTTGATTCTGATGGTGGACCTGGTCCTGAACGATGTTAGTTTTTTTTTTTTTTTTTTTTTTTAAATATATATCTATTAATTTTATGTATTTTGTTTAGGTTTAATTGTGATATGTTAGGGTTTTTAAGTTTTTTGTTATAGATTTGTTATTTTAATTGTGATATGTTAGGGTTTTTAAGTTTTTTGTTATAGATTTGTTATAGATCTGTTATTGTGATGTGTTTGGCGCGTTTAGAGTATAATGTTTGTTTGGCAACGAGCGTTTAGGAGCGGTTATAATATAATGCTTGTTTGGCAATAAGCACTCTAATTAGAAATGCTAATAAACGAAGTGTTTGGTGTTTAGTGTTTAGGTTACGTCATTTTAACTGTGAAAAGTATTTAGGTTGTGTTTGAGGACGAGCGTTTAGCTTTTAGCGTTTAGAATATAATGCTTGTTTAAGTGCTCCTATTTAATAAACGAACCATTTAGTGTCTGGGATTGTCTAACAACTTATTTTTGGCACGGATCAAAACAACTTATTTTTGGCACGGGTCAAAAGAGGTGGGATTTACTTGGGTTGATCCAAAACACTTTTTGTTCATATATTTTTATTGTTTTCCTATTTTATACCATCAGTCCATGATGCATTCTGTTGCAACAATATTTTGTGGCACATCAACATTTTTCAGTATTGGCTATGCATTCTCTTAACATGGAATTATTTCTCTTATAAAATAGGATTTCGCTTTTAGTTGTAAATGAAATCGAACATGTACTCAGATACTAATAATCAATGTAATGCTCTTATTGTTCTTTGCTGTTTGCAGCTACTGTTTCCAAGTGCTGATACTCGGCACGGTTCGAAGGTTCAAGCAACATAACAAGCACACAGGTACACAATCAGGTTCTTCTCTTAACAGGGCCCGAAACCAACACACAAGATACAGTGGAAGAAAGCCTAGCAAGCACACCTCCTCCACAGGATATTGAACAAGTGTCCTCTTCCACTGTTGGAGAATACCACTAAACCGAACACAGCCTGTCACGAAGACCCAAGAAACAAGAACTTCCGTTCGCAGACAGCTACTAAAGGAGAACACGCCACAACAACCAAACACGACCACAAAAAGGACTAAGCAAGAATAATACCTACGAATGGCTTTTCTGTACAGGTTAGTATAAGATCACACTATAGGACTATAGGTAAGCAGTTGTCGTGTGTAACACAAAAGACATATATTGCAATTTTTAAAATAGTAAGAGATGAACATGTCTTGCTGAACATGTTTGAAATTAAGAGCTTATATATTGCAATTTTTATATGAGCGTCTAATATATAATTCAATAAGAGCAACTTAGATATTGCAAATCAGTAAAAATAGACGTCGCAGTGAAATTGAGGCGGTCAGAAAGAAGTGAGTGGTCAGGAAAAAATTGAGGGCAGCCAAAAACAAAGAAATACATTTGCTGCAAGTTTGAAAAAGGTCAAATGGTATACTAAATGCAAGGGAGGACATAAAGGTCTATTCACAATTGTTTTAATGTGTGCAAATCAAATTGATATGTGCACATATCAATTCCCAATTGAGCTATTGATGCTAGTACATAGATGATATATGTTAATGTGACTATGAGTTGTTGAGGGTTTTAGCCCAGAATTGGCTCTTGTGACTGTTGGAGGAGGGAAAGAACTTGAAGAGAAACTTGTGGTATGATTCATTTACTATACAACTGCTGATATATGCTTATGATTTCTGGATTTGTGTGATATAAATGAGATTTATGGATGTTAATTTAAGTTGGGCGAGTCAAGACATGAGTGTGACTTTGATTTTTTGCATTTTGTGAGGCTCTTGCAGGTTCGACCTACTAGTGAAACCATTGTGAACCATATGTTTACGCAGTGGATACATAGTCATCGTGATCTTCCTCTTATGATTAACCAGGTTCGCTTTTTTACTTTATGTCTTCTATTGTCAACATCTTTTAAAGATTATTCATTTTGTGTTTATTTCGTACGGAGTAGTAATATATGCTTATGATTATTATTAGTGGGCCAATGTTACAAGATGGGAGATGTGTACCAAACCCTTTATTAGGACTCTCGAGTTTCTATGGCAGGAAGGGCATACTGCTCATGCTACTCCAGAGGAAGCAGAAAAAGAGGTTCGTCTAAATCTATATAGTTTATGTGAAAAAGATACAACTCAGATTCTTATCTCTAACAGATCTTTGCTGCTCGTATCACAAGCGATGCAGATGATTGATGTTTATACAAAATTTGCGTATGAAGAAGCTGCAATACCTGTAATACCAGGTCAAAAATCAAGGGTAGAGAAGCATGAAGCAGACTGTGTTGTGGCTGCTGAATCTGCTGGCCGACAAGTTCCAATGGCATTTCTCGAGCGAACCAAGGATGACTTTAGCAAGAAATACGGTGGCGGGAAAGCCAATACAGCTGCTGCAAATAGTCTGAACAAAGAATTTGGGTATCCTAACATTCTTGTAACTATCACGATATTTGCATAAAAACGTTTAGATTATGTTTACGATTTAGCTTACTGTTATCAGACCCAAGCTGAAGGAGCAGATGCAGTATTGTGCAGATGCAGTATTGTAACTATCACGATATTTGAATAAAAACGTTTAGATTATGAAACGCATTGTTTTGATATATATGAAATGCGCTTTTTTGCTATTTGTGTATTTATTTGTATTATGAGATTATCTGTTATTTAATGTGGGGATATTATTAATTTTATAAAAATTATTTTTTTTTTAAATTTTTTTGACCCATGACACGCAAAAAAGGGGTCATAAAAGGGTGTCATAAAAGCGTGTCATAAATTCATGACGCGCGAAATGCGTGTCATAAAGCTTTATGACGGGTCGATCAATGACACCAAAAAGCGCGTCATCTGACCCCTTTTATGACACGCAATGCGCGTCATTAAAGGCCTTTTTTCTAGTAGTGGAAGTAAGCATTGGTTATTGGTTTACACACACACAGGGGAAGTTCACACACACAAGAGAGTTATTGGATTTGATGTACATGCATCACTTGAGGGGAAGTTTCTACTGTTTATTCATTCTTTATTTGTTGATAACAAAAAGGGGAAGAAATATTGTGATGGCATGGCATGGCTTAAGGGGAAGACAAGGAAGACAAGTTTGTTTCATTCAGGGAGATGACTACATCTCAACTTCTGCTACTTCGTCTAGGGAAGTTCGTACACGACTTTGTTTGTTTTGTCATCATCAAATAGGGGAAGATTGTTGGGATTCTAGATTTGATGAGACAAAATAAATAGAAGAATGAAACAAAAGGGCTTAAAGTGACAAATGAAGAATTCTTCAATTAATGAAGAATGAAACACAAGGGACCTGCTTGATAAAGAAGTTTTTATTTATTAGTCCTTCGTAGTATTTTGTAAACCCTAAATCTCTATTATATAAAGAGATCAAGGGTACATAGGTTTCATATGTGTCTTCCATAATGTAGTCAAAAGGTGTGTGTGTGTGTGTGTAACCTAGGCGTGTAGGTTTGTAAACGCCTAGGGTTTGTAAAGTTGGTTCGTATCCTCCAAGGTCTGAGGTGTCTTAGATCCCTGTTACAGTTAGGTAACATGTTATATTCTGATCAAATATAATTGGAGGTGATGATGGTGAAAAACTTTGTGTCAATAACAATTGATTGTTCTTATTCCGCTGCATATTTGTTCATTGTTATTGTTGAACCCTAAGGCTCAAAACGATCCTAGAAACTATCTTTATCACGTCATTAGTTTCTACAGGTGGTATCAGAGCTTGGGGAGCTCGTTACCTAGGGATTCACAAAGTTTATTGGTGTCGACAGAAGCAGATTTGAAGAAGGATCGGACTGGTTCTTAAGAGGTATATACAAATTTATTTTTGTTATCGATTTGGTTTTTATGGTTTACTGGTGACAGGGTATCCTCGTATAACAAATCATTCAATTTTCGTCATAATTGGTTTGTCGCTTAGTAATTAATACACAAGAGATGAATGGGACTGATTTGCTATAAGTGACGGAAGTGAATATTAACCTCGTACTGCTTTATTGATTAATTTGCTCGATATGTTTGTCGAATTGGTGATATTTTATTCGAATAAATTAATGGCTTGTCGCTTAGTGGGTCGGTAAGTATTGATCTGATTGGATATGGAATACATGGTCTCGGGTTTAAAGGCAGCAGCTAGGTACACTTTCCTGTTGACTCTATGAAAAGTTTATATTATATTCGTGAGTTGATGAGAATTAATTGAGGATTGTCGCCTAGTGCAAGTGGATGTCAGATTTCAATTGATATTGTTGAACGTATTGATTATTTTATTGGTGAAGTAGCAGATCAGTATGAGTATTTATCCTGCTGCTACGCTTATTACTCTGCTGCTAAGTTATTTTACTCTGCTGTCGGTGGTAATTTCACTCTGCTGTTCTTTATATAACTCTGCTGCTCGACATAATTTTACTCTGCTGATACGCATATTGACTCTGCTGCTGGACTTACTCTCTGCTGTTACGTTATTGCTGGGTTTACATGATTGATAGTTGCATTATTTACGAGCAGTGAGGGGAAGTAAGCATTGGTTATTGGTTTACACACACACAGGGGAAGTTCACACACACAAGAGAGTTATTGGATTTGATGTACATGCATCACTTGAGGGGAAGTTTCTACTGTTTATTCATTCTTTATTTGTTGATAACAAAAAGGGGAAGAAATATTGTGATGGCATGGCATGGCTTAAGGGGAAGACAAGGAAGACAAGTTTGTTTCATTCAGGGAGATGACTACATCTCAACTTCTGCTACTTCGTCTAGGGAAGTTCGTACACGACTTTGTTTGTTTTGTCATCATCAAATAGGGGAAGATTGTTGGGATTCTAGATTTGATGAGACAAAATAAATAGAAGAATGAAACAAAAGGGCTTAAAGTGACAAATGAAGAATTCTTCAATTAATGAAGAATGAAACACAAGGGACCTGCTTGATAAAGAAGTTTTTATTTATTAGTCCTTCGTAGTATTTTGTAAACCCTAAATCTCTATTATATAAAGAGATCAAGGGTACATAGGTTTCATATGTGTCTTCCATAATGTAGTCAAAAGGGGTGTGTGTGTGTGTAACCTAGGCGTGTAGGTTTGTAAACGCCTAGGGTTTGTAAAGTTGGTTCGTATCCTCCAAGGTCTGAGGTGTCTTAGATCCCTGTTACAGTTAGGTAACATGTTATATTCTGATCAAATATAATTGGAGGTGATGATGGTGAAAAACTTTGTGTCAATAACAATTGATTGTTCTTATTCCGCTGCATATTTGTTCATTGTTATTGTTGAACCCTAAGGCTCAAAACGATCCTAGAAACTATCTTTAGCACGTCATTAGTTTCTACAATAACCTTTACAAGCTAAGGAAATTCGATCAAGTGCATAACCGGGATCAACAAAAAGCTATATTATTGATAACGCATCGACAAATGAAATACAAACCTAACAGTTAGCCAAAACCCTCATGGAGAGTCATGAAGGGTATTTATAGGCTCATCACACTACAAGGTTGCCCCGTGTACATCATCAGTCCCTGCGGGTGCAACTCTATTAATATCTAGTCCAATTCACGTGTAAGACGTCAGCTTCACAAAATAGTAAGGCTAACAAAAGATTATGTTTATAATTATGTTGGATATATTTTTATGTTTATAATTCTCGCATGTGAATCTATTTGATGCCTGTAAATAGAGTTGGGGGACAAGCGTGATAGACAAAAGATTACATTGTATTGCCTTGATAATTATAAAATAGATTACAGTGTAACTTATAGAGGACATAGAATATCTAAACAGACCTAACTAAACTAATCTAATACATGCCTAATAAAACGTACTATTAATTCTAACATCCCTCTCAAGCTAGAGCATATATATTGATCATGCGCAGCTTGTTACAAACATAAAACCAAAATTATTAAGTGATCATCTCTTCCTCGAAGAAATAATCCAAATCCTCAACAAACACAAAGCTAAATGATCTCGCTAGGGATCAAACTAAAATACGAAGCAACCTGAATAAAGAACAAGTCTCAGTACATCTCACTTGGATCTAATAAAAATACAAAGCAAGTGGCACAGACATTTACTGGTCTCAACTAACCACAATATCAAAAAATGAAGCAACCAACCGGTCTTGACTAACTAAAACTCATTCAAGTCATAAAATCCGAAAGAACATAACCAGAATTAAATGGTTTCATTGGGGACAAAACTCAAAACTCTCATTAACCAAAAAAACATAAACTCGGCCAAAAATCATCTCACCGGATCAAACACTAAATTCTTAATATTTAAAATTCAGAATTATAATCTAAAATCATAAGTAAACAAAAATTCAGATCCCCAAATCAAGATTCTCAAGATCAACATCATCTCAATCACCATAACCAATAATCAGAACTCTCATAACTATTAACCAAACAGTCACGAAACTCATAATTAACAGCCAATACCATCCTTTAAATCAGAGCCAGAACCAAAGAACCCTAACAAAATTGAAACAAAAAGACTTGACAGATCTGACAAGATCTTATCGAGGTTCTGGTCGGAATCACAAAAAAAAAGGAATCTGGAAAATATCTTCAGCTAAAACCACTGGATCTGAGCTCACGCGTCGGCATGTGAGGAAAGGCGACGGTGCGTCAGTGGCTTATGGCGGCGCATGGGTGGTTTTCCAGTGACGGGATTTGGGGGTTTTGCAATTCAAAACTAATTTAGTTTGATTATATAAGAGGCGAGATCTTAAACTCGCTCTTTCTGGGTGCTCTAAAAACTGATCAGTACTCACTGGGTACCGTTCTACACATCTAAACCCCAAACCCTAATTGGAACTAAACCTAAAATCCAAACCCTAATTTTAATTTATTGATCTCTAATACCATGTAAACAGAGTTGGGGGAAAATTGTGATAGACAAAAGATTACATTGTATCGCCTTGATAATTATGAAAGAAATTATAGCGGAACATATCGAGGACATAGAATACCTAATATCTAAACGTGCCTAACTAAGGATGTTGGGGAGCGATTCAACGTTCGTAAGAGACTATTAGCATAGCGTTCACGAAGTTTTTGAGGTAATAACACCTAGAGGCAAAGGTTTCAATGGTTTAGCATGTGGCATAATAAGACCGAAAGATCCATCATTTCTATTTACACCAACTCAAATTTTGAACGATGAAAGATACATGTTGATGAAAGATACGTGTCATACTATGTCTGTAATGTATCAATCCATTTGTATTTCTTTTAGTTTTCAAAATATCAAACCTTAGCACGGATAATTCAAATTTTGCATTTGCATTTAGGATTGAATTTGATGTATTAATGGTACATAAGTAGGATTTTGATATGTGTTTTACATTTATTTCGGTTAGATGGGAGGGTTCAGCACATAACAAGTGTATCTTTCTTCATGCCATAAACACATCATCAATGAACTTAACAAAACCTCCTCAAGGTAAGATACTTTTATTGATTATTATTCGCTTATTGTTTCTAACTCATTTTACCGTGTAATATATTGTTGACAAAGGATATCCAGATAGAAACGGATATCTAGTACCATATTTCAGAGACAAGATACCACCGATCTCAATTTGAGTATGAGCGTCCAAACAACATGCAAGAAGCTTTCAACTGCTCTTGTTCGTCTTAACGAAGTTATATTGAAGGGTCGTTTGGAATCTTAAAGAAATAATGGAAAATACTTGGCCAAATGCCTAAATTTATTGTACAAACACCGATCGATGTTATTACGACTACATTTGCTTTGCATAATTACATTGTAGTTATTCGGAAGAATATATGATGTTTAATGTGATCAATAGACAGTCAAATTATATACCACACGAAGAACTTCGTGATGTTCGTGGTCATGACACTAATAATCAATACTTTGTGATGTTATAGCAAGTTTGCTACTTTAATATGAAATGCACGACGAAGATAAAATTTTATTAGCATTTCAATCATGTTTCTCAATGCCTTTTGGACTTTAATAAGCTTTATTGTGTGACATTGTTAATCTATGGTCTTTCATATTTGAGTTTTTTTCTCATATGTTCATTTTTTTTTTCATTTTACATAATTGATCCTATCAATATTAATGGTTCAGGCCCATTAACCATACACCAAGGTCAAACCCATCACAAACAATTAGTAAGGTCCATTATCAACATTTGATAAGCCCGATTACATTCTCAGGCTTCGCACAACCTGGGAAGATCTCTCAGGCCATATAATGGACATACATGGGACAACTGTATCACCACTGTCACTAACGTCCAATATGTACTATCTGACATATGACAATAGGAGACACATCAACAAGAATAGGGGAGAAGGGCACGACCTGGTACGAGCCAAGGAGAAGCTGCCACTTGTATTCTTGTCTACACATCGGATGATCAACACGTGTCCTGTCTTACAGCCGTTTGATCATCCTTGTTGGGTTTACCCTTAACCCTAATACCTCTCTATAAATAGAAGGCATCCCTCACCTTTGAGGGGACTCTCGAATCTCTAGACTCTCTCACACGTATTCATACTATTTCACATAGTAAACACACACTATATAGATTGTTATGAGTGTTACCCAAACTCATGATTCTTAGTCACATATTTGGGTCCTTACTGTTCTAGCTCCTACTATATAAAAGACAAGCAATCAACACTAAATATAAGCTCATGCTCCAGCAACCTGCTCCAACTTTTGCTAGTATTTCTAAACATATAGGGTATCTAATTGAGCTTATTTTAAGGCTTATGAGCTATTCATATTACCCGATACTGTTAATTTACACCTACTACTGTTACTCTCATATCACTATTCATAGAAGTAGGTCCGAAGGAGCCCATCCGAAGGACGAAGCATAGAAGTAGGACCTACCTCACTACTACACAAACTGGTTTTACCCACAAACTTTTCCCACGGAAAAAATTTTGTTGGAAATTTCACACGGAATACACACAAATTCCACACTAAATTGTTGACCAAATTTCCGTGGGAAATATGTCGTAATTTTCCCACGGATTTCCCACTATTTACACATTAAATTGTTGACCAAGTTTTTGTGGCAAATCCGTCGTAATTTTCCCACGGATTTCCCACTATTTACACACTAAATTGTTGACCAAGTTTTTGTGGCAAATCCGTAGCAAATTTCCCACAGATTTGCAACAATATTCACACTATTTATGTTGATTAAACTTCAGTGGGAAACTTGTTGCAAATTTCACACATATTAGCCACGGCCAAAAGTCCGTGGCAAATTTTAGCTACATTACTCACGGATTTCACACGGTCTATGTGTGTAAATACCAATGTGATAAATCCGTGGGAAATATGCGTGTAAATACCTACGGATTTCCCACAAAATATCATTTTTATGTTTGTGTGCACTTACACATTCTCACATTAGTTAGTATGTATTCATATGTATTTGTAGTTTCATATTATATGTGTCTATTTATTAATGTAACTATTTATGCGAGTATCACTTATTTTTGTAACAAACCATTACATATGTATGAATATCTACACATGTATGTTTCGTATGTCCGTTTACGACCTTCATTGTATCTTTAGATGTTTTGTATGTAGGTATACGGACGTGTATACGTGTACCTATATTAAAAAGTAAAAGAAAATGATTATGCCCGTGGGAAAGTTGTCGGTAATTTCCCACCGATTATCCACAAATGTGATAAATCCGTGGGAAATATGTGTGTAAATACCCACGAATTTCCCATAAAAATACCGTTTTGATGTTTGTGTATGCTTACACACTCCCACATTACTTAGTATGGCTTCATATGTGTTTGTAGTTTAATATTTTATGTGATTGTTTATTAATGTAACTATTTATGCTAGTATCACAAGTGTATGTCTAAGTTTAGGTATAACATATATGTGTAACAGATCATTGTATATCTGTGGATATCTACACGTATATGTTCTGTATGCCCGTTTATGATCTTCTGTGTGTATATAGATGTTTTGTATGTAGGTATACGGACATGTATATGCGTGAACGTGTATATGTAGGTTTAGGTACACTATTTATGTGAGTATCACAAGTGTATATGTAGGTTTAGGTATAACATTTATGTGTAACAAATCATTGTATTATGTGAATATCTACACGTATATGTTCCGTATGTCCGTTTATGACCTTATTTGTTTATATAAATGTTTTGTATGTAGGTATAGATGCGCATATGCATGAACATGTTTCTATAGCAAAAAAATAAAAGAAAACGCTTATGTTTGTGGGAAAGTCGTTGGTAATTTCCCACTGATTACCTACCGATTTAATAAATTCGTGGGAAATTTGTGTGTAAATACCCATGGATTTCCCACAAAAAATATAGTTTTTACGTTTGTGTATACTTACACATTTCCACATTACTTTTTTTGTTTTTATACGTACGAATTTTCACATTACTCTTTAATACATTAGCTGAAGCCAACGTCGCCAATTAGCGTCTAATATGTTTCATTAAAAGATCTTTTGACTTAACGAATCATAACTTTTAGCAAAAACATACTACATGTACTATATGTCGTTGAATTATTTGCGGATTATTATGTCGTTGAATTATTTACGTGACATTAATTTAGGCACTACTCCGACTCCGGCACTAGAAAACCTAATAAGTCAAATTTAAACGAGAAACGATCACATTTTATTTTATAAACGTATTTGTTATCAAACTCGATGGAAAAACATTTTTAAGACGAACGGTGACGATTAAAAATTTAATCGGTGATGTTTAATATTTTTCGGGAATAAAAACTAGTAACCTCGAGAAAAAATAATAAAAATTATCTCGCTAGTCCTTACACCGACTCCTCAAGTGAAATAAAATACTACACAAAGACCCCTTTTTGCAATTTCCGGTTTATTAAAATCATAAAACCCTAACCCTTATTATTTCTTTTCATTTTCATCATCACCAACCTCTCTCTCCCTCTCTCTTCTAGCCGCCGCCGGCCACACCTCAACCACCACCACCGCCGCTCCTACAACTACACAACCACCACCAAAATAACCCTCACACTCTCCTCTCTCTTTTGATACTACTCACGCGCCTCAAAAACATCCCACCTCCCTCGTATTTTTGCTACGCCGCCGCCATTAACTCACCACCATCATTTCCATACCCTAAAACCTATAGATCGAGTGAAGACACGGTAAGAAAACGCGTTTTTACGCGTGGGTTGACTCACTCCGAGTCAACTCGTGGTTTATATTCATTTTTCGGGATAAAAACAAATGGGTTGATATTTCATTGAGTTTTGAACTAATAAAAATCGGTTGGTATCGATATGGGTCATGTGTGTCGCGTTTTTGTGGTGGTGTTGTGAAACCGAGAGCTTAAGCTCACTGGTTTGGGCTTACTTTTTTTTTGGTCTTATAGTTCTTGTGGTTATGTTGTTGATATATTTGATATTATTGTTGTTTTGTTGATGTAATCGTGGAGCCGAGAACCCTTTGGGTTCGTTTGGTTCTGTCGCGTCGAGAAAGCTTGAGCCGAGACCCTCTTGGTCTCGGCAATACTTGTGGTTTTAAATAACAATTGCTAAAGAAAGGGAATTGCAAGTGCTTCATTTATAATATGTTTGTGGCTATTGTGATGTCTTTACAGGTTGAGTTGAGAAAAGATAATTATAAGCATTGTGAAATTCAAGAGGTATATATGTTTGCTTTATGCAACTTACTTGAATAAAGCATTGTGTTCACTGTTTGCTTTATGCAACTTACTAGAATTGAATTGTTGCTTTGTCATATCGAGTTATATATAGATTTGATTGGTTCTAATAAGTCAAAATTTTGTTTTTAAGTGTATCTCTATAACATGTGTTCACTATTTGCAGGTAAAAATGTTGTAAGAGAAGTTTTACTAGAAGAATATATAGGCTTTTGGCGAACTGAATAAATGATGGAGGATAAAGACTCATTTTTGGAAGCATGTTCAGCAACATAGATAGCGGCTAGTATATTTTAATTGTTTTTCTAGACATTATTATCGCATTGTGAAAACTATTTGGCTGTGGTGTAATCAAAAAATTTGGTTTTGCTGGTATTGTATAACAATTTGGTGATTTATGCATTTTGGATATTTTATTTATTTGGGGCAATTGCATATATACCCACTAAAACTTCCATATTTGCATATATACCCAAAACATGCATAAGTTGCATTGTACATCATGCAATAAAAAATTGTATTATGGGGAAATAAGCAAATATTTAAGTTTTAGTGGGTATATATGCAATTCCCCCTATTTATTTTAGTTGTTTTTCCAGAAATTTATATCTGTGGCAAAAAACTGTGGGAAAGAATTGTTGGAAATCTGTGGCAAAAAAACCACAAGAAATCTGTGGCGAAAAAACCACAAATTTATGTGAAAAATGGATGCTAAAAATGTGGGAAATTAGTGGGAAAATGGCTGTGGGAAATCTGTGGCAAAAAAACCACGGATATATATATGAAAAAATGGACGCAGAAACTGTGGGAAATCAGTGGGAAAATGTTTGTGAGAAAATTGTGGGAAATTAAAACCACGGATTATCCACAGTAATATCCGTGGGAAAAAAGTCAACACTCGGTGGGAAAATCAGTGGGAAAATATTTACCCACAAGGGTTTTACACACGGAATGATTTTGTGTCAAATCCGTGGAAAAAGGCCCTTACCCACGGGGTTTCCCACGGATTCTACCGTGGGAAAAACCAGTTTGTGTAGTAGTGCCTGCAAGGTTTTACTTCAAAATTATAAGACACATGACATGCATGAGCAACTATTAGGTAAGTTGAGGGTTACAAATACAAAGTTTTTAGAATATTGTGGGCCCAAAATGTCAAACTAACCCCATTTTGCAAAACAAATCAAAACTACGCCATCCCCATGTTTACAAAGCATACTCAAAATCACACCATTTATACAAAAAACTCTGTTTATATATGCAAACGTACGGCACACATATTCTTGACAAATACCTTCACACCTTTACTTGTGTATTTAGCACTAACTTGAAGTAATCTCTCTTCAATGAATATCGTTGGTCATCAGTTGAGGCATGCATAACATTATTGTTGTTAAAAAGTGCAGACTGTTTTGGATCACAATTCAGAGTATTTAACTTCGATAAGTGGCCAGTATTATATGGGTAAGGTGGTTTCAATTGTGTTTGGTACCAACCAAAACAAGTACGGACCCTTTGGAAGGACGGGCAGTGATGATTTAGGCTTTGAAGAATTCAACTAAGATTTTGGACCAAAGTGTCGTAACATGCAGAAGTGCTGTTTTGGAGGATTTCATGGAAGCATTTCTAATGGCTATTTGAATTCCGTAGGTGTTTATGTTTATCATTGGTTTAAAATGATTGGCTGAATGAAGTTCAATGTTTTTTTATTTTTTTATTTTTTTTTTAATTTTTTTTAATTTTTTTAATTCTAGTTTCTGAATCTTTCCTCTATCTATGTTTGTTTAAGGGTTTTGGTCGTACAATAGCTACGTACTTTTCAAAATGTCCCGTTTTGGTACGTGTACTATTTTTCGTTCCACTTAATGTAGTTTACTTTCATGTTTTGTACCATTTTGCACTGATAAACTTGATTTACCGATACTGATAGCACCATTGCCACGTTTTCTTGACACGTGGGATTTCCACTACCAAAATAACTTATGTATCTCCCCTTTTCTTCCCCAAATCAAACCAAAAAAAAAAAAAAAAAAAAAAAAAAAAAAAAAAACCTAATCGATCTAGCGGCCATTATTGCAAAACCCCAATTCAAAATCCCTAATTGAAGTAAGACAAATCAACGGCATCTTCAACAAAATTCTTTCATATCATCCCAAAATTCATTCATAGCAGCCATTGATGACTTCTATTTTCTTTTTGATACACTCTGTAAATACGGATTTCTGAAATTTGCTACTGAGATGTTTAATAAATGGAAAAACTGGAGGTTCCAGCCTGATGCAAAGATTTACACTATTTTAATTTACGGGTGGTGTAAAATAAACAACTCTAAAATGGCAGAGAAGTTCTTTAGAGAGATGGCGGATAGTAGAATCGAACCTAATGTTGTTACTTACAATGTTCTTCTGAATGGGATATGTCAGAGGTCTAGTTTGCACCCTGACAGGCGGTTTGAGAGGACTTTAAAAGCTGCTGATAATCTTTTTGATGAAATGCATCAAAGAGGTATAGAACCCGATGTAACAAGTTATTCTATTGTGTTACATGTTTATAGCAGGGCACATAAGCCAGATCTTACACTTGAAAAGCTAAAGATAATGAAGGAAAAAGGCGTTAATCCATCATTGGCGTCTTATACATCTGTTGTTAAATGTCTTTGTTCATGTGGACGGATTGAAGATGCTCAAAAGTTGCTTGATGAAATGGTGCAAAATGGGGTTACCCCGTCTGCAACGACTTATAACTATTTCTTTAAGGAGTATAAGGGTAGGAAAGATGTTGAAGGTGCTTTGAACCTGTATAAGAGAATAAAAAATGATTTTGCATCATTTCCTAATACACGTACGTATAATATACTTATAGGGATGTTTATGAAGTTGTTGGTCAGCATCATATATGCCACGTTGGACATTAGCCGGTTTTAAAAAAGTTTAGCCGGTTGCAGGTAAACAAGTGTGCAAAATGGTACAAAACATGAAAGTAGACTACATTAAGTGGAACGAAAAATAGTACACGTATCAAAACGGGACATTTTAAAAAGTACGTATCTATTGTACGGACAAAACCCTTTGTTTAAATGCTTTAAAGCTTTTCATTCCAATTGAAGTGTTTCAAGGTTGAAAAACTTGGTTATATATGTTTTTAATCTATTTATTTTCATTTCTCTCGAAATTAATTTCAATAGTCGTTGTTTCTTGGTTGAATGTTGTATTCCTCTTTAAGCTGTTTACTTTCAGCATTGGCTTGTAATCTGAATGCCTAATTGGATCTTTAATCCCATAGAAAAATAACACTTAACAATATAACCCTAGTTTTCGTGAATACAGAATATTAAAAGCTTTTTTTTTCATCAATTGCGGGAATATATAAATCACGATCTAGTATAAACTGATGACTGAGTATATAACTTGGGATTGACATATCTAACTTTTTATTAGTATTGTTAGATAAGATATAATTTAGTACTAACAAATGTATGTTTCAACCCTTTTTGAAGACTTATGCTGTCAATGCTTCTGACTTCATTAAATTTACAAGTATTTGTTTAGCATGTGCCGCACATTTTAAAATTTTTAAATATCTCATAAACGTTAAAATTTTCGGATTTACGGATAAAACTATTATTAACCGTACGTTAAACAGGGTTACAAATATTAAATACAGCTAAATTTATTATTTTTTCTTTCATAAAAAATTATGGCGGTTTAAAGAATAATTATATCTATGAATAATAAAAGTTTTTAGTTAGCAACAAACAAATATCGATAAAATAAAATTATTAGTTGTAATCATAATTCGAAAGATGTTCGAATTATGATTACAACTAATAATTTTATGTTCTAGTTATAAACTGGACGAAAATTAACGTTATTGTTAGACGTAAAAGTGAAGACCATTCTAATATCTGGTCCCTTATATAACATTTTGTATTTTGCTTTCTATGTATACGTATGGGTATAAATAGTCTTCCTAGTCTGGTAAACTATAAGGGCACGTTTGGTAGAGAGAATTTCAGAGATTATAAATAAAGTGGAGAATTAAATCCAGAGAAATAAAATTGAACGAGAAATTAATTAAATTCTACTGTTTGGTAGTGCCAGAGAATTGAAATAATTTATAATCACGAAACAATTTTTTTTTTTCTTTTGGAAAACATATTTTGAGCAGCATTTTTTTTCCAAAGTATTTTGAGCACATGATGTTGCACACGTAATTTGTTTACATAAAATTTTATTAACAAAGTACATTCTTTAAAAAATTATAATTTGAAGATTAGAAGAAAAAAGATAAAAAAAAAAAAAAAAAAAAAAAAAAAAAAAAAAAAAAAAAAAAAAAACTCATTTCACTAAATTCTTAGCCAAAATGATGGAAATGGAGGTTAACCAAATTACAGTACCACTTCTCTTCAATTCTTTATCAATTTCCCTTCAATTCTTTATTTTTTTTTATTTCTTTCTACCAAACAATAGAATTTAATCCAATTATATTTTTCTTATTTCTTTTCCCTCTACCAAACATAACATATCTTTTCCCTTAACCAAACATTAGAAGGAAAAGAAATAGGAAAAATAGAACTGGATTAAATTCTATTGTTTGGTAGAAAGAAATAAAAAAGTGAAGAATTGAAGAGAAATTGATGAAGAATTAGAGAGAAGTGGTAGTGTAATTTGGTTAACCTACATTTCCATCATTTTGGTAGAGAATTTAGAGAAATGAGTATTTTTTTTCCTTTAATTTTTTTTTTTTTTTTTCTTCTAATCTGTAAATTATAATTTATTAAAGAATGTACTTTGTTATTAAAATTTTATGTAAACAAATTACATGTGAAACATCATGTGCTCAAAATATTTTGGAAAAAAAAATGCTGCTCAAAATTTGTTTTCCAAAAGAAACGAAAAAAAAAAAATCGTGATTATAAATTATTTCTATTCTCTGGCACTACCAATCAGTAGAATTTTATTAATTTCTCGTTCAATTTCATTTCTCTGAATTTAATTCTCCACTTCATTTCTAATCTCTGAAATTATCTCTATCAAACGTGCCCTTCACCACTCTCTCAGGCTAGAATTCTTTACTTAATCTTGATATATTATGGAACAATATTTTTTATCAGGAGCCTCTATATGGATGCTTGAGTGATGCAGTTTACTTATTTTTTAATACAGGTTTTCTAGCTTTAAAAAGACATATGAATAGGATTTTATGGTTTTTGAGATTTAATGGTTCAAATTCCATTTTTCTTGTTTCTAAAGCTTTATAGTGGTAAAATTTAAGTTTCCATCAGTTTAGAATTGTTGTTTATACAGACACATCAAGATTTGGGCAATTTAAGTTCGAGTTTCGTTCTTATTTTTCTATCTCATGATCGGGTTTATGTACTTTGTATCTCGTTGATCAGGCATCTCGTGAGAAAATCTCGGAACGCGTCTCCACTACTTTGCCAAGTTGTTACGAGATAGAGACCTTATCTCGTTATTCTAATACGAGACAGTACTGTTTCTACTACTTTCTATTTATGTTAAGAGATTTGACCAGTCAACACGAGGTGGTTATTAATTTTCAGCATTACGAGATTGGTTCTTCTTCATTGTGTTACGAGATTGTTTTTAGTCACGAGGTTGCTAGTTTGTTTTACGTTACGAGGTAGTGTATTTAGAGATAGTATTTAATTTCGTTACGAGATAGTATTATCACTTTGATTACGAAGTTGGGATTTCAAGTTGAATCACGAGGTAGTTATTTACGTTTGAATCACTATATTGTATCAAGCATTTGTGTTACGAGGTTGGTTATTAAGATTTGTGTTACGAGGTTGTTTACAAGGTTTGTATTACAAGGTTGTTCTTTTAACGTCAATTACGAGATCCACTTCTATTCATTTACAAAGTCTACAACATGAACCTCAACACAATGTCAGCTAAACAAAGTCAAATCATTTGTCCAACAAAAAAATATATAAATTATTAATCGAAATTGGAATATAGATATCAAAATGTAGGCACGACCTCACGGATTATTATGAGATCCTAAATAAAACGCAATTTTAATCGTCATTTTTCTTATATATGTAAATAGGCTGAAAATGCGAGTTTGACTTTATAATCAAAATGATGTATAATTGTTTTGATAATTTTACCTAAACTAACGCAAATGTCTCTTTTAATGTGTCTCACAGACGAACATAAACTAACACAAAATGTTTTGATAATTAGTTTTTAATGACGTCTAAGAGTTGAGGATGTTCAACTGAGACGAACTTTTATTTCCTCACGTGTACTATACTTGGTTACTAGATCATTATCAACGTCACCTTTATATTCTTAAACCAAAATGTATGCAGTTAAGTGAACCTATTCACATATATGGGACATATAATGAAATGAGAACCTAATACCTAGTTTATTCTGTGACTAATCTTGACTTCTCAGTTTCAGATTCCCCCTCCCCTTACGTGAAAACGAAAACATGCATCAATATCTTAATGGAGACACAATGCCATATGCCTGCAATATGCATGCACGGTAATCGAACACATATCAACACTCTTTCCTATATATACTCATAACTACATCATGTTTGTCATAAAAAACATCAAGTAACTTCAAAGGTATAACAATGTACGATCGTCAAGCGTCCCTTAGAGTTTCTCCGAGCACTTCATTGGGATGTTCTATCAGATTAAGATGTCTTACTTCATTGGGATGTTCTATCAGAAATATAATATGTTTTCCGTAAAACATCTACACAGATACTACTTTTGCTAGAAAATGTAAAGTAGTATACATTTAAGGAAACCTGGTTTACATGCTACGTGTAGTAATAGAAGAAAGCCATACTAGTCAGCACCACTAAGATAGTTTAGGATCAAGCCCGGCCTTCCAATTGTAACTGGTAATAGAATTCGTCCTGGTGAGTCTCAGCAAGATCGATATAATTGCTTCCTGAAGGAGACCATATATAGTGGCCGGGTGGAAGTGTGGAACTAGAGGTTCAAATCTACGGTCACATTCCTTGACAGTTTTAGTTACGTCGTCCTTAGATGAGAAGATATTCTTGTTCTTCCATGGAATACAGTTAGTTTTAGTACTAGAAAGAGCGGTATTTTGTTTCTCAGAGTTAAGCTTTGTTGTCTTTAATGGCTTAGATGATTGGCCGAATGAAGTTCAATGTTTTTAATTCTAGCTTCTTTTCTTTTTTTTTTAATGTTTTAAAGCTTTTCATTTCAATGAAGTGTTTCAAGGTTGAAAAAGTTGGTTATAAATGTTTTTAATCTATTATTTATTTTCATTTTATGTCGAAATTAATTTCAATAGTTGCTTTTTAGTCGAATGTTGTATTTCTCGATCAAGGTAGGCTTTTAAGCTATTTACTTGCAGCATTGGCTTGTAATCTGAATCAATATAACCCTAGTTTTGGCAAAAACAGATTAAAAGTTGAATTTCATCAATTGCAAGAATATATATATATATATATATATAAATCATGATCTAGTATAAACCGATAAATGTCGAATGTATAACTTGGGATTGACATATCTAACTTTTTATTAGTATTGTTATCTGAACGGCTGTAGTGTAACCGAAATGTTTTTTATCAGCACGAAAGTTTCGAACTCTAATGAATCGAAAAATATATGCATGTGATGTGTATACAATGGGGCTATGGGCTTCAGTGAGTGTCACGGATGGTTATCGATCTTAGATCAGATATCATTTTGTACCAACAAATGCATGTTTCCACCCTTTTTGAAGATTTATGCTGTCAATGCTCCTGACTTCATTAAATTTAGAAGGAATCAAGTATCTGTTTAGCTCGTGCCCCATAGGCACAATTTCAAAATTTTAAATACCTCATATAAGTTTAAAAAAATTACGAATAAAACTATTATTAGCCGACGTTAAATGCGGTTACAAAAACTAAATACGGCTAAAATTCTTATTATATACGGAGTATTTCATAAATAATTATGACGGTTTTAACTAGGGGTGTTAACGAGTCGAGCTTTTAATGAGCTACTCGAGCTCGAGCTCATTTAACTCGAGCCGAGTTTGATAATTTTCGAGCTCGAGTCGAGCTCAAACAAAATGTAGAGCTCGAATAATTTCACGAGCCGAGCTTTTAAAACTTGTATTTAGCTCGGCTTGTTCGAAAACCCAAATCCTTATTCGACCCGAACGAGCCAAACGAGTTACTCGAGCTAAACGAGTCAAACGAGCTAATCGAGCTAAATATGTAATTTCAAAATATTTTAATTATAAGTTTTTAATTACTATTAGAATTATAGGTTAAACTTAAAACCAAACTAACAATATGTTAACCTTCAATCACATCAAAGATATACACTTTGGTTTATATATAAAATATAAATATAAATTAGTAAGCTTGGGCTTTTGTTTTATATACCTCACATTATTTTTCTTTTGTTTCACTCATCCAATGTGGGATGTGGAATGAAATCTTTTTTCTTTTCTTTTTCTATTCAAGCTCAAAGCATTACTTGGATTCTTAATATGTATGAATAAGTTAAATGTGTTAAATAAATTGTTACTCATATATATATTAATTGATCATATAAGTGTTACTATTAGTTTTATGCTAGTTAAGTATTTTATAAAGAAGTAACTAATATGTTTAATAACCCTATCAAATATATAAATGAATTAAATCCAATCATAAATACCACTAAATAAGAATTATGAATCATTAGATGATTTCAATGAATCTCGCTCATATGGCTCACGTGATGTTGAGAGTTATATCGAGGTTTTTGTGATTAGAAATATAGCATATGTGTGTATATTGTATATAAACGATTCCCTTTTATGATTTTCACGCTTACACACACAAAAGACACATACAATGAAATTTAGATATTTGTTATCACATGTGACACATATATATGATGTTCAAATATGTATAGATACATAGGACACGCACGTATGAAAGCCAAATATGTATGGACACACACATATGAAATATATAAGTGCGACCAATTTTTACATATAAAAACACATATTTGATATATACATAAGCACAAACTCATTGTGAGGCTGCTAAAAACAATTGGTTCATAATTCTTAGACGATATAACATAAACAACGTTATCTATGGCTCTAAGACAATAGAATATAAACAAATTTATCATCTTCGATCAATCTGATGATGAAACACGAAGATTGCAGTTGGTAATATTCTTGTAGAAACTCTTATTCTGAGTTTAGTTATGAAATAATTAACTCTTACACTCATTTAAATCATGTTAATTAGTTGATATATTTATGATAATGGTTTATTGATTATAATCCATTACATGTGAATACAAGCATGTTTATGCATACACATACAATGCCTCTAATATGAGCATTTATACATACAAACACATACATACATTCTTACATATGATACACACATATATTTACAAGAGACACATGAAGATACATAAATACGCATCACATAACATAACTGATTTGGTTCACGACTCAAACAATTTGTAATTTACTTGAGCTCATTAAATTATTTATGATCTTGACTCTAGCTCGAATAACAAAATTTCCTCGATCAATTTCAAGAATCGAGCTTACAAAATTATATAATTGGCTATACTCATTTGAAAATCATGTATATAGAATAAAGTAAAACATGTACTAGGGAATTATAGATGATACAAGTATATCAATTATATGTTCTCTGTGAACCTTAATTACTCATTTATTTTATTCTTTGAGCATCATTTTTTTTTCTTTTCTATTATTAGATCAAGTGTATTAACTTTGTTGTTTAGTTTAATTATTAAATTTGTTAGCATAAGTTAATGGAAAAAAAACATATTTTAATTAAGAATTATAATTATAATAGAAAATGTAACAACATAAAATTTATGTTTTGAAAATTTGGTATAGTAGTTGTATATTGCCTAATCAAAGAAAAAAGATGACAAGTATCACACATTGAAAATAATAAGAAAAGTTGAGAGAGATGGACACTATAAAACAATGAACCACTTCATTTTTGTTAGACCCGTTTCCCGGGTACTTATACCCCACCCTAGATGAAAATGGACCAAAGGCCTTACGTGACTAGCCAGTCAACGAATGTTGCATTGTGGTCAAACTCGATAGTCAACCTAATAGTCAACAAATGAGTTATATGGTTATGAAAGTGCTTTACGGCACATTTAGAAAGGGAATGGACTTCAAGGACCTAAGTTGCCATTGTGGTAAATGTATTATAAGTTGGTTGGGGCTAAAGTAGTAGGAAAGAGACTAGAAGGACCATTCTTGCCATAAACCCAAACTTGTGACTAGCTAATATTATCCATGAAATTATAGAGATTTCCACATTATCCTAGGGTGTGGTTGTGGTCCGGTCTAGAGAGGAGAAAAAGGGAGGGAAACCATAAGCTTATGGTTTGATGGTTCTTATGATGAAGGCTAGGTGTTCTCATCCAAGAGATAGCTTCTAATATCAATCAATTACAAGTAAGTATTTCCCTATCTTGATGTTTATGAGGTTAAGGTTTATGATTGAAGTGGGTTTTCATCATATGATCAAAGTATGATCATATGATGATATAGAAAGGAAGTTGGATAAGTTTAATGGGATATGTAAACCCTTAATTATGGTAATGAGCTCACGCGTCGGCATGTGAGGAAAGGCGACGGTGCGTCAGTGGCTTATGGCGGCGCATGGGTGGTTTTCCAGTGACGGGATTTGGGGGTTTTGCAATTCAAAACTAATTTAGTTTGATTATATAAGAGGTGAGATCTTAAACTCGCTCTTTCTGGGTGCTCTAAAAACTGATCAGTACTCACTGGGTACCGTTCTACACATCTAAACCCCAAACCCTAATTGGAACTAAACCTAAAATCCAAACCCTAATTTTAATTTATTGATCTCTAATACCATGTAAACAGAGTTGGGGGAAAATTGTGATAGACAAAAGATTACATTGTATCGCCTTGATAATTATGAAAGAAATTATAGCGGAACATATCGAGGACATAGAATACCTAATATCGAAACGTGCCTAACTAAGGATGTTGGGGAGCGATTCAACGTTCGTGAGAGACTATTAGCATAGCGTTCACGAAGTTTTTGAGGTAATAACACCTAGAGGCAAAGGTTTCAATGGTTTAGCATGTGGCATAATAAGACCGAAAGATCCATCATTTCTATTTACACCAACTCAAATTTTGAACGATGAAAGATACATGTCGTACTATGTCTGTAATGTATCAATCCATTTGTATTTCTTTTAGTTTTCAAAATATCAAACCTTAGCACGGATAATTCAAATTTTGCATTTGCATTTAGGATTGAATTTGATGTATTAATGGTACATAAGTAGGATTTTGATATGTGTTTTACATTTATATCGGTTAGATGGGAGGGTTCAGCACATGACAAGTGTATCTTTCTTCATGCCATAAACACATCATCAATGAACTTACCAAAACCTCCTCAAGGTAAGATACTTTTATTGATTATTATTCGCTTATTGTTTCTAACTCATTTTACCGTGTAATATATTGTTGACAAAGGATATCCAGATAGAAACGGATATCTAGTATCATATTTCAGAGACAAGATACCACCGATCTCAATTTGAGTATGAGCGTCCAAACAACATGCAAGAAGCTTTCAACTGCTCTTGTTCGTCTTTACGAAGTTATATTGAAGGGTCGTTTGGAATCTTAAAGAAATAATGGAAAATACTTGGCCAAATGCCTAAATTTATTGTACAAACACCGATCGATGTTATTACGACTACATTTGCTTTGCATAATTACATTGTAGTTATTCAGAAGAATATATGATGTTTAATGTGATCAATAGACAGTCAAATTATATACCACACGAAGAACTTCGTGATGTTCGTGGTCATGACACTAATAATCAATACTTTGTGATGTTATAGCAAGTTTGCTACTTTAATATGAAATGCACGACGAAGATAAAATTTTATTAGCATTTCAATCATGTTTCTCAATGCCTTTTGGACTTTAATAAGCTTTATTGTGTGACATTGTTAATCTATGGTCTTTCATATTTGAGTTTTTTCTCATATGTTCATTTTTTTTTTCATTTTACATAATTGATCCTATCAATATTAATGGTTCAGGCCCATTAACCATACACCAAGGTCAAACCCATCACAAACAATTAGTAAGGTCCATTATCAACATTTGATAAGCCCGATTACATTCTCAGGCTTCGCACAACCTGGGAAGATCTCTCAGGCCATATAACGGACATACATGGGACAACTGTATCACCACTGTCACTAACGTCCAATATGTACTATCTGACATATGACAATAGGAGACACATCAACAAGAATATGGGAGAAGGGCACGACCTGGTACAAGCCAAGGAGAAGCTGCCACTTGTATTCTTGTCTACACATTGGATGATCAACACGTGTCATGTCTTACAGTCGTTTGATCATCCTTGTTGGGTTTACCCTTAACCCTAATACCTCTCTATAACTAGAAGGCATCCCTCACCTTTGAGGGGACTCTCGAATCTCTAGACTCTCTCACACGTATTCATACTATTTCACATAGTAAACACACACTATATAGATTGTTATGAGTGTTACCCAAACTCATGATTCTTAATCACATATTTGGGTCCTTACTGTTCTAGCTCCTACTATATAAAAGACTAGCAATCAACACTGAATATAAGCTCATGCTCCAGCAACCTGCTCCAACTTTTGCTAGTATTTCTAAACATATAGGGTATCTAATTGAGCTTATTTTAAGGCTTGTGAGCTTATTTGGCTCGACTTATGTTTTATAATCCCATTTTTTCTGGCTTATTTTTCAGCTTCTAAGCATATTTTTCTAATTTAAAAAAAAAATTAAAAAGATTTAGATTAACGGCGAAACTCCGACACCATACACCCCTTTTGGTTTCCGACTAACCCCGTGAACCTGTCTAAAACACACACCCTTAAGTTACATTGTCTTAAAAAAACGGGGTTTTTGCATTATGAGTCGGAATTGGTATAGCATGAAAAAGAAAAAAGACAAAATTTATAACTTGTTAAACAAGTACTAGTAATTTCTTTTAAGCTAAAGAATAATACACTCTTTCGATTTCAAATGGGATGTCCAATCTTGATTTGCACACAATATAAGTAAAGTGCGATCATTACACTATATACCGGTAAACTTCATATAATTTTTGAAAAATAATTTATTTTGTTGAGATTTAAAAACAGACATTTGTCCTAAGATAAATTAAAATAAAAAGAAATACATTTAGTTTAGCATATAAGAGAGATGGGATACAATGAACTTCAAAATGCATATATCTCTAAATTTTTTTAAAAAAAAAAAAATCATGTTAGTGCGCCATGCCTACATGATAAACCAAAACTGTAAACAAAATTTTTTCTGCTTTTTGATTCTCAAAAGCCAAAGCCAAAAAAAAAAAAAAAAAAACAAAAACAAAAACAAAAAGAATAATAATAATTAAAATAAAATAAACAAATAAAATAAAATAAAATAATATATATATATACGCCTTATATATATATATATATATATATATATATATATATATATATATATATATATATATATATATATATATATATATATATAAAAGAAAAAAATTAATAAATAAAAAATAAAAAATAAATTGAGCCATATATTTTTGAAGAGCGTCACTCCTTCTTTCTTTCGTAGTGTTTGGTATATTGTAATCAAAGCCGGAATGAAAAATAATTACGATGTAATGAAAAAATGTTGTTTGTTTACATTTATAAATGATTCTTTATAAGGAATGATCCATTTTACCAAAACCATTCCTTAGGGGTCCCCTACTTTTTCTTTTCATTACATCTTGTAATTGAATCACAATTACATAAAACTCCATTATTAACTAACCACATTAAATAAACTCCCTATCATCAATGGGTATTTTAGTCTTTTTATTATCGATTCCATTACATCTTATCATACAAACCAAATATGATTATAAGGACAATGAATCATTACATTACACTATTTATTCCATTACATCATTTATTCCATGCATTTGACATTTCATTCCATCCTACCAATCGAACCCAACTCTTTCATTACACTTTTATTCATTTCCATAGCACGAAAACTGATATGATTATGTAAACACTATAACCGAAAGCGAATAGTGATAAAATCTAATATAAAAGTCGATAAACAAGGTGCACCTCAAAAGAATGAAACCCTAACAAGAGAAAACTATTAATAATTTAATTTATTGATCAAACAAAGATAAATATTTCAAACTCTAACCCCAACATTTATAGAGAAAAATTAGATCGAGAATTAAATCATCTTTCTTCCCAAGAATCATAAACAAAATAAAAAACTAATTTAAAACATCACTAAAACATAATTATCTCTTAAAATGAATTAAATAATAAAAACGGTCAAATTTATTGAGGTGAACCGATTAAACTAGGTTTCAACAAGTTCACTTGACATCCTGCCTTAAACAAAGGTGAATCGCTTGAAATGTGTTTCAACCAGTTCAGTTAAACTTATGTCTTCACCATTAGGTCTTATAAACACCTTAGTATGTTGCTCGACCTTATCCTTGTTCCCACCTTCAATCTTGTCCTCGTTAATATAGTGATGAACAGTGGTGGCTCGAGGGTAAAACAATTAAAGCTAAGGCTTTAGTCCCCCAATTTTTGAAGGCCCTCGATTTTCCATGACCTTATATATAGATAGCGAGTTAGTCACATGTTTGTTTTTACCTTTATCTTTAGAGAGCATTATTATGTAAGCCCCAAATTAGCCGATAAATTTTAAATAATTTCGTAAAAAAAAATTACAAGTTGTAAAGCTTCGCTTTAGGCCTTCGTGAAGGTTGAGCCGCCACCCGATGAACCGTGTTTGCCCAAACCAAACTATAGAGGTGTCCTTGCTTGCTAAGTTCATTGAATTAACAAATAGTCTAGTAAAACCAAAACCAAAAAATAAAAATTATTTTCAAATATATATTCTTTAAAGAGCGTGACACCTCGTTATTTCCATCACCTTTTAATTCATTGCCATTTCCCAACGGCTCGATTCAAGTGGCTCAACCAACTATTTAATTTCTTAAGAAACCTCAGCTTGTTCGTATTCTCACACATAACCAGCCATCTCTTATATAAGTTGTGATTGGATTTGGTAGTTCCATATCAAACTTGAAAGGTATATATTTGATCCTTTTCTCATACCAAATGGCCCAAATGATTAAACTCGGTCCCAAAGTAACTAAAGGTTCTGTGTGGGACGAAGGTGGCAAGTCTGATATTGTCCAAATTCTTATTTCACATCAACAAGATTCTATAAAATCCCTTCAGTTTTTATATTATTCTAAAGGGGTCGGATCTCTTTCGGAAGTACATGGAGAACACACTGGTACAAAATTTAACACGGTATGTATGTTCATGCTTTTTTTTAACCGGCTATTTTTTGTGAAGAGCTTCTGCATGCAAGAAGCTCGAGAATATGAAAGTTACGGAATTGTATTACAAGCAATAATTGAAATATTGTATGTTTATACCATTTTTATCCTGATTTTAAGATTTTGAAGTCATTATTAACACCGTGCGCAAATATTATTATTGTATTTCTAATTTGTGAGTTGTACCGAAGCATAGTTATGAGTCTAGAACTACACATGCATGTGCCAAAGGGCATCTGGCCTAGCATTACCATTACCATATAAGGTGTATGCCTTAATTTGTATTAAAAAGGGAATTTAATTTCATGATATTATTGTTTTTTTAGTTATAATATTGGAAATCATTTTGACGTTTCTTGTCATCCTACATGTTTATATTTGCAAAGGTACGACACACATATTCTTGATAAATGCCTTCACACCTTTACTTGAAGTAATCTCTCTTCAATGAATATCATATCGTTGGTCATAAGTTGAGACATGCATATATAGTTTTATAATGTTGGTAACAATTCCACTTATAAAAATACTTATAACTTACAGCATATGTTTTGTTTAGTCCTTTTTTTTTGTTAACATTATTGTTGTTAAAAACTGCAGATTGTTTTGGATCACCCTTCAGAGTTTTTAACTTCGGTAAGGGGCGAGTATAATTCTACGGCCGGTAGGGTGGTTTCAATATTTTTTGGTACCAACAAAAACATATACGGGCCCTTTGGAAGGTGGTCGGGCGGTGAATTGTCTTTTTTCTCTGAAGAATTCAACTATGAATTTGGACCAAAGTGTGGTAACATGCAGAAGTGTTGTTTTGGAGGATTTCATGGAAGCATTCTTAATGGCTCTTTGAATTCTATTGGTGTTTATGTTAATCCTCTTAAGGTTGGTAAATTAGCTGGGGATCTTTTTGATGATTGCGACCTTGAGGACGTCTGATTGAAAGGGATGATTGATGTGTGCTAGAGAGGGGTGTTTTGTTTTTCAGAGTTAAGCTTTGTTGTCTTTAATGGTTTAGATGTTTAGCCGAATCAAGTTCAATGTTTTTTTATATTCTAGTTTCTGAATCTTGCCACTATCTATGTGCGCTTTAATGGTTTAAAGATTTTCATTCTAGTGAAGTGTTTCAAAGTTGAAAAAGTTGGTTATATATGTTTTTAATCTATTTATTTGCATTTTATGTCGAAATTAATTTCAATAGTTGCTTTTTAGTCGAATGTTGTATTTCTCGATCAAGGTAGGCTTTTAAGCTGTTTACTTGCAGCATTGGCTTGTAATCTGAATGAATGATTGGATCTTTAATCCCATATAAAAATTAATATAACCCTAGTTTTGGCAAAAACAGATTAAAAGTTGAATTTCATCAATTGCAAGAATATATATATAAATCATGATCTAGTATAAACCGATAAATGTCGAATGTATAACTTGGGATTGACATATCTAACTTTTTATTAGTATTGTTATCTGAACAGCTGTAGTGTAACCGAAATGTTTTTTATCAGCACGAAAGTTTCGAACTCTAACGAATCGAAAATTAAATATTTGCATGTGATGTGTATACAATGGGGCTATGGGCTTCAGTGAGTGTCGCGGATGGTTATCTTAGATCAGATATCATTTTGTACCAACAAATGCATGTTTCCACCCTTTTTGAAGATTTATGCTGTCAATGCTCCTGACTTCATTAAATTTAGAAGGAATCAAGTATCTGTTTAGCTCGTGCCCCATAGGCACAATTTCAAATTTTAAATACCTCGAACGAGTATAAGTTTAAAAAAAAATACGAATAAAACTATTATTAGCCGACGTTAAACGCGGTTACAAAAACTAAATACGGTAAAAATTCTTATTATATATTTCATAAATAATTATGACGGTTTTAACGAGTAGGGGTTTTAACGAGTCGAGCTTTTAACGAGCTACTCGAGCTCGAGCTCGTTTAACTCGAGCCGAACGAGCCAAACGAGTTACTCGAGCTAAACGAGTCGAACGAGCTAATCGAGCTATATGTAATTTCAAAATATTTTAATTATAAGTTTTTAATTACTATTAGTATTATAGGTTAAACTTAAAACCAAACTAACAATACGTTAACCTTCAATCACATCAAAGATATACACTTTGGTTTATATATAAAATATAAATATAAATTAGTAAGCTTGGGCTTTTGTTTTATATACCTCACATTATCTTCCTTTTGTTTCACTCATCCAATGTGGGATGTGGAATGAAATCTTTTTTCTTTTCTTTTTCCATTCAACCTCAAAGCATTACTTGGATTCTTAATATGTATGAATAAGTTAAATGTGTTAAATAAATTGTTACTCATATATATATATATATATATATATATATATATATATATATATATATATATATACACATATATTAATTGATCATATAAGAGTTACTATTAGTTTATACTAGTTAAGTATTTTATAAAGAAGTAACTAATATGTTTAATAACCCTATCAAATATATAAATGAATTAAATCCAATCATAAATACCATTAAATAAGAATTATGAATCATTAGATGATTTCAACGAATCTCGCTCGTATGGCTCACGTGATGTTGAGAGTTTATACATACATACATTCTTACATATAATCCATTACATGTGAATACAAGCATGTTTATGCATACACATACAATGTCTCTAATATGAGCATTTATACATACATACATTCTTACATATGATACACACATATATTTACAGGAGACACATGAAGACACATAAATACGCATCACATAACATAACTGATTTGGTTCACGACTCAAACAATTTGTAATTTACTTGAGCTCATTAAATTATTTATGATCTTGACTCTAGCTCGAATAACAAAATTTCCTCGACCAATTTCATGAATCGAGCTTACAAAATTATATACTATTGGCTATACTCATTTGAAAATCAAGTATATAGAAAAAAAGTAAAACATGTACTAGGGAATTATAGATGATACAAGTATATCAATTATATGTTCTCTATGAACCTTAATTCCTCATTTATTTTATTCTTTGAGCATCATTTTTTTTTTCTTTTCTATTATTAGATCAAGTGTATTAACTTTGTTGTTTAATTTAATTATTAAACTTGTTAGCATAAGTTAATGAAAAAAAATCATATTTTAATTAAGAATTATAATTATAATAGAAAATGTAACAACATAAAATTTATGTTTTGAAAATTTTATATAGTAGTTGTATATTGCCTAATCAAAGAAAAAAGATGACAAGTATCACACATTGAAAATAATAAGAAAAGTTGAGAGAGATGGACACTATAAAACAATGACCCACTTCATTTTCAATAAAGAACCACATCTACTTGAAATTATAAGAAATATAAGGTATGATTGTTACACTCTTTTGCTTCAAATGCAAACTAGTGTTTATTATAAGTTACATAAACTTTAGTTTAAGCATTAAAACAATTTTTATAATTGTTAACGAGCTTTCGAGCTCGAGCTTGAGTTAATAAACAAGCCAAAGTTCGATCTTCTATACGAGTGTCTTAAATTTGAAAGTTAGCTTATTGTAAGATTAAAATAAAAAAAATAAAAATAAAATTAAAATTAAAAAAATAAAATTTTTAAACGAGCTTCGAGCTCGAGCTCGAACAGCAAAAAAATATTCGAGCTCGAGCTCGAGCCAATTTATAAAAGTTTATTCGAGCTCGAGCCGAGTAGTTAATAAACGAGCCTAGCTGGTTTAGGCCAAACTCGACTCGGCTCGGATCGTTAACACCCCTAGTTTTAACAATAATCCTATCTATTAATTAGAAAAGTTTTAAGTTCGCAACGAAGAAATATTGATAAAACTAAAAAAAAAATTATAAACGGTTTAAAGATAAGTAATTATTAAAATAATGTTTGAAATTACTTGGGAGTATTTTGTATAAGGTGTAATAACAATAAGGAAAAGTAATAGCTTGATATAAATTTGAATATCAAAACTGGGTTAAAAAAATGATTTGCATAATCTGATTTACAAGCAGTCAAACCGGTACATATGTATAGTGCAACCGTTTGATGCACAAATTAATGCCTAACAGGTAAAACGTTATGTATGCAAATCAATTAAAAAAACACAGAAAAAAATCATAAAGGCTTCGTTTGGTTCGTTAAAATCTGATGTAATATGATCTAACTATAATCTGATTATATTACGTAAGATGTTTGGTTTGCAGAATAGAGAAAATTGTAATTCAGATTACATTACATAGGCTGTTTAGTTTGCAATGTAATTATAATTCAATCACTTTAGCTACATCAAGTATGAGAATTAAGATTATATAGCAAGTTGTATGGAAAGTTATGAATTACGTTTTAATTCATAATATTATCATTTAGAGCATCAATATTTATAAGTTATTTATTTATACAATTCTTTTGACAAATTAAATTTTTTTAAAAACATTCAGCAAACCAAATGGACTTTTAGATTAGAGCAAATTCTCTAAAGGGTACAAAAAGTGAGGTGTTGGTCACCATCTGGGCCAAAAATAACACTTCTTCTCAAAATGGTCATGTGCTAATGTGATCTTGTTAATATCAATCCTGATTGGGCTATTAATATTGAGCTTTGTGATCTTGTTAATATCAATTATGGGTATCATTTCTTTTTTTGTTTGTTCGGTTTTTCAGAAAAAATAAACAAGAAGATAAGAGGAAGAAAAGGTGAGTGGATGTGATAACGAGAGAGAATAATATATATATATATATATATATATATATAAAAGAGGGTAATTTTGTCTTTAATACTCATAATAATAAGACAAATTATCAAATTAAATTTACTTTATTATTAAAAAATAGACACGTGTCGCACATCTAATGGAGTCGCACATTCGCAACCGTTTTTTTTTTTTTTTTTTTTTTTTCACTTTTTGTACCTTTTAACAATTTGCTCTTTAGATTACACGAGACTGGCGACGATCGCCGCGTTGCGGGCGTACCTGTTATTTTTGCAATGTTTTGGCCGTTTAAAAAATTGGATTAGTTTTGGATTAGGGAAAAAGGAGGGAAAAGATGAACAGTTTTTGAACAGTGAATTTCCTCAAAAAACGGTGTCGTTTCTCTTGTGATTTAATATTGGATAAATGTCTGGAGTAAAAAAATAAAGCAATTGAATAAAAAAAAAAAAGAAATAGACGTAACCTTAGTTGAGGTTTTAGTTTTGGCAATGTTTCGGTTCATAAATTTAATAATACAATATAAAGGTGAACTTTTTGAATTGAAGAATAATGAAATTAATTGATTGACTTATTATTTTTTGGGTCATTGTGACGGATATAACGTAGAATATTGGATATGGATTTAATGTTATTACGGGTCCAAAGTAAAAAAAAATAAAGCAATCGAATACAAAAAACAATAGACATAATCTTAGCTAATTTACATTTTTTTTTTCATACCATTCTTATAAAAATATACATGTCTATAAAAATAAAAACATATACTATAAAATATAAATCTTTACACAAAGTTATAAGCAACACTGTGTAGGTTTCATTGCATAAATTTTGGGATTAAGGCTTGGTATTGGTGCTCTTCCAGCTGTACTTTTGTTATGTATAGCAAACATTTCCAGTTTATAAGATTTCATACTCAAATTCATAGTTGGGTTCTTGTTCATCTGATGAATCTGCAATAGAAAAATGAGAATGAATATGATACATAATTTGTTAGTGTTAGTCTACATTTGAAACAGGATTAAATCCTGAAGTGTTTAGGAAAAAGAAGACACCAAAAACCTCATTTTTAAGTCGTTCGGCCTTCGCAAATAAACAGTCCGGCCAACCCAAGTAATCCCCTATAACATCAATCAATACCGCAAAAGGCTCAAAATATGAGTAAGTCTCCAGCAGGGGAACCTCTCGATGGTTTTTGGAATTCGACATCAGGAAGTGTTTTCACACTATCGACCGACATCGACTCATCCCCATTGGGTTGGTTGGTCTGGAAAGTCATGGGAGAGGCAGGCTAAGTGAAATAATATACGGCATGATTAAAAGAATAAGAAAATATATAGTGGTGGAAACAGAATGCTGCAAATGTAGTTTTGTCAGTGACAATGAAAAAAAAAAAAAAAAAAAAAACCTCTTAATACATCTATAAATTAGAGGATTTGACATACCTGAATGGTGAAGTATAATGGATGGAAGCAGATGAATGCTGAAATGTGGAGATGACAGAAATATTGAATTGATGCTGTCTCTAAATATAAAAAAATTGGTTAAAATGGGTATAAAGCTGGCTTTTGTAATGTTTAATTAAAGTCATCGTTTACCTGGGAAAGGAGAAATGGAGCTGTAATTCTTATGTCTCGTGTCATCGAGAGAGAAGCAAGTCTAAAAACATTGAATAAAATAAAAGCTTAAAGCATAAAAACATCACAAAATATATGTTATTTTTTTATTTTTAGATAAATAAAGTAGATGTTATGGACCGGCCAGAGCTAAATTTTGTTCACATAATCATAACTGTAGTGAGACAAACGGTTCTGGTCAACACTATGGTTGAATTCTGAAGGAAAGATGGGAAATGGAAGAGGACGTTACGAAAAAGTAATTTTTTTTAAAATCACTTGCCAGAACATTCTCTTCGGTTTCTCATCTTTCTTTACAAACTTAACCTTATTGTTGATCAGAGCCTTTTGTGGCTCTACGGTTATGAATATGCGAACAAAAATTAGGTATGACAGACGCATAGGACTAATTGGACTTTAGTACTTTGAACCTCTCCTCGAGAACCTATTGCTATGCAGGTAAAATATGTGCAAAAGTTTGCACCAAACCCATTGCAATGATACCGACATAGGAATATGTTTTCGAGGGGAAGCTCAAAGTAATCACGTTTGTTGGACAAAAAATGCAATGATTCTCAAAAAGTATGTAAGTATTGGGATTGATGTTGAATGAGAGAAAGAAGGAATGTGCCTTGTGATGAACAATGCACAGTATACCATTATAACAATCAAGATGGTTGAATTATTAGAACACATGTATCTATGATTACATTATTTTGTAGACGGATGGTTTTAAGTCATAAAAAAGGATGGAATTTAAAAAACAACATAGCTAACTTTTCTAAGATTCTTTACAGTTCCTTTCGATGTTTCAACGCACTTTGTGCAAAGACCTGCACCAGGTGATTTGCTAGATTATCGAAAGAGCAAAAGCAAATGTATAGCAACTTAGAATAAGTAGGTATGTTGAATTTCCATACTCATTTATTATATTAAACCATTCATCGACAAAATAATGTCATCATTTGATATATAAGTTGATGTTTTCAACCTTTTTTTTAAACATGTATGTTATAAATTTGATGCGCGTGTGCGTATTGCTCTAATTTATACCCACGGTATGTCGTTGTGGTTTTAGCAGTATTCAAGTTTTAAATTTATATTTAGCCGACTTATCAATAACACACACACTTTAACGAGCAGTGTACCCGGTCAATATGAATATAATGGTAAGTAGAGTGTCAATCACTAAGAGTGGAACGTATTATCTAGTTATTCTAATCAGTATTTTAATATCTTAAGTTAGCTATACAACCTAATCTAACGCAAGGGGGTTTCAGCCTGAGAGACTGGCACGGTTTGGTTATGATTAAATATAAACTAAACTAATAGGCACAAATCAGCGATTAGCACACACGTACACAGATAGATACTTGAGACAATAAGAAGACCTGTCCTGATAGTTAAGTAGCTTGTCACTTGTTTTATTGCTAGTTTTATATGAAGTGTATAGTTCGATGCAACGCACCGAGATTAATCCCTTTCTCATTGGCTCTAATCTTATCGGCGAGTAAACCCTTAATGATTACTTATGTCTATCCTACTTATCTTTCTTCCTACTTTTCTACAGACGATAGAATGCATAGGCGATAAAATAAATAGGCGAGGACAGAGGCATGGCGATCCGATCAATGCTCAGCTAGACACAGAGGTTATCAATGCACTAATAAAAGTCACCAAAGACATCAACATATAAACTTTAATTAATGGGAAAGCAATTTTAAGGGGAGTTGAAGTGCATGATTAAATCAATGACACAAGCCCATCAATCCTGATTAATTAAAGTGTACTAATACAATAAAACAAAACTACTTAATGAATTGAATACATGCAGGACCTTCTTACAGCTCTTGTATCTTCGTTCAAGGTGTGTCTTGTGCTGCTACTTCGTCTGACTTCGTCCTAGGGTTTCTTCGGTCTTCGGTCTTTTTGTTTAGCTAAATGTCGAACCCCGAAATTCGTCTGACTTTGGGGTATTTATAGTTTCTGTCTGAGGGCTAGATGCGGCGCATAGGATAAGTAGATGAGGCGCATTGACTTAACTTCGCGTGGGGTCCAAGATTAACATATTCAGGAATATTCGTACACCGCCAGAAGATGCGGCGTAACTCCATTCTTGTATGCGGCGCATGTCCTTTGCCGTCTTGGATTATAACTTGTGAAATCTTGATAGTGATGCGCCGTATGTTAGGAGTAGGATGCGGCGTATCTGGAGCAAAATGGTCTTGATCTTGTACATTTCAGTAGACTCTTAACTTCTTGCTTATTTTGCTCCATAATTAGTCCAAAATCACCAAGTTTCACATAATACTTGTTTTTACCTGAGAATTACAAAAGTAAACATTAACGTATCAATTCTCACAGATAATATAATAAAACAAGTCAAATAAATAGGATAAATGATGGTAATAAAATGTACTTATTTGAGTTCATCAAATATCCCCCCACTTGAACTTTACTTGTCCCCAAGTAAACCTTAGAATTAATCTTATGAAAATGTATCCTAAAAGATGTTAGGATTTATTTTTATATTTAAGCATGTATTCATTTTTGTTATAATCACACAACCAAACACTTAACGAATTAGAAATAAAATAAAATATTTTGATAAAAGCAAATCTAATCGTTTAACTGTCCAGTCGTGACGAATATTCTATCATAAGCTTGGCAAGTATACGCATCTCCCCCACTAAAGCCAAGGAATAACAAGTCTAAAGCGGTAAAAAGGGTTTGTTGGTTAAAGGTTAATCATTCTTCTTAATCTCTATCGATCTCAAATTCCAGAAAAGGCGACAAAATCACAAATACATGATCGAATCCACGAACACGATACTTGCAATTGCTCAAATCCTTAACTCGAATAGGCTAAAGATAGGACCAAGTAATCTTCACCAATAATATTATATCAAAAAGGGCGACAAAATCATAAATACATAGCCGAATCCACGACTACGATACTTAAGATTGCTCAAATCCCTAATCTCAATAAATCAAAGGTTTGGATAAAGAATAATATAGGGTATGGATAATATTTGGGATATAAATTGGTGTAAAATGAAAAATAAACAAAACAGATAAATTAAAATCCTAAGTGTGGTTAATTGCTATCCCAACCATCCCATGAATAAGACTCATATCATTGAATAACTCACGCTTTAACACTTGAAACACACGCTTTAGGTGGACACGAATTATACTCAACAAGATCTCAATCAAAGAATAACCTTAGTTGGCGTTCCATAACGTCCAACTCCCATTCAATCCATAGATATAATATATAACAACTAGTGGTGATATCGACCACTTAATACAAAACTTTACATAAGTTGGTTAAAACAAACATCCAACTCTTCTTTTTCTTTTTCTTTTCTTTTTTTTTCGATTTTTTTTTTTTTTTTTTTTTTTTTTTTAACTTGAAACATAAACATAGATGTGTAAAATTTCACCACATCACTATAACGATAACTTTGGATAATTTTTCCATACTTTTCATGACTTCAGAAATAACGGTAATAGTGAAAGTAGTAAACACACGAAAAATAAACTCAAAGATATACAATATTTACTTTCACTCCAATTGCATTGTGCAATTTCCCGACCTAACCATAGATAATGAATTACGCACGCGAACACAGGTAATGTAAGGAAACACACTTTTCCTAAAGCAATTAACCAACCACGGATTTTAATCTACAGGGTAGGCTAAGGTGTAAGGGTGTAACGAAACATTATAACAAAGGTGTAAGAAACGAAAGGAATGGCTCTGAGTGTTTTTCTAGGGGTATCTTACTCTAAAAGTGAGAGTAACAAAAGGTTTATACGGGGGTTAACTAACCAGTGTAGTTAGTTAATATCACATAACATATAAAGGCTATTTGGGTGTAATCCTAGAAATTTACCAATTTAGACAAGTCATTCCAATTATACAGATAATACTTATTATGGTGGTCCCGAATAGTATACAAGCCAAGTTCTAAAGTTTACAAGTCACCGGCACACTCATAGATTTGTGAATTTTTGAAAAGTTCACAATTTTTGAAATAACGTCATGTGTGCAGCTATGTAATTTAGACTTTAAACAAAATCATGCTAAAAATTTTTAATTTTGATATATTAAGCACATTTTAAGCATATTTTGAAAAAGTTTAGGACAAGTAAGTGTTCTAATTCTCCAATCCCCCCACTTAAGTTAAACAGCGTCCTCGTTGTTTGTAACAAAGATTAAAAACTGGAAAATAAAAGAATTAGAACAGAAAAACTCCCCTGAGATTTGCTCGGTATGATCCTCCATTATTTGTATAAGAGCAAAAATCAACTTCCTTGTGGATGAGAACGTTTAAGCTTCATATTTGATGTATCCACAGGAAATGCAGGAATCTATAATACCATCAAGACTTTAACACACCTAAGTTAAGAATGTTCAAACTTGCATAATACATTAGTAGTTAGTGAAAATAAAACTTAAAAAATTAAAATGAAAATCATCAGGTCAGTCGATACGCCGTATCTTATGGAAGAAGATACGCCGTATCTGTTAGACCCGTTTCCCGGGTGTTGGGACCCCACCCTAGATGAAAATAGATTATGGCCTCATGTGATTGGCCAGTCAACATTTGTTGCGTAATGGTCAAACCCGATAGTCAAAATATGACTAAAGTGGTAATGTAATTATGATATGTAACTAGAGGGGCTTAAGTTGCCAAGTGTTAAACATGTTACATGTGTTATAAGTTAGATTGTGGCCAAAGTAAAAAGAATGGGACTTGAAGGGTCATTATTGCCATTATCCCAAAGTTGTATCCTAACTAATTATATCTAGGGATTTCTAGAGAAATCCACCTCATTCTTGAGTGTGAAGGCCGGTTCTAGACCAAGGAAAAGGAGGGAAAGATAGAGCTAGGTAATGGCTTATGATGAAGAAGATAAAGGACCCATGTTTATGATCCTTGATGAAGCGAAAAGTGTACCGCTTTTAGGGGGTCATTTAAGCCCTAAATCGTATTTATTTGATCAAATATTGCCCTAAATCGTTCCTTTTGTCATTTTAGGTACTTTGGAGAAGAAATCTGGAAAAGGAAGCATTTTGGACGTTTTTGGAGCATAAAAGTGAAGAAAACGACAAAGTCTCAAAATCGGCTGAAAAGTACCTTTGACGGCGTCAGGGATTGCCCTTGACGGCGTCATGGCTTGGCAAAAAAGGTGGACATGAAAAAAATACACATGATAAGCCAGAGAATTTTGCATGAAAAATCTGACGGCGTCACCCTTTGAAGTGATCAAGGTCGTCACGGTTTAAGCTAAAGAGGGACGGCGTCAAGCTTTGATAAGCCAGAGCGGATTTTGGAGGTCTAAAGAGGGACGGCGTCAGGAAGGCCATCCGGGAACCCTAAAAGCGGCGAGGTGACGGCGTCAGGATCTACAACGTGACGCCGTCAGCCCTTAAACTCTATATATAGTTTTGCAATTTTTTGTCATTAGTGTGGAACTTATTGTGTGTAACTTTGGAGGAGAAACCCTAAGACGAATTTCTGCCATTTTTAAGGGTTTTCATACCCTTGGATCTCCCATGTTTAATTGAAGATAAGTATTTATTTAATCAATCAATATGTCTATGTGTTGTTTGATTATAACTTGTTCTTGTCTTTTGATTAACATGCTAGGCTAGATTTATCTTGTGTTTGCTTAGATCTAATGAAACCTAGCTATTGATTATTGATTATTAGTGTGTTATTAATTGTATTGGATGATTGTTCATCGATGTTAGGCTTAAGAAAACTGGCTAACTTCCTATTCGGTAACTTGCTTGAACGTCTTAAGAAACATGAACCAATGCGTACTAAGGTTTTTATGGTTGTATTTAATGCATGAGCGAATTCTAGTGATCCCATGTTAGGAGCTTCCTAGCCGGCTCGACATAGGAGTGAAGTAGGAGCTCATAGAGTTGGGGAAGTACGTACGCCACCCCACGATTGGTATTAAGGAATACACCCGTCATCCACGCAATTAATACACATTAATCAACCGGTAAAAGATAGTTAGGGAGTAAGGAAATCTAAGTAAACACATTTCTCTCCACATAAGTTTCACAACATTTTCATTTTCTGTTATTTTATTTTAATTGCACTCGTAGTTATTTGGCATAGTTGACTAGCAACTAATTCCGCCCACTCCTTCAAACCCGAGATTTTACTTGCTTTCATAAAAATATAAAAAATACAAAAAGAATCTTCCCTCACCCTTAGACCTATTAAAGTAGTTTTTCATACCTAACGAACACTATTCCCTGTAGAGAACGATCAATCCCCCGTACTTACCACTACACTATACTACATCGGTCAGGTACACTGCCTGGTGGGGTTGTAAGCCTCTTGAGATCCCTCGAGAGGTAAAACCTGTTGTAAGGTTGCAAAACCACGCATCAAGTTTTTGGCGCCGCTGCCAGGGGAATAGTTATTGTTTAGGTTGAATTTTTTATTTTAATAGGTCTACTCACTAGATTCCTTTCTAGTGAGATTTTTTATTTTATTTTTCTAGGTTTTTCTTTAGTCTATCTTATTTCTTTGTACTTTTGTTTGTGACACCTTCCACCTACCTCATGAGTAATACTGATCGCTTGATCCCTGTTATTCGTATTTTCCGCCGTGCAAATTTTCAACTACCCGTTCCCGCCCCCATCGTAGAAAACAACAACCTTTCACCCGACCACCACTTTGGTAACAATTCTGAGATGGAGGATTCTGACCGTGAGAATAACTATGTTAGTCCATTTTACAACTCAGACTCCGATGAGGATGCTGGTAATGGAGAAGTAGTTAACGAGGAATGGGGAAAAGAGGAAATTGATCCCTTTAAGTATGTTGACCCTAGGACTAAGATCGAAAAGGATAGCCTCTTTAACATGCAATTTCCGTGTAAGATTGGTTATCGTGATTTTTATGCTTATCTTAACTCATCTTTGCCTATGAACATTATCTCTCGCGCTAATTATAATAAAATCATGGTAGATGAGCTAGAATATCAAGGAGATAACATTGTTGCTAGGATTAAGCCACTACACGTATTCGTGGGAAGTTTTGTGTATTTGGTGGATTTTATGGTTATGGAGAACTTAGGAGAATTTATTGATAACAAATTAACCCAAGTCATTTTTGGAGAACCCTTCAAAAGGTTGACCAACCTTGACGAAAAACTTGTGGACGGGTTAATTACATTCTCGGATGGGGATGAAGATTTTGTTTACCAAATGCCCCGATCACATCCTAGGTTTAAGAACTACTCCATTGAATCTTGCAATAGACTTGTGCCTATTGACTTGTTAAGTGAGAATGATAAAAGAAAGGGGCTCAAATATCCACATGAGAAAAATAAAAGATATTATCATGGATGTCTGGAGCTGAATGATGAATACAAGAAAGATGAGGCAACAATTAGATGGCTCACACTCGGATACGTGAGCATAAGCGACACTAGATGAGCCTTACTTTGAGTCTAGCTACAAGACTCGTTAATAAAGAAAAGCGCTTCTTGGGAGGCAACCCAAGCTTTATTTGCTTTGTGTGTTTATTTATTTGTTTGTTTGATTTTATTTGCTTCCGTATGTGTGTTTAATTTTTATTATTATTGATTCATGTTCAAAACTAAATTTGTGAAAATGCTTTATCTTGTTTTTAACTTCGTCTTAACTACATGTAAAGGTATTTTGCAAAAGTTAAGTGTAAGGGAAATCCAAATCGGTTTATTAGAACAAATGAACATGAATCGTAATAATAATAAATTAACATACATATTCGTATTTGTTTGAGTCAAATGCTTGTATCGAGTCATAATGATGTTTTGCAGGATTTCCAGGAAGTAAGGTATAGGTTTTTCCAGAAATTTTCCGGAAACTTAACATGAGAATTCTGTCAGATCATTTCTGACGGCGTCAGGTTTTAATTTTCAGAAATTTTTGAAAGTTTTGTTTTCATAAAAAGTTTTTATTAAATCTATAACTTATAAACTCCAGGAATCTGCAAAATTATCATTCCACAAGCATTATATCCTTATATATAGAATTTATCCCGCCGATGTTATGCAGGTTTTCGTGTTTGTTTTCTCAGGTTTAACAGGTTATTTTGGACAAGGAGATGTATGTGGAATCAAGCTTATGGCGATGCATTAGTCTTGGAGCTTCTACATTCTCTTGGAAGAAGATCTAACCATGTTACTTCATTATCCACCGAGCGAATCAGGGGAGTATTTGATTTCATTCTTTTACCTTTTCACTTTTACATCTTGTTATTTGAACATTGGGGACAATGTTCATCTTAAGTGTAAGGGGGGGTAAAATACGATACTTTAGAGAATACAAGTACGCTTGATTTTTGTTTGTTTAATGGTAGATGTGTAATAAAATTGAGATAAATACATGTTAGGGCAATTTTAGTGCCAAATTTAAAATTTTTTACAACATTTAGGAGTGAAATTTTGATCTTAATGAGCGTCTCATGGATAGGAAGTTATATGACTAGCACAAAAACCGTACCACTAAAAAAAATTTCCACCCCAAATATGTGAGGTTCGCCCCTAGAATTGGTAGGAAAAGCATTTATGCTATGATGTGAGTACCGGTAGCACTTAGATTCTAGAACTTGCGTTAGGACCATTCCGAGGCCACAAGTGAGACTACATTCGTGTAGTTAGATTTACTACATGATAAGAGGCATTAGGATTAACCCATTGTTTTACACCTGTGTTTTTGTTATAATTACTTTGGCTACATTGGTCAAGTAATTCTCCCACAACCTTTGCGTTGTACTCATTTTTAGTACACGATACCCCTAGTACACCCCTCAGAGCCTATCTTTTCGTTTCGACCTTTAAGCATTTTACTTAAAGGAAGAATTTGTTTACACCCCACTTAAATGTACACCCAAATCGCCTTAGCCTACCTTGTATGCACTCATTTTTAGTGCATTATTGTGACAACATTTGTTTAAACCCAAGTTAATTATCTAATTGATTACATGGTTGCTAAGTCGAGTCATGTCCTTGTACATATTGTTTTGGGACGATTGGGACTCATGGGTAAAGTACTAGTGTAATGGAGTAATGGGGAAGAACATCATTTATTACCCCCATATGTGCTAAATATTTTAAAAGTACTCCAAGTGTTTCGATTATCTTAATTCGAGTCATTAGAATAGTTATTTGTAAAGTTATGTAAAAGTTCAAGTGTAAGGGGAATGCAACGCCCCTATGATGTATTATTTTGGATGGTAGGGCAAGAGTGTATGCAAAAAAAGAAAAAAAAAAGAAAAAAAAAATGAGAAAAAGAAAAATAGAAAAAACATACGGACTACCATCCCGTTTTATTTTATGTTTATTTTATGTTTTTGTTATTTTGTTTTTTTAGCTTAAGTCGAGTCTAGTCTTGGCTTAGCAAAGCCATATTGTACATGTAATCAATCAAGATCTTTAACTCGCCACCAGTAAAATATCCCTTATCCAACAAAACCGTGTTTATCATATCCCTACACCTCACGTTATAACCCGTTTAAAAGCCCTCTTTGATAGTTTATCTTAGGTGCTTACGCCTAGTGGAGGAGGTTTTCGATCCTTTCCCAAGCCTATGGTAATCTATTTGCTATGACAGGTAGTGAGAGATATTATCCGTTCTCATTTATGAGATTTATTTTGATGACACTTGAGAGATGTGAGTATCTAAACACTACTTGTGAGGTGCTAGTTTGTAATCTCCGTGCTTATTATGATTAAAGTGGAACGACTATTTGTTGTAATTACTTTTATATTAGCATTAAATGACCCCTAACTTGTATTTTGATTAGAATAAAAGCGCATTTGCTTGAGGACAAGCAAATCTCAAGTGTAAGGGTATTTGATGAAGCGAAAAGTGTACCGCTTTTAGGGGGTCATTTAAGCCCTAAATCGTATTTATTTGATCAAATATTGCCCTAAATCGTTCCTTTTGTCATTTTAGGTACTTTGGAGAAGAAATCTGGAAAAGGAAGCATTTTGGACGTTTTTGGAGCATAAAAGTGAAGAAAACGACAAAGTCTCAAAATCGGCTGAAAAGTACCTTTGACGGCGTCAGGGATTGCCCTTGACGGCGTCATGGCTTGGCAAAAAAGGTGGACATGAAAAAAATACACATGATAAGCCAGAGAATTTTGCATGAAAAATCTGACGGCGTCACCCTTTGAAGTGATCAAGGTCGTCACGGTTTAAGCTAAAGAGGGACGGCGTCAAGCTCATTTCTGACGGCGTCAAGCTTTGATAAGCCAGAGTGGATTTTGGAGGTCTAAAGAGGGACGGCGTCAGGAAGGCCATCCGGGAACCCTAAAAGCGGCGAGGTGACGGCGTCAGGATCTACAACGTGACGCCGTCAGCCCTTAAACTCTATATATAGTTTTGCAATTTTTTGTCATTAGTGTGGAACTTATTGTGTGTAACTTTGGAGGAGAAACCCTAAGACAAATTTCTGCCATTTTTAAGGGTTTTCATACCCTTGGATCTCCCATGTTTAATTGAAGATAAGTATTTATTTAATCAATCAATATGTCTATGTGTTGTTTGATTATAACTTGTTATTGTCTTTTGATTAACATGCTAGGCTAGATTTATCTTGTGTTTGCTTAGATCTAATGAAACCTAGCTATTGATTATTGATTATTAGTGTGTTATTAATTGTATTGGATGATTGTTCATCGATGTTAGGCTTAAGAAAACTGGCTAACTTCCTATTCGGTAACTTGCTTGAACGTCTTAAGAAACATGAACCAATGCGTACTAAGGTTTTTATGGTTGTATTTAATGCATGAGCGAATTCTAGTGATCCCATGTTAGGAGCTTCCTAGCCGGCTCGACATAGGAGTGAAGTAGGAGCTCATAGAGTTGGGGAAGTACGTACGCCACCCCACGATTGGTATTAAGGAATACACCCGTCATCCACGCAATTAATACACATTAATCAACCGGTAAAAGATAGTTAGGGAGTAAGGAAATCTAAGTAAACACATTTCTCTCCACATAAGTTTCACAACATTTTCATTTTCTGTTATTTTATTTTAATTGCACTCGTAGTTATTTGGGTTAGTTGACTAGCAACTAATTCCGCCCACTCCTTCAAACCTGAGATTTTACTTGCTTTCATAAAAATATAAAAATACAAAAAGAATCTTCCCTCACCCTTAGACCTATTAAAGTAGTTTTTCATACCTAACGAACACTATTCCCTGTGGAGAACGATCAACCCCCCGTACTTACCACTACACTATACTACATCGGTCAGGTACACTGCCTGGTGGGGTTGTAAGCCTCTTGAGATCCCTCGAGAGGTAAAACCTGTTGTAAGGTTGCAAAACCACGCATCAATCCTTCTTAGCTTTGATTATAAAGTAAGTAATCCCTCTCAAGTTAGTGATTTAAGTGGGTTTTCATCATATGATCAAGATATGATCATATGATGATATGTTTAGGAGATAAGTATGTTGATGGGTTTTGATAACCCTTGTTATGTGTTTGATTATTATGTTGTTAGGTTTTATTATTTTGTGAAAGAGGATGATGATGATGATGATGGAAGAATGTGAAGATGATGATGATCCTTGTTATTGTTTAGCTTGGTTTGAGGTAAGTAAAATGATAATAGCATATGTATATGGATTTCTATCATTATGTGTTATGTATGTTTATGATGAGAAGATGAGCTTGGACTATGCTTATGTGATGCCATGTTATGGCTTATGTGATGAGATGATGCTATGGATATGTTGATATTATGTGCTAGTTGAGTTTGAATAGTGAGCTATGATGTAAGTGTTTTATGTATATGATGCATCATGTGGATTGAAGTATATTGTATGTTATAGTCGTTTTACTTACTAAGCCGTTGTGCTTACGGTTTAGATGTTTAACCGTTTTGTAGGTTGGCATGTTATATGGTCGGCTTGGATATAAGGATTAAGGAATTGGATTAGCAAGACCAAAGGTAGTATATGTATAGGAGCTTAGGTAGAATACCGAGCTCATGTGTATGGTTTGTGCCCCCGTGAGTCTTTTAATGATTTGTAATGTAAAGTCAAGTGTTAAGTTGTATGTTAAAGTCGTCCAAACGAATTGGTAGTCATTTGACATGTTAAAGTATGTTTTATGTGTTTAGAGTCAAAGTTAAGGGGGTGTTTGGCAAGAGTGTAAAAGTACCCATTTTGGGTGGTTAACGGGTCAAGTGTATATGGAACACATTTAGTATGATAAATAAATGTTGTTGGCTAAGTTTTGTGGGAAAATGACGTGTTATAAGTGGTTTGTAGTGTAAATGGGTCAAAACGAGTATTTTGGGCATAATACCCGTTACTTTGTAAAGCATGTTTCTGTGGGTCGTTATGACCAAGTTTATGCATATAATTGACGTTTATAATGTTCTAATGATTTCTGGAAGTTTGGGTGTTATGTCATGTTATGGAAGTCGTTTTCCGGAAAAATGGGTCAATAGTGCACCAAAGGGTTATGCAGAAAAAGGGGCGTTTGGGACAAGGTCTATTGTAACCCATTTTGGGTCTAACGGGTCAAGAATTTTGGGAAACAATGTATATGGTATATTTTAGTTCAATGTGTATTAAATGTGTTTAAATATAGGTCTAAAGTGTTGATTTAGTGTTTAAAAGGTGTTACGGGTCAAATGGGTCATTTTAAGAAAATAGTGCACTTTAGGGGTCCATAGTGCACCGGAGGTGTTATAGTGCACTTTAGGGGTCCATAGTGCACTTTAGGGGTCCATAGTGCACCGGAGGTGCCATAGTGCACTTTAGGGGTCCATAGTGCACCGGAGGGGTTATAGTGCACTTTAGGGGTCCTTAGTGCACAGTACAGGTTACAGTGCAGTTTAGGGTGTCACCCATCATTTTAAAAGTATTTGAGTATAGACTCATTTAAAAATGAGTTCAAGGTCTATATGTCTAAGGATATTGTTAATGGTCAAATGAGTTTTGGAATGAAGGTCAAAGTTGGGTCATTTTCGCGTAAAAGTCAAAGTTTTTGGTCAAAGCGTTCACGGGGTGTAACAGTATCGAGCCTGGAATAAGTACGAATCAGAATAGAAGATGCGTCGCATCCTTAACCAGGGATGCGCCGCATTAAAATAAACTGACAGAAAGTTTTAAAATCAAAAATAAAAATGCAGAAAAATAAAGTAAGATATGACCAGTGCAGGAGATGCGTCGCATCCAAGGATTGAGATGCGCCGTATCTTCTGCGGGCCTGACTGACTCGACACAGAACAGAATAGTAAAAATTTTCCGGGTTGTCTCCCGGTCAGCACTTGTCTTTATTCCAGAGTCTTCAAGTTAGACTCACGTTCAGCTCCTTATTTTGTTCTTGTTACGTGCCATCCTTCTTCTTTCATCCGAAAGATGTTCCCGTATAGCTCCGCAACATTTTCTTCCGTACGACTTAATCTAATAAATTTTTTGGTCTTTATCGCAACATATTCTTCATCAGGTCCCAAAGAATATTTGATGATTTTAAATTTTTCAGAAATAACCATGGGTGGCTTATTATAAGGGATCCCAAGTAATTAAAGTTTTTGGGTAAGAAAGTGAGATCCGGCGCATCCCTTTCGTATTTATAGGGCAACTAGATGCGTCGTATCTCATAATTAACACGCGCCGTATCTATCTAAAATTGTTGACTGGTCAATAGGTTTTAATTAGTTAGAGATACGGCGCTTAGAATGTTGGATCCGCCGTATTGTCATTCCAGTAAACAAAATTTAAATAGAGAACGTACCTTGGCCTCTGCAACGCTTTTCCTTATATACATAAAATTGGGTAAAACGGTACACCATATGATAAATATAAATTCAAAGTAAGGGTAATAGGCATATACGTTTTATTAATGATTATAATCTCATTGCTTAGTGGATAATGATTTATTCCAAGGTTAGGAGCAAATATCGTTTTAAGTTTACAAAATTGAGATTATATTCGGGAGAGGTTTCGTAGAGAACTCTCTTTAAGGCTAGGTAAATTATTGTGGAGGGTACCTGGAATTCTATTTCAAGAATTTTAAGATACTCAATGTTACCAGTACTGAATTCTCCTCCACTCTTGTCGTCTTATTACAGCCTTACAATCATCAACGGTTTGATTACTCCAGCTAGCATCTCATGGTCGGGCTCAGAATGTAATCTTCCATAGTGATGCTTAAGCCATCATTTATCCTGAAAGTAAACCAACTTGCGCACGAGAGTAGTGGAACGATCAAAGTGAATATCAAAAATCAACTATATTTATCAAATTAAATTAGTCGTATTAACAAAAGTTAATGTGCCGTATTTTCGTTACGTTTCAAAATACAAGATTTTTGATTCAGAAGATGCGCCGTATCGATAAAAATCTATGCGTCGTATCTGTTTAATAATTCGAAAACTATTTTTAATTAAAATAATAGATACGCCGTATCTGCTAAAGCAGATGCGTCGTATGGCGTTATCGTTTAGAAAAAATTTCTTATTAAAACAGAATACGCCGTATCTTGGGGAAAGATGCGTCGTATCGAATTAATTAAACGCGTTGTATTTTATAAAAATTAAACGCAATACGCCGTATCTATGAAAATAGATGCGCCGTATCGTTTATATTAGCTCAGTACAACGATAGCAGAATACAAGAAAAATACGGAAAATAAAAACAAAAAATAAAATCAAACAAAAAAAAAGAAACACAAAAGAAAATAAAAACACACAAAACAGAAAATATGCAAAATAATACAATGAATGCAATTTAACTAATATATAACAGGGTTAGCGGTTAGAATTAAAATTAAAAAGAAAAACCTAATTAAAATACTAATCAAATTAACAGATAATAACAATTCACTCCCCGGCAGCGGCGCCAAAAACTTGATGCGCGTGTGCGTATTGCTCTAATTTATACCCACAGTATGTCGTTGTGGTTTTAGCAGTATTCAAGTTTTAAATTTATATTTAGCCGACTTATCAATAACACACACACTTTAACGAGCAGTGTACCCGGTCAGTATGAATATAATGGTAAGTAGAGTGTCAATCACTAAGAGTGGAACGTATTATCTAGTTATTCTAATCAGTATTTTAATATCTTAAGTTAGCTATACAACCTAATCTAACGCAAGGGGGTTTCAGCTTGAGAGACTGGCACGGTTTGGTTATGATTAAATATAAACTAAACTAATAGGCACGAATCAGCGATTAGCACACACGTACACAGATAGATACTTGAGACAATAAGAAGACCTGTCCTGATAGTTAAGTAGCTTGTCACTTGTTTTATTGCTAGTTTTATATGAAGTGTATAGTTCGATGCAACGCACCGAGATTAATCCCTTTCTCGTTGGCTCTAATCTTATCGGCGAGTAAACCCTTAATGATTACTTATGTCTATCCTACTTATCTTTCTTCCTACTTTTCTACAGACGATAGAATGCATAGGCGATAAAATAAATAGGCGAGGACAGAGGCATGGCGACCCGATCAATGCTCAGCTAGACACAGAGGTTATCAATGCACTAATAAAAGTCACCAAAGACATCAACATATAAACTTTAATTAATGGGAAAGCAATTTTAAGGGGAGTTGAAGTGCATGATTAAATCAATGACACAAGCCCATCAATCCTGATTAATTAAAGTGTACTAATACAATAAAACAAAACTACTTAATGAATTGAATACATGCAGGACCTTCTTACAGCTCTTGTATCTTCGTTCAAGGTGTGTCTTGTGCTGCTACTTCGTCTGACTTCGTCCTAGGGTTTCTTCGGTCTTCGGTCTTTTTGTTTAGCTAAATGTCGAACCCCGAAATTCGTCTGACTTTGGGGTATTTATAGTTTCTGTCTGAGGGCTAGATGCGGCGCATAGGATAAGTAGATGCGGCGCATTGACTTAACTTCGCGTGGGGTCCAAGATTAACATATTCAGGAATATTCGTACACCGCCAGAAGATGCGGCGTAACTCCATTCTTGTATGCGGCGCATGTCCTTTGCCGTCTTGGATTATAACTTGTGAAATCTTGATAGTGATGCGCCGTATGTTAGGAGTAGGATGCGGCGTATCTGGAGCAGAATGGTCTTGATCTTGTACATTTCAGTAGACTCTTAACTTCTTGCTTATTTTGCTCCATAATTAGTCCAAAATCACCAAGTTTCACATAATACTTGTTTTTACCTGAGAATTACAAAAGTAAACATTAACGTATCAATTCTCACAGATAATATAATAAAACAAGTCAAATAAATAGGATAAATGATGGTAATAAAATGTACTTATTTGAGTTCATCAAACATGTATGTTATAAATTTTTTGCATTTAAAGATGGTAGAGGAGATAACAAAAAGCCTAATACGTGTGATAAAATAGGGAATTTTGGATCTCTATTTTTAACAAATGCCTTAGGTTTTTTGCCATTTCCTATAGCATCTTTGAATGCAAAAATTCTATCGCATATGGTTAATGAAAACAGGACACAAATTCTAAAAACTTTTCAACTAAACTAACCCATTTGAAAAGGCTGTATAGTGATCATGTTTTCTGGACGTAAACGTTTTTGTTACAGAAGCAGGAAAAATCAAAGTTTAACCTTTCAACCATCGACTGCATCAATGCATTCCTGTGCATGTGTACCTGATCCAAGCTCCTTAGCATAACAAACAGGAAACATTAGATGTTAAATATCGTAAATTTTAGATGAATGATTTGTATATATAAAAAAATAATGGCATGGTTACTTTAAAGGATATACATGGTACCACGTAGTTGATGAACAATATATAGTAGCAGTCACAGATGATTGGTATCGCTTGTCAATATTGGCAACTGAAGATTATATGGTATTATTTATTTGCCAATACTAAAAGTTGGTACTTTGTGTTTGTCATGGTAAGTTTCTTTGCACATATTCACAATTGGAGTTGCACAAATGGTGTTGATCAACAATCTGGGTGAATTATGAAAGATAGATGGGTAACCAAAAGAGGACGATGCGAAGAAATAATTTGCACCAAATCACTTGCCACACCATTCTCTTTTGTTTCTCATCTCTCTTTCAAAATTCTACATTATTGTTGATCAATACCTATTGTGTAATTGCAATTGTGATTGTGGGAAAAAAAATTGACTATGATAAACATAGAATATCAACTTTTAGTATTGACAAAGAAAGAATAACAAATAATCTTATTTTTCTAATATTCATAAATGATGCGCATTATCTATGGTTGTTTTTATAGACACTTTTTTTTTTGGTGCATATCCTTGTTATTAATTCTTCTAGTAAAAGGTTTAAACTAACTATATATATATATATAGGGTAAAGTTAAAATAAAAAGACAAATATCTGTACACTACGTAAAAAGAATTTTTTTTATAAAAAAGTTCGCGAAAAAATCCAAAAAAAATTCCGCAAGATCGGGTATGTTGGTGCATAAAACTTTTGTGAAAGAAGTTTTTCTGATTTTGAGTTTTTATACGTTTTTTTTAATGCACAAAAAACGAATTTTAATGCGCAAAAAAATTTTGATGCACAAAATTATCAACTTGTTTTAATTAGATGCGCAATGTTATTTTGATTAAAAAAGTCAAAATAACTTGGGTGCAAAAACGAATTTTTGATGCACAAAAAAGCGATTTAATGCACAAACGTATTTTTTCATAATTTTTTTTCGGAAAAAATATCCACTTTTAGAAAAACTTCCTTAACAACTTTTTCATGCACCAACATACCTGATCTTGTGGAATTTTTTTGAAATTTTTAGAGAAAATTTTTGAAAAAAAAAATCTTTTTACGTAATGTACGGATATTTGTCTTTTTATTTGATCTTTATCCTATATATATATATATATATATATATATATATATATATATATAAGGTTATTTTCAGAAACAAAAAAAGGTCGAGAACTGCGAGAACCGGTGTCAACCGTTGGATCTTAGATCAATGGATAATATGACTTGTGGCATAATTGTAATATAGTAAAGATCATGCATTATCTTATAATAGACTAAGGGGTACTTTTGGAATATCATCATATTATATTTTAAAACTGCCCATTAAATAAGGATTTAATTAGGTCAAATAAACCCACCTCTCCATTTTTCTGGTCTCCTTCTCATCTGTTAACCACCGCCATCATCTTTCCCTTCAAATTATGTAAACCACCACAATAATCCTATTCGATCTAAACCACCGCAGTAATCCTTTTTGATCCCTTTCATGCCCGATCCAAGGTCCGATTTTGTTAAAGGGTAAGAAAATGTTTTCGATTATTGTTACATAGTTTATGAACTTGTTTTTGTTTACTTGTTAATCGTGGTTACCCCGTAATTAGGAGATCGATGATGATCATAGTTTCTGATGTTTGACCTTGAATTAATAAGGCATGCCACTTTCATTATACTTTTTATAAGAAGGGATACGACATGTTATACGAGATAATTATCCACCGGCTCATCATCTGTTCTCATATTGATATATGTTATTTTCATTTGCAATAATGGTTGTTTAATTGTCGTTCTCGAAATGGTTTTTGAAAGTAAATGGTATGGCCAATCAAATCTATTTTTAGTGGAACAAAACATTTTGTTAAAAAGATTAATTAATAGTTTAGAGGTAATATAATGAAATTATTAAGGCATTCATTCATCTACGATTGTCAAAGTGTCTCTAAATATATGTATTTAACCCTTATATTTTTCTTTTACTTATTTTTGCAAATTTGGTCGTTGCGCTAAGAAAGATAGTGGCACGGTAAAAAAATATGGCACGAGTTATTTTGTGTATGACAAAGTTAATATGTGCTAATAAGATGACTACGATGTTACTGAACTTTTATTGTGACATATACGCTATTTATTTTCTTTAAGAAAGAATTGTTGGTAGGTTTTATTACTTTACTCAACTATTGTGTAATCTTAATCATTTTAAAATTTAGGAGCTGTGCACAAGTCAAAACTACATTGTGCATATGTGTTTTGTTAGTTTTTGTGATTAAATATTTTGTTTTATTAATTAATTGTGGTTACAGGTACGAGTATGATGACCAATATGAAGAGTGCACATGTGTTTTGTACATACTATCTAGCGATAAGATAGTTAAGCTAAAGATTTAAAGATTAAAGACACAAGTGCAGCCGCAGATACAAGTGCACATATACACACTACTACATAAACAAGAATAGAGACCCCTACATGGAGACCCTTTTATAAAAAGACAGGTCTCGTAAAGCTTTTCCACCTAGAAAAATAAGATTAAGACCGGTTTCTATAATTCAAACAGGTCTCCATTTGGAAAATATATCAAGACCGGGTAATATGTTAAAGACGGGTCTATAAAAATAGCTATCCAGACCTGTTGATAACTTTAAAACACGTCTTAATCTGTTTTACCCAAAAAGACCGTTTTCTAATCAACCACGGGTCTACCATCTGTGAATGGCGGGACTTGAAAACTTGAATTTTCACCTCAAAATTTCATTCCCACTCAACATAACCAAACCCTAACCCCCTTCTCCATAATTACTCCTGCCACCAAACCACCTCCAGCACCATTGCCATCATTAAGCCACCAAATCAAACCACTTCCACCTTCACACCATCACCCTCCAACTGCCTTCGAACCCTAACCCCATCTCCACAGCTGCTGCAGTTCCACGCCCCATCTCATCTCGTCTTCTTCCTGGAGAACACACACATCTGTAGCACCCTTCTTATCCGAAAACACCAGGTACTTTTATATGTATCGATTTTGAATTTGTATATAATTTTAGTTATTTTAATTATCCTTTGCTTATTAAAAAGTAGAGTTATCTGATTAAAGGTTGGATGGAGATTTAATGTCGAACTTTGTTAACAAAATGAAGTTTTTTTTAATTAGATTAGTCAAACAAATGGAATTTATCATACAATTATTAAAACTAGATGAAATTGTTTCCATGTGTAAGCCTTTCGTATTTGTTATGTCAGAAGACTTCATAAGCCAAGGTTTTAACTATAGTTAATTATGTTACAAGGCTTTAAAAATACAAGTCGTTCATTTATTGTATTTAGAGCACAATAGTTCGTAACATTAGTTATGGTACTCTGTAAATCATTATTTCTTTTCATTTATTGTATTTCATACAAATTCTAATACCAAGCTAATTATACATAGGCAGAAGGCAGCAAACATAAGTTGTAAGTTTTCTTATGTGCGTGTTCATCAATGTACAACTGTACATATGTGATTTGGGTATAGAAGTGCTTAAAAAGTGGCACAAGTCATTACTACAGTAGTAATTTCATAGTTTCACAGATGTGTGCATAGAAATTGATTATGTGAAAGTGAGACAGAGTAATCGAAATCGTATAATCAGCCTTGGAGAATGTAAGACTGCCGTTACCGAATTAAGAAGTAGGCTTAGCAGTGATGCTTATAATAAAGTGCTTGGGATATCTTTCATCAAGAATTTGTTTTGTTGCTACTTTCTTTGATGCAATAAAAATTTCTAAATCAATGTTCTTTGTATTATTGGAAAAAGAATCAATCCAATTTGTGAAACTGTAGGTAGATTCTATTCCTCAATGCGTGAAGAAGAATGTTGATGCTGGTACGTTACCTTTTTTTTTGTTCCATGTTGATTTTGTTATAACGTTTTAATTGATATTGTGCATCCTTTCCTTTCATTAACAGCCTTTCTTACTCTTAAAAGGACCCAACATTCATTATTTTTACCAAGTATATGTGCTTATTTCAAGTTGTTTTGCTGTCATTATAAACTGTTTTTTTAGTAATTTGAAACAATGTGCTGCTGTAGATAAAAACACTTTATGATGGACAAGATAAAGATATATGAAGAACGTTTGTTGATATAACTGTGAGTCCATAAACAAACTATATCATTGTATCATGCATTGAATATTCGGGTTTCAAAATTCGTAGCTATAACATATCATTAATGCTACTGTAACATGTTTACTGTCGAAAAATGAGTGAATTGGATAATTATTGTAGTAGCATACTTTGTAGTCTCATCACATATGACAAATCTAAGTGTTTGAAATTACTCGCTACTACATAGAAATTACTCGCTACTACAACTTAGTAAGCTGAAATTGAGAAAGCCTGGATTTTGTTACATATTTTTTCTTTAGTGGTGTATTTTACCTTTGGTACCAACTGAGTTTGGATCACAGCAGAATGTGTAGTTTTGATCATTTATTTTCCTTTTCAACAACATTTTTCTCTCTTAAAGTTCATTAGAATGTGTAATATTGACCTCTTAATTCAAGTGCTTTAGCACATACACTCTTTAATTTATTTTGGCATATGGTTAGGGGACTGCAAAACTCAGGACAACGTTGTGCAATGAATAGAAACCATACTGAGTTTGGATCAACTGAGTTTTTTCTTTGAGAGGATTGTCGGGGCTTGATGAGTGTCTAAATACTCATCATTTTTATCGTATCTGAACTGCCAAAACATTCAAAAACACTCAGAAATGCATCAAAATACTGAAAATATCCCAGGGATTGTGTTTTATATGTTTCAAATGCAAAATGTTTAAAAACAATTGAAAAACGAACAAAGTTTGCAAAATTGGCAGTTTCAGTCCCTCAAGTTTCAAAACTTGTCAAAATTAGTCCCTAAGCATTTGTTTTGTAAGAAAAGTCACCAAAGGTCCTTTTTAAATCATAAATTATCATATTTAGTCCTTTGGTGAAAAGTTTAAATAAATTACAAGTTTGGTCCCTGCACTTTCAGAATTTGCAAAAATGATCCCTGGGAAATATTATTTTTTGGAAACATCATGTATGGTCCCTGGATTATTGAAACATGACAGGAATTACCCTTGGTGCATTTTTGAAGATGTGCAAGTTTGGTCCTCCAAATTTCAGAAGTTACAAGATTGGTCCTTGTGATTTAACTATAAACCAAACCGGATCCAAAATAAACATACCAAACCCATCCTAAAAATAACCTAACCCGTCACTTATCTAAACCCAGCCCAATCATAGCCCAATGTATAACCCGATCCACCCCTTTATTAGTTAAACCAAAGGTTTGACTTCGGTCAAACCTTTCCCTTCAAACCGCCAAAACACCAATACCACCATCAAATACCACCATTGTCTACCACCTCCTGACACACCCACTCCCCCTCCTCCTACATGTTACCTAACCACTCCAAAAGCATTAAATGCTTCTTCCCCACTCCCTCAGACCCATGTGATAACATATCCACCCTTATCCACTTTTGGCGCCAAAATCCATTTTGATGGCTCAGATCGAATGAAGACAATTCAAGGGTTGGGATTTGTTCAGATATGAAGTGTTAGCTTATCCCACCATAGCATAGTATAAATAGCAGAGTAATGTAAGCAATTAGGTAGTAGTTAATTTTTAGTATAATCGCATTTTACTTTTGTTAGTTGTAATCTTGTAATTTATCATTTCCAGTTGTAATTCAAGTTAATTTAAGTTATAAAAATCTTGTTTCAAGTTATCTTGTGTTTGAATTCAATATTGTTCAAGTTTGTATGTTTCTGTTAAGAATTTAAGTTCGAATCACCACTAAAAAGCTCTCAAAAGCTCCAAACACCCTGGGTATAAGCTCACATAAGCTCATCATAGCTTTATGTAAGCTTATATAGTGGATACTAGTTCTAAGTTTTAAATTTGAAGAAAGTCAACAAAAAGTCAACATAAGCTCTTAAAAGCTATTCTGGGTTTAAAAAGCTCTAATGGAGGTTTCTTTGGGTTTTCTAGCTTGTTTTTAACAAGCTAGATGGTTCTGTTCTGTGCATGCTATTCCTATAGCCACTCTCTCAGTTGTAAGCTTTTGATCCAAATTAGCTTATTTTACCATTTCACTGTATAAGTGCTTATTAATAGCTAATTAGTGTTGTTATATGCTTATTGTTAGTTTTTAATCTTATTTGAGTAGTAATATCAGTAGTTATATAGTTTGGTTTTCATTTTGCTTAAAAACTCATAAAAGTCCAAAAATAGCATAATCTAGCCTAGCTTAATTTACTGCTTATTTCTATTATAAAAGTTGCTTATTGTAGTTTGTATAAGCTAGTTAGTCAATAAAAGTCAGCAATCATTAGTCAAAATATTTGTTTTCTTTGAAAAACCACAACAGACAGTCCATAAAGGGTTGTTTGGTTTAGCAGGTCAACAAGGTCAAACATAGGTTTTACTGTAGATTTGTTCTTGGCCCAACTTTGATTAAGCTTATTATGACCATTATAAGTTGTTTCTAGGTTTTAAAAAGTCATTTCAATAGAAAATCCATTTTTGAGTTGCCTGTGTTAATTTCAGGTATCAAAAAGCTCAATTAAGCCATCTATAGCCATAAGCTCATTTTGTCCTTTTTCATGGCTTGTCTGAGTTCATTTGAGTCCAACTAGAATATACATTAAAGTTGGTTTAAAGCCCTAAGGCTTGTGCACTTCTGTGCTACTCTGCACAAGCAACTCAGCATACACTGAGTTGCTGAAGCAGCTGATCTTGCCTCATTTGTAGCTTATCCACATAAGCTCTGACCTTGATTTTTGGTTTTATGGAAAGTTCATACTGCTAGCTTGATTTTGCCCCCATAAGATTGCATCTCAGTAGCTTATTACACTGCTTAATCTGCCTTGCAATTTAGCACTTTTCTGAAGTTTCTGTTGAAAGTTTGAATCAGATTTGGTGTTGAATTTGCTTATTTGTTGGATTATCTGTTGGATTTAAGTTGTTTTGTGCTTATTAGAGTTGGTTAAGCTTGTCCTGAGCATTTGGTTAAGTTTTGTGCTTTTTAGCTTATTTTTAGCTTATTGCATCAACTGTTTATCTGTCCATCTGCTTATTTAGAATCAGTAGACTTTTGATTTTAATTTTCCTAGCTTTTTAATAATATTTTAGATTTATCTGTAAATTTTCATAATTTTCTGAATAGTTTTGATATTTTTAATCTTTTTAATTAGTTTCTAATAGTATTTAAATCATAATAAATAGAAAATTAATCAGAAAAATATAATTTTAATTTTCATAATTTTTTTTTGTCATTTTTAATCTAGGAAAAATAGAATTTCATTTTTAGACCTTAAGAAAATCAAAAATAGAAAAATAGTGATAGCTTCTATTTAATAGAATTTATCTTTTTAAATTTTAATTAAGTAAATTTCAATTTTATAATTTTCTTAGCTTCTTTTTACTTAATAATATTTTTAGAAAAAGTTTTAGATTTTTCTTTGCTCATTTAGTATTTTTTATAATTTAAATTAGTTTAATTAGTAATTAAATAATAAATAATTAGTAATAATTAAATAAAAAGTGTAAAAAAAATATAATTTAAGTTTTAAAATAAGTTTTTAGTAATTTTACATTTTTAGGTTTTAAATTTCATAAATTTTACTTTTTAGTCCCATTTTAGATTTTTCGTTGCGCGTTTTTAGGTTAATTAATTCGCGTTTAATTTTATTGTGCATATCTGTTTTAATTTGTTATTTAGAATTGTTAAAAAGCAAAATCAAAAGCAATCTAAATCATCAATCACTCTAATCCAAAGCTTTTCACAGTTGCCCATTCACATCTCGTTGGGAAACGATCCGGGTAATCACTTACCTGGTTTCACACTACACACAAACGTGAGTTTGTACAAGTATCCTTTTTTCACAAAAGGGTGATTTGTATTAATTCACGCGTATCCGTCGTTGCATAATATTTATATATATACTTCACCACGGATCAAATTTTGGCGCCGCTGCCGGGGAGGTGTGTTGCGACTATTGTGTTAAGTTCAAGCGATTAGTGATTCGAGATCCTTCTTTCAAGAAGTTCCTATTTCCCAAAAACAATATAAAAAAAAAACAAAAATATTTTTATTTTCTTTTCTATATATATTATCATATAAAAAATAGAAAACCCAAAAACATTTTCCGTTTTCTTTGTTAATAATAAATAACAATAAAAAATTACCATCGAGAACCAAGACAGAGTACTACCTAACTGGGGGTACGACCATAATAAGTTCCCAAACCAAAGATTTAAAACTTGCCTTTGTATCACTTGCGAATATCGGCTCACCTTTAATTGATAAACAAACTATAACGGAGGTTTAAGGATAGTCTGACATTAAATTGTCGGACTGAAAGAAGCGGGTTTTTAAGGAGCATTAATTGCCCACCTTTGCTTCTCCGCCACTCTGTGCGTTTATCTTTTAGAGAGCTACCGTACGCTTGTTGATTATTGGTTTAAGTTAACTTGTGTTTTTTCTCGATCTTGTTTTAATTGGATTTGTTTTCATCTTCAAAAATAAAAATAATCTTCCTTCCTTTTTCATAATTCTCTCGACTCTGAGGCTTCTTAGAGTTGTGTTCTAGTGCATGCGCACGCGTTCTTCTAGGTCTACGAGCCCGTTACGTGAGCTTGGCAACATTCCTCGAAGACATCGTAGACGTTCTGTTTCATCAGTCGTACCCGAGATACGAACTGAGCCCCAAACCCCTGTCATCATGGCAGAAGACCGTCCTATGAATGAGCTTCTCCAAGCTCCCACCGATGGGTACGGAGATGCTATTGTTGTTCCAGCCATCGTGGCTGAGAATTTTGAGCTTAAGACTGGGTTGATAAACCTGGTAACCCAGCGTCAATTCTATGGTTTTGAAAGGGACGATCCTCAAGATCACATTCGATGGTTTAACAAGATCACTTGCACCATCAAATGCAAAAATGTCCCTGAGGAATCAATCAAACTTCTTCTTTTCCCATTTTCCATCGATGGGGCAGCCCGGATTTGGCTTGACAAACAACCCCCTCGATCGATAATAACATGGGCAGATTTGGTTCAAAAGTTCGTGAATGAATTCTTTCCTCCTTCCAAAACCACGTATCTCAAGAATGAAATCATGAAATTCTCTCAAAGGTTTGATGAACCATTTGAAGAAGCATGGGATCGTTTCAAAGAATTGCTCCGCAAATGTCCTCATCACGGTTTCACCGATTTGATGCAAATGGACACGTTCTACAATGGGTTAAACCCATCTGACCAAGATTCTCTCAATGCCTCGGCTGGAGGTAATTTTTTGAGCAAATCCACTAAGGAAGCCATTGCACTCATTGAAAATAAGTCAAAGGTCCGCACTGCACGAGCCAGACCATATAATTCTCAGGCTAGTGCTGGTCCTTCTACTTCATCTCCTGTGAGTACTTCTAGCACCGATGCTAAGATTGACAAACTCACGGACATTGTTCAAGCTTTGGTTTTCTCCACACAAAAGAAAGAGTCCGCTCCGCAAACTTCTCGCACTGCTGAAATCAAAAAGGTAGAAGTTTGTGTTACTTGTGGTGGTCCTCACGCTTACTACAATTGTACTGCCACCGATGGCAATGCATTTGAAGTCAATGCTATAGCCGGAACTTCCAATCAAGGAGGTAACCAATACCGTCCTCAAGTGGAAACAAACTACCGTGCTAGCAATCAACATGGACCACCCGGATTTCCTCCTCCCAACAATCCAAATAGGATTACTCCTAACCAGCAAAGAGGGCAAAACATGCAAAATCAATTTCTTGCCCCGAACAATCAATACCCACCCCAAAGGGGTAATCAAGGGTATTCAGCCCCTAATCACCAAAGACCTCAACCAAATGAACTTGATAACTACTTCAAGGTTAATGAGACCAACATGATGGCAATGCAAAATCAAATCTCTAATTTGAAGAATGAATTCCAATCTTCAATACACAAGCAAGGAATTGAGTTAAAGAATGAGATTTCAAACAAAATTGATCAAACTCAAAGCGAAGTTAAGAATATGTTTGCCAGTCTCATGTGCCATCTCAATCCACCTTCTACCTCGGGAGGTCTCCCTAGTAATACCATTCCAAACCCAAAGGGGGAACTAAAAGTTGTCACTACACATAGTGGTGAAGCTCATGTTGGACCATCAATTCCTATTTTCTCTCCGGTGAGGGAATTGGAACAAGAAATCAAGGTGACAAAGGACCCGGTGTTTCCCTCTAACAATGGAAGTGCTAAATACGTCCAACCTAAGGTCGTCCAAAATCATACACCCACAATTGCTCCTAAACCGTCAAGAATGGATCCTAATCTTTCACGATTTACGGTTAAAAGTTTGTCAAGCAAACTTAGTGAGCAAAGAACAGCCAGAGCTTATTCCAATATGCTCAATGCTACTCCCGTCAGTGTGCTTGATGACAGTGATGATGATGAAGATACCACTTTCGTCAAAGCTATCACCACTCGGAGTGGTGCTGCTTATGAGGGACCCTCTGGTCCTATTCCTCCTCCGTTGTTTGAAATGGAAAAAGAGACGGAGGATACAACGGACAAAGTGAAAAATCCAATCCCACAAAGTACAGCACAAGTCCATCCTCCAGGTGTCCCGAAAAAGAAAGCCAAACCAGGAGTTGTCTTTGAATCTGTTGAGACTCCTGAAGTTGCTGCTCCTAAATCCAAACCTCATATTCCTTACCCATCGCGCTTAAATGAGCAAAAGCTCCGTGATAAGGCTAGTCAACAAAATGATAAATTCTATCAAATCTTTAAAGAATTACATTTTGACATAAGCTTCGCGGATGCTACCATTCTGATGCCCAAGTTTGCATCTGCAATCAAACACTTGTTAAGCAACAAGGAAAAACTGATTGAAATGGCTAAAACTCTATTAAATGAGAACTGCTCAGCAGTTATCTTGAAAAAGCTTCCCGAGAAGCTTGGAGATCCTGGAAAGTTTCTTCTACCCTGTGTATTTCCAGGAATGGTCGAATGTTATGCCTTGGCCGATCTTGGCACAAGCATCAACCTGATGCCTCATTCAGTATGGAAGAAATTGTCTCTTCCGGCTCTTACTCCTACCTGCATGACTCTTGAGCTTGCAGATCGATCCATATCTCATCCATGCGGCATTGCTGAGGATGTGTTTGTGAAAGTAGGAAAGTTCCATTTTCCAGCTGACTTTGTGGTTGTTGATTTCGATGCTGATCAAAAGGTTCCTCTCATTCTTGGAAGAGGATTCCTAAGAACGGGTCGTGCTCTCATAGATGTATTTGAGCATGAAATCACATTACGTGTGGGTACTGAAGCTGTTACCTTTAACCATGATCAAACTTCAAAGTACTCCTCAAATTATAATTCTGCATCGGTTAACCGAATCGATGTCATTGATATTACATCAAAGGAGTACTCTCAAGAAAATATTGGTTATTTTCATAATTCTGTGAGTGGGAATCCCACCACATCTTCTCAACCTATCATAACCGACTCTTTCCCTTCTCTCACTCCAGTTGAGGGAAGTGATCCCTTTTGGGATGAAGTCGATGATTTTCTTGCTCTAGATAGTTCACTTCCGCATGAGGTTGATGATAACTATCTTGATCCTGAGGGGGACATTCTTTTTCTAGAGAATTTTTTAAACGAAGATTCATCTTCCCCTCTTCCACCAAAACAACTTCATAATGAGGAAATTAAGTCAGTTGAGAAAACTGATAAATTTCCAGAGATCAAGTTTAAGAACTTGCCTCTTCCACTTGAATATGCAATTCTTGAGGAGGAAGTTCTTATCTTAAGTGCTATTCAGATCTCTCTTCTTCCCTTCACCTACCCGGTGATTTCCCCTATCTTTCACTCATTCGGGAGTGAGGATATTACCTTTGATCCTGGCATTTTCCGTCTAACATTGATTTAAATGCCGGATTTATCTCATCGGTGTGGAACTTTCTTATGTTCAAATGGTTATCCAAACATTTCGAACGAAAGTCCGATGAAGATGGTTTCTTCCACATGTTGCTTCCCCATGAACCATTGAATGCGGGGTCGAGTCAAGCTAAGTGACTCGGTGAACAAAAATATTAGCCCACCATATGGGTTTTCACCCATATTTCTGACTTCTTTCTCTGTTCTACCACCCTAGTGTGGGGGAGATGCCCCACATGTTGTATATATGTGGAAAAAAAATAATAAAAAATGGCGCCCATATAAAATATAAATGGCTATTAATATTTCCCTTTCACGTTCTAAGTGTTGGTTTAACAACCGGTACTTTGAATATTGAGGGCAATATTCAGTTCTAAGTGTGGGGGGGAATTCTAGCGAATTTAATCAAATGTACCATCTAGTACCCCCATTTTAGCCAAAATTTTAAAATTTTTTCTCACTTAGAACGCAATAAAATGGTTATCAGTCCACCATGTCTAACCCACAAAAGGATTGGCTAATCCAAGAGCAAACGGCTCTTGGTAAAGATGTCTCAAATCCGTTGATGGCTTACAATTTGCCGAAAATTGTATGGTTTTCGACTCGCCATATCTTTAAAAGTGAAGAGTTGGCTAGCCCGCAAGGTTATGGCTTGTGGTAAAGGCAGTGAAAATCCATGATTGGTAATCAGCTCACCAAAGATAATATTGATAATTTATCTAAGAGTTGGCTAGTCCAGAAGCAAACGGCTTTTGGTAAAGACAAATCAAAACCGTTGACAGCTGATGGTTTGCTCAAAATCATTTGGTTATCATTGTACCAAGGTATCACATACTAAAACAATTGGCTACTCCAGAAGTGATGGCTTTTGGTAAAGAGAAAAATCCATTAAAACTTCATAAAAGATTGCTAGGGACTAGCAATAGTTTAGTGTGGGGGATTGATGAGTGTCTAAATACTCATCATTTTTATCGTATCTGAACTGCCAAAACATTCAAAAACACTCAGTAATGCATCAAAATACTGAAAATATCCCAGGGATTGTGTTTTATATGTTTCAAATGCAAAATGTTTAAAAACAATTGAAAAACGAACAAAGTTTGCAAAATTGGCAGTTTCAGTCCCTCAAGTTTCAAAACTTATCAAAATTAGTCCCTAAGCATTTGTTTTGTAAGAAAAGTCACCAAAGGTCCTTTTTAAATCATAAATTATCATATTTAGTCCTTTGGTGAAAAGTTTAAATAAATTACAAGTTTGGTCCCTGCACTTTCAGAATTTGCAAAAATGATCCCTGGGAAATATTATTTTTTGGAAACATCATGTATGGTCCCTGGATTATTGAAACATGGCAGGAATTACCCTTGGTGCATTTTGGAAGATGTGCAAGTTTGGTCCTCCAAATTTCAGAAGTTACAAGATTGGTCCTTGTGATTTAACTATAAACCAAACCGGATCCAAAATAAACATACTAAACCCATCCTAAAAATAACCTAACCCGTCACTTATCTAAACCCAGCCCAATCATAGCCCAATGTATAACCCGATCCACCCCTTTATTAGTTAAACCAAAGGTTTGACTTCGGTCAAACCTTTCCCTTCAAACCGCCAAAACACCAATACCACCATCCAATACCACCATTGTCCACCACCTCCTGACACACCCACTCCCCCTCCTCCTACACGTTACCTAACCACTCCAAAAGCATTAAATGCTTCTTCCCCACTCCCTCAGACCCATGTGATAACATATCCACCCTTATCCACTTTTGGCGCCAAAATCCATTTTGATGGCTCAGATCGAATGAAGACAATTCAAGGGTTGGAATTTGTTCAGAGATGAAGTGTTAGCTTATCCCACCATAGCATAGTATAAATAGCAGAGTAATGTAAGCAATTAGGTAGTAGTTAATTTTTAGTATAATCGCATTTTACTTTTGTTAGTTGTAATCTTGTAATTTATCATTTCCAGTTGTAATTCAAGTTAATTTAAGTTATAAAAATCTTGTTTCAAGTTATCTTGTGTTTGAATTCAATATTGTTCAAATTTGTATGTTTCTGTTAAGAATTTAAGTTCGAATCACCACTAAAAAGCTCTCAAAAGCTCCAAACACCCTGGGTATAAGCTCACATAAGCTCATCATAGCTTTATGTAAGCTTATATAGTGGATACTAGTTCTAAGTTTTAAATTTGAAGAAAGTCAACAAAAAGTCAACATAAGCTCTTAAAAGCTATTCTGGGTTTAAAAAGCTCTAATGGAGGTTTCTTTGGGTTTTCTAGCTTGTTTTTAACAAGCTAGATGGTTCTGTTCTGTGCATGCTATTCCTATAGCCACTCTCTCAGTTGTAAGCTTTTGATCCAAATTAGCTTATTTTACCATTTCACTGTATAAGTGCTTATTAATAGCTAATTAGTGTTGTTATATGCTTATTGTTAGTTTTTAATCTTATTTGAGTAGTAATATCAGTATTTATATAGTTTGGTTTTCATTTTGCTTAAAAACTCATAAAAGTCCAAAAATAGCATAATCTAGCCTAGCTTAATTTACCGCTTATTTCTATTATAAAAGTTGCTTATTGTAGTTTGTATAAGCTAGTTAGTCAATAAAAGTCAGCAATCATTAGTCAAAATATTTGTTTTCTTTGAAAAACCACAACAGACAGTCCATAAAGGGTTGTTTGGTTTAGTAGGTCAACAAGGTCAAACATAGGTTTTACTGTAGATTTGTTCTTGGCCCAACTTTGATTAAGCTTATTATGACCATTATAAGCTGTTTCTAGGTTTTAAAAAGTCATTTCAATAGAAAATTCATTTTTGAGTTGCCTGTGTTAATTTCAGGTATCAAAAAGCTCAATTAAGCCATCTATAGCCATAAGCTCATTTTGTCCTTTTTCATGGCTTGTCTGAGTTCATTTGAGTCCAACTAGAATATACATTAAAGTTGGTTTTAAAGCCCTAAGGCTTGTGCACTTCTGTGCTACTCTGCACAAGCAACTCAGCATACATTGAGTTGCTGAAGCAGCTGATCTTGCCTCATTTGTAGCTTATCCACATAAGCTCTGACCTTGATTTTTGGTTTTATGGAAAGTTCATACTGCTAGCTTGATTTTGCCCCCATAAGATTGCATCTCAGTAGCTTATTACACTGCTTAATCTGCCTTGCAATTTAGCACTTTTCTGAAGTTTCTGTTGAAAGTTTGAATCAGATTTGGTGTTGAATTTGCTTATTTGTTGGATTATCTGTTGGATTTAAGTTGTTTTGTGCTTATTAGAGTTGGTTAAGCTTGTCCTGAGCATTTGGTTAAGTTTTGTGCTTTTTAGCTTATTTTTAGCTTATTGCATCAACTGCTTATCTGTCCATCTGCTTATTTAGAATCAGTAGACTTTTGATTTTAATTTTCCTAGCTTTTTAATAATATTTTAGATTTATCTGTAAATTTTCATAATTTTCTGAATAGTTTTGATATTTTTAATCTTTTTAATTAGTTTCTAATAGTATTTAAATCAGAATAAATAGAAAATTAATCAGAAAAATATAATTTTAATTTTCATAATTTTCTTTTGTCATTTTTAATCTAGGAAAAATAGAATTTCATTTTTAGACCTTAAGAAAATCAAAAATAGAAAAATAGTGATAGCTTCTATTTAATAGAATTTATCTTTTTAAATTTTAATTAAGTAAATTTCAATTTTATAATTTTCTTAGCTTCTTTTTACTTAATAATATTTTTAGAAAAAGTTTTAGATTTTTCTTTGCTCATTTAGTATTTTTTTTATAATTTAAATTAGTTTAATTAGTAATTAAATAATAAATAATTAGTAATAATTAAATAAAAGTGTAAAAAAAATATAATTTAAGTTTTAAAATAATTTTTTAGTAATTTTACATTTTTAGGTTTTAAATTTCATAAATTTTACTTTTTAGTCCCATTTTAGATTTTTCGTTGCGCGTTTTTAGGTTAATTAATTCGCGTTTAATTTTATTGTGCATATCTGTTTTAATTTGTTATTTAGAATTGTTAAAAAGCAAAATCAAAAGCAATCTAAATCATCAATCACTCTAATCCAAAGCTTCTCACAGTTGCCCATTCACATCTCGTTGGGAGACGATCCGGGTAATCACTTACCTGGTTTCACACTACACACAAACGTGAGTTTGTACAAGTATCCTTTTTTCACAAAAGGGTGATTTGTATTAATTCACGCGTATCCGTCGTTGCATAATATTTATATATATACTTCACCACGGATCAGGGCTGATCTTCCTACGCCATGTATGCCGCGAGCTAGAGATATTAGCTTTACATCAAGTCATGTTTCTTAGCGGTTAGTTGTTTGTTTTCCTTCACGTTATAAGTCATTGAATTCTATCTAAATGGTAATCTTGGTGGATATATTCATTTGCTAACTATTACTTAATCTAGCTATTAAAGTTTTTGTCTTTTGTGAATTCTGCATCTGCAGATTGAGGATATTGTTCGTGCAACTAAGTAACACAGTCGCCGCCAATAAGTCCTTTATAACTAAGTTATAATGCATGGCAGGGGGCCTAGCCAACTCTATCCACCGGTCAGCCACATAAAGGAATCGAGAGCATGTTATAGATATAGATCAATGGCTACAAGTGCTTAAATGAGTGTTTACAAGTTTCGGTAGATTTTTAGTTGTAACTTGTTTTAGTTGTTGCTTAGCTAAAAGTTTACATATTGATACGATACATTTCATTTTGAGGTGAAGAATTTAACTTGTGTATTTATTAAAAAAAAATTTGGTTGGCTCGAGCTCAATATTACTCCAAATGAATGATTTTTAGTGGCTGTTTGGGATTGGTTATTGATCGGCTGTTTGGGATTGTTTATTGAAAGTGCTACTAGTAGTTTCAATAAGCAATTCCAAATGGTCTTTTTTTTAATAAAAAAATATGCAAATAGACAGGTTTTGACCATGCAAACCGGTCTATATTAGTATTTAAAAGCCTATTTTAGTGACAAAAACCGGTCTTCTTTTTATTTTATAGACGTGTTTTTATCCTCAAACCGGTCTTGAAATCAAAATAGAGACCGGCTTTAAAACCGGTCTCATTTGATTTTCACATGGAGACCCCCCTCATAGAGACCATATAAAAAACCGATCTTGTTTACGTATACAACAGGTCTCGAAACTCCTTTTTGTAGTAGTGACATACAAAGAAATACAAAGTGTCCAACGAGGGAAAATACATGTACATATATGACAACATTTTTGCTTTTAGAAATTTGTATTTGAAGTGTATTATCACATGATTTTAAATTTTGTATATAATGTTTTTGTTTTAAATTGTAAACAATACATGTAAAATACTTTTGTTTGCCATTTCATGCACTACAAACACACGTAAATTTACATTATCTAAAAAAACACATATGCACCTTACCAAATACACGTAAATTGAACACTACAAATATACGTAAACATACATTATATTAAAAAACACATGTGCACCTTACTAAACATGCATGCTGAAAAAAATATTATTCAAAAAAAAAAAAAAAAAAAAAAAAAAAAAAAAAAAAAAAAAAAAAACGCCTGATATATAGGGGAAAAAAAACGTTTTTTACTAAAAAAAAAATCAAAAAGGAAAAAAAAATATACTATATTCAAAAAAATCTGATTGGTTGATGGTGGTTCTCGCAGTTCTCGACCTTTTTATGGTTCTGAAAAGAACCCTTCCATATTATATATATATATATATATATATATATATATATATATATATATATATATATATATATATATATATATATATTATATAGGGTGGGTTATTCTAAAAAGTCTCTTACAATAAAAAGTGTAGGAAGGATTGTGGGAGCGACATGTGTCACTTTGCCAAATCATCATGCCACATCATATGACACATCATATGACATGTGTCACCCCCCCCCCCCCCCCGCCAAAAAAAAAATTTTTTTTGGGGGCCAAAAAAAAAAAATTCCCGCGTGCATCACAGTTATAAGTTTTGGTGCATCAGACTAATAAGTTTTACTACATCACAGTTATAAGTTACTGCATCATAGTTAACAGTTAAGTGCATCAACTATGATGCAGTAACTTATAACATTAATGCACTAAATCATAATTGTGATGCAGTAACTTTATAACTGTGACGCATCACAGTTATAAGTTACTCCATCAACTATGATGCAGTAACTTATAACCTTAATGCACTAGATCATAATTATGATGCAATAACTTTATAACTGTGATGCAGTAACAAAATTTGGCGGGAAATTTTTTGGCGGGAAAAAAAAAAAATTTTTGGGCCCCAAAAAAAAATTTTTTTTTTTTGCGGGAAAATTTTTTTTTTCGCGGGCGGGGGGGGGGGGGGGTGGGGTGACACATGTCATATGATGTGTCATATGATGTGGAAGGGGGGTGTCACATGTCATTCTCACAATTCTTCCTACATTTTTTATTATAAGGGACTTTTTATTTTAACCCATACCTATATATATATAAATATATATATATATATATATATATATATATATATATATATATATATATATATATATATTTGCAAAAAAAGTTGAAGTATGATAGGTGTAAAGTGGTAACTGTGAGTATAAGGAAATACAAAAGTTGTTAGGAGATATTCTAATGCGAGTCAATCGAAACTATTTTGCGTATATCTCGTCCATTATTGAATCTGATGAATATAGGAAAATCTGTTAGACCATCTCCAACGGAGGTGTTTTTTTTGTTTCAAACCAAGTTGTCAAGTTTGTAACCATTGGAGATGCTTGTTTGAACCAAGTTGGTTTGAAAATCCAAACCACCAAAAACCAAATAAAGTGGGCCCCAAAAATTTCACTCTCACACAAATATATATATACCTATATTTATATATATAAATATATTAAAATAATGGGGTTTGAGAAGGGATATTGTTGGAGTAAAAAATGAGGTTTTTAAGAAATCTGATGTGGCAGTGACGTGGCTAGGTTTTTTATGGTTTTTGGTGGTTTTTGTTGTTTGCCGTTGGAGATGCTCTATTAGGAGTAAAAAAAGGGAAAAAAGGCACTGGAAAATGAAAATATTAACAGTACTTATCTTTTATTGATGTTGTAAACGGCATTCAATGTTGTTTTCAGTTACAACTATTTGCTGCATAATTAGGGGGTTGGCAATGGAATGTTGTGATATATATCATACCACACTCTTTAACCAATCTCCTTATGCCACCTCATTCCTTTACTTTTTCATACCACACTCTCTTATTTCATTGGCAATGCCATACCACACTGCAATCCATACCACACTCTAATTTCTTTTTCTTTTGTTTTTTAAAAAACTAAAATAAATAAATAAACCCATAAATTCTCTCTCATATTAAATGCCCAAACTCTCTCTCTCTCTCCCATATCACACTCGGTAAAGGATACCACAATTTCCATACCACACCCCATACCACATTGATGACGGCGGTGTTACCACGTGGTATGATACCATACCATGTGCTATCTCGCTCCACTGCCAACCCCCTTAAAGGCATCATGCGTATACCTCTTCCGTTACTGAATCTGATGAATATAGGAAAATGTGTTAGGAGGAAAAAAGGGAAAAAAGACACTGAAAGTTGGAATGAGTAACAGTGCTTATCTTTTATCGATTCTGTAAACGGTATTCAACGGTGTTTTTAGCTGCAAGCATTTGGCGTAGGTTAATGCTATAGGCTGCTTATTTATGTTACTATTATTATGTGCATCATCGGTTGCACAAACTGATAACAATGTAAGTCGCAGCGGATCTCTTTATTTTTAGATATCTAAAAAGAAAAGGATTCGATGCGACTTACATTCTCATCGGTTTGTGGAACGGAGGATGCACATAATAATAGTAACATAAAAAATGGGAAACGGAAGAGGACGTTGTGGAGAAGTAATTTGTTCCGAATTACTCATCACAACATCCTCTTCTGTCTATCAAAGTCCCTTGACCAACAGTACGTTACAATTATGAAAGATCCGTGCGAAATGAAATAGGATAATGGTAAGAAGTAATCTGGATTAGATCACTTTTAATACAATCTTATTCCATTTCGCACTAATCTCCTGAAATTGCATTTTACTTTCAATCAAAGTGACGCAAGCAGTATCCATTGTATAGATTTGTTATACGCATCTTTGCAGACTCAATGGTAGAAAAATTGACAGATGAGTATGTAGGTTAGAAATATTCCATAGCTGAATGTGTACATCAGAAATATGCATATTTGTAAAAACGGTTCCACAACAATTCCTAATCAACAATATGATTGAATTTTCAAAGATCAGTGGCAAATGAAATAGGATGGTGCGGAAAAAGTTATTTGTACCAAATAATCTATCACAGCATCCTCTTTCATTTGCCACCAATCTTAAAAGATTTCATCCTGTTGTTGATCATTGTATGTTGTAAGTACAACTAGAATCACTATATATTTGATAAAATTTATTAGCGTGCCAAAAATAGAAGAGCATAACTATGAGTACATTACTTTTGGTGGCCAACATTACGGCTCAATTCTAGAAGATCAATGAGAAGCGAAATAACATAGTGTAAAGAAGTGCTATGCACCAAATTACTTGTAAGACTATCTTATTTCGCTTCGCACCAATCTCCCAGAATTGCATCTCATTGTCGGGCACCGGCTACTGAAAACACAACATAGTTACCCTCAGTAGGCCTCTTAATAATTCCTTATCAAACCTGCTTTCCACTCTTTTCGTGACTAGAGTTTGTTTAAACACAGCAAGACCTGCGAGTCGTCGAACAAATGAGAGGTTGTCGATGAAGGAATCAAAGGTTGTGCTTGCGACAATCCGAAGGTTGCGTAAGACCTCTTCAATTTCAGGCATGCTGTAAATAACCTGAAGGATACGAACATATTATTAAACCATGTACATGAATACAGCAAGCATGAAAACAGATAGCAAATTTTAATGATAATTAACTTTTGCTGATTCACGTATGTAACCACGCAAACCTGAACAATAAAAAAAAATGATCTATACAAACACAATTAGTATGAAAATAGTTACAAATTATGAATGCTGAGTGTACATACCATTTAAATACAGTAGTAGTTGAGACCTGAATCCGTATGTTGATGGCCGAAGAATTTAAAGATTTGAATAATACTTATGTTTTGTTTGCAGGCTGGCACAAAAACAGTAACAAAGTATCAATGATGCATGTACACACCATATGAAATCAGCACTACCTGTACATCGGCAGTAGCTGTGGTTGGTGGCCGTACATCCATCACTCATATTCTGTCTATTTTTGATATATGGTTTAGACTTAATCCCTTCGCTCTCCAATACTTATAGTTGATGGAGAAAACCTGCAATACTACCTGCAATTCCTGCCTTCCGAACTCTGGCTTGAATGTATAACAATAATAGTGACGAATCGTACAAAAAATTTCTAAACCAATCAATGGAAAATTAAGTAAATATAAAATTTATAAAATATATCATGAGGCTCAGATCTGTAAATGTTAAATGGTAAAGAAGGCTACGAATCTACCATGTCTGCAAAGATAAGCGGTTGCACACTAATAAGAATGCCATCACGCCATCTGGTGACTACCATAGCAATTCACATTTCAGACCTTCAATAACCTATATCATTGGACTGATATTAATGAGTGATTGCAAGAAGTGAATACACCCGGGACGGTTGCAAATCTAAAAGATTGCCTTGCCAGGAGCTAGGAATCCACTTCTTTAATCACAGTTACAGATTCATCATGGCCTATTGTAACTATGAACAATTTGAAAAATATTTATCAGATATTGTAATAGGATTAAGAACCAAGAAAGAGTATCTACACAGCATGGGTCCAACCTTAGCAGGTTACCCTGGGAATATCTATGTATATACCCAAATTAGTTTAGCTGAAGTAGTATTTTTTTCCTGGGAAGTATAATCGCATAGACTCTTCTACCAGTACTGTAAAACAATGGATGATCGATACTTAGCCATTGTTAAAGCAATCAACAAATTGGAAAAATACTACAGCAGCTTCTTGGGATCTTACAGTTTTGGTAGGTACGCTTATTAGTTTAATTGAAGTAGCAGTTTTTCCAAGGAAGTATAATCACATAGAAGCTTCTATCGATACTGTAAAACAATGGATGATCGACACTTGGTCATCACTAAAACAGTATATCTCTGTTTTATTTTGTTTTATAGCAATGGATAGTCGCCACGTACGCAAGGTCTATACAATATACAGATACAGTAAGTAGCAATCAACAAAACATACTACAACAATTTCTTGGGCGAAAAGAGAACAAAACACGAACCGCAAGTGGGCTAAACCGTAAGTAGGCTAAAGATGGTGGCCCAAATTTTAGCGGGAGCGAATGAGCAGTTTCTGAATAGTGAAAAAAAAACGGTGTTGTTAGTTAAAACGGTGTCGTTTGCTTTACAACAGTTTTCGAAAGCTGCCTTAGATTTGTTAATCGGATGAAGGTCTGACAAAGAATCTAATATGTCTGTGCGTTAACGTAGCTGCAGAATATCTTGGTTGCATACTAATAAATCAAAGTATGCCATCCAGCCATTGTCATACCACATTCCGACAACAATTTCATCAGACCATTCAAATTTTATAAAGTCGTAACACTCATCACACATTGTTATCATTTCTAGCATCACTCTCTCTTAGGTGGCCTGAGATCTATTAATGAATGATATGTCTGTACGTTAACGCGGCTGCAAAATATTTTGGTTGCATACTAATAAATCAGAGTATGCCATCCAATCATTGCCATGCCAAGTTACGATAACAATTTCATTCATTTGAGAAAAATTACTATATCTATTAAATCACAACGGAAACGAAAATTACAGCCACATCCCATCTCCATATACACACATTAGCATCACTCTCTCTTAAGTGGCCTGAGATCTATTAATGAATGATATGTTTGTACGTTAACGTGGCTGCAGAATATCTTGGTTGCATACTAATAAATCAGAGTATGCCATCCAATCATTGCCATGCCAAGTTACGATAACAATTTCATTCATTTGAGAAAAATACTACCTAAACCTCCAACCTTAAAATGTTTACCCAAATACCCAGAAATCTTCCGATACCAAGAAAGCACAAAAAATCAAAACACATGTGAACAGCTATTAACGGATCTAGAAGCTCTGTGGCTCACATTAGGCGGTCGTATATATGAGAGAAAGTGCAGTGAAGAGGAACATGAACAGTATAGGAATAGTTTTTGGACAGTAAAATGACGCCCAAAACGGCGGCGTTTCCGTTCTTAAGATGTTTAGGCAAATACCCAGAAATCTTCGGCCAACGGATCTGGAGGCTGCGTTATATAAATATTTATAAAACTTCAAGATATATTACCGAAAATCGCTAACAAATAAGACTTCTTTAAAAAAAACGAAGATAAGCTATTATCTACCTGATTCTAAGCAGGACAAATCAACCCATGGCATCAGCTACCCAAAACGGCGTCGTTTCCGTTCTTATGATGTTTAGGCAAATACCCAGAAATCTTCCGCCAACGGATCCGAAGGCTGCGTTATATAAATATTTATAAAACCTCAATATATTTTACGGAAAATCGCTAACAAATAAGACTTCTTAAAAAGAAAACGAAGATAAGCTACTATCTACCTGATTCTAAGCAGGACAAATCAACACATGGCATCAGCTACAACCCATAAATCTTCCGGCACCAAGAAAGCATGAAAATCAAAACACATGTGAGCAACTATTAACGGATCTGGAAGCTGTGTTTTTTTTTTTTTTTTTTTTTGGCCCCCTTCCTCCGTGTATGTGTAAAAAGTATGTATAAAAAGTGTAACCAAGAGCAACCGAGAAGATTCCAGGCGGTGGTATATATGGGAGAAAGTGCAGTGAACAGGAATGTGTTTTGGTTTCGGTATGTTTCTAGTTGGTTCGCTTTGAGGCATGTCTCAAGCGTTTTAGTGGGTTTGGTTGTTCAAGCGTGGCTTGAGGTTAATGTGGTATTTCAGCCACATTCCATTGTACTTAACTTTTTCTGTGATTAATATATTTTGCCAGGGTGAAACCCTTTTACCCAACAAAAAAAACGCCCCCCAAAACGGTGTCGTTTCCGTTGTGATTTTTAATATATATAGTAATTACAATAATCAACATTTTTGCAAAACAGTCCCAAACACCCCCAAAGGTTATTTATAGTTTACCAATAAATAAACATCTTCTCAACCAAACACCCTTTGAACAACAACAGAAACAAGGAGGAGAACAGTAACAAACTAAACTCGGTGTTCTACGCGAAAACATATCACCCGATCCAAGCTGGCAGTATTGACGGCACCGACATTCTCCCACACGACAACGCTGTTTACAGAGCTCTCTTATGTTCTTCTGCTGGCCTATGTTTTTATCACTATCTTTTTTTTCTTTTTGTTTTTTTATTTAAAGGGTCTTTTTTTATTTACTGTTTGTTTGGTTATTGAAAGTAGTGACAGAACTAGGGGTGTCCCCGATCAAATTATATTGAGTAGTGTTGATTTTTGTAAAGGGCTAATTGTCTGAAAATATATCTTACTTATCACTTTTTTGAGTTGTATGTATCATCGTTAGAATCGGACTATTTAATAACTAACTTTTAGAATTTCTGTGTATCGATTGGCGTATTTTTGGGTATTGATTGACGTGTTTTTGGGAATCGAATCACGTATTTTTAGGAATTGATGGTACATACAACTCAAAAAAGTGACGAGCAAGAACATTTTCAAACAATTAACCTTTTTTTCTAATTGCACCGTGAACAAAAAAAATGTGTACCTTTATGTGAAGGTTGAAAAATTTTGTGCACCGGGTCCTTTTAAAACCTGGTTCTGCAACTGATTGAAAGTGTTTAATTGCGTAGATGATCAGTTTGGTGATGTGAAAGTTATTGGAGGAGAAGAAGGTGGTTATTCTACTGTTTTTGTTGGGAGGTTGAATCATGCTACTAATGAAGATACTCTTCGAAAGGTTGGGTTTTTTTTAGCTCTTATTTTGGTTGATTAGTTAGATTGCATTGTAATTTTAATATGATTTACCTGGTTTGAGTATGTGTGATAGTGGGCTTGAGGCCGAGTGGATTAGTCTACCAAACTGTCGGAAACATGGTTATCCAAAAAAAAATGGTAACCATGGTTTTTGTCCTTTTGGCTAACTAATGCACCGGGTCACATAGACCCAAACCAGGTAAAGCCATCCCCTTTTTGGGAAGGTTGGCGTAGCAGATATTGAACGTGAGACCTCTCACATTTTAGTGATGATAGTCACAAGACATTTGCCACTAGGCCACCCCGAGTGGATATTATAATTCATGTTGTGGGTAAAAGAAGTAAAATGTAGAAATGATATACGAGTAAATTGTTTGCGCCTAATGGATGGAGAATGCAGGATGTGAAAGTTAAATTGCATTGTAATTTTAAGCCGATATGATTAGTCTACCAAACTGTCGGAAACATGGTTATCCAAAAAAAAAATGGTAACCATGGTTTTTGTCCTTTTGGCTAACTAATGCACCGGGTCACATAGACCCAAACCAGGTAAAGCCCTCCCCTTTTTGGGAAGGTTGGCGTAGCAGATATTGAACGTGAGACCTCTCACATTTTAGTGATAATAGTCACAAGACATTTGCCACTAGGCCACCCCGAGTGGTTATTATCATTCATGTTGTGGGTAAAAGAAGTAAAATGTAGAAATGATATACGAGTAAATTGTTTGCGCCTAATGGATGGAGAATGCAGGATGTGGGATGACATGTGCCTGATTTAGGGTGTGTTTGGGATTGGCTAGTGAAATCAATGTTTTGGTATAATTTTTTGCTAGATTAAAGTAGATAAATCAATTTAGAGGGTGTTTGGGAGTGCTTGTCCTAAATGCTTATCTGATATTTGTGAGAGAAAACGCAGTTTAAAGTTGCTTATTTTAGAAAGCAATAAGCACTCCCAAGCTCTTAACTCTCCCCAAATGATTTACCATGAATTTGTTGTATTTTGAAAATTGGCATCGCAAAGAAAAGAAAAAAAAGAGAGAAGATAACAATAATAGCGGAATAGATCTAATCAGTTTTCTTTTGGGCCATGCGGATTGGTTCGGTTGACTCACAAACACTTTTCTGTTCATTATAGATGGTTAATGCACTTATTATGATTACATGACGACTAGTACTACAATAATAGCTTAGATCTGAAATATAATGATTTAGGAGATTGTACTACTTTCAACCTGTTTTACACGTTCCCAGTTTGCTACTTGTTTAGATGTGACTGAATCTGGTTAATGCACTTATTATGATTACATGACGACTAGTACTACAATAATAGCTTAGATCTGAAATATAATGATTTAGGAGATTGTACTACTTTCAACCTGTTTTACACGTTCCCAGTTTGCTACTTGTTTAGATGTGACTGAATCTGTGCATTTAAGATGAAACACTGCCGAAATCCACCCTTTCATAAGTAAATGGGTTTACAGTGCTTCCTCTAATAAACAGTATAGGATAGGAATACTGATTTTGAACTCATATCTCACAAGTTCATAACTATCCAAATTGGACTCAATAGCCAGCAGACATGTCATTAACTATCCAAATCGGACTCAATATCTGATGTTCTTTAGTTTTTGTTTTGTAGGCTATGAGCAAATATGGCACAGTGAAGAATTTGCGACTCGTCAGGCATATTGGTAATGCATATATACTATTATGGTGCTTTGAGTAAAACATGATTTTTCAGAATGATTAATTCATAATCGCAAATTCAGTTTACACTAATGCTCGATATTATGTTGTAGATATAAGTTTGTTGACAACAAATGTTTTGGTCTCGATTTTCCAATGTTGCTATTTTCAAGTTTATTACAAGTTTTGGCCTTAATGAACAGCCAAAGTTTTAACTAGAGCTGTAATCTCTGATTATTTTAGTTGGTTGTTTATAGTTACCGGTGCCTCTCAAGGTTATGCTTTTGTGGAATATGAAAGTGAAAGAGAGATGCGACGAGCATATGAGGTGATGAGATGGAAACCTTTTCTTATTACTGTTTAACAATATGCATGCTCATGATGTGATTTTTTTTCCTGTTTTTTACGTGTGCAGAAGGCACACCATTCAATTATTGATGATTCTGAAATTATAGTCGATTACAACCGGCAACAACTGATGCCTGGGTGGATTCCAAGAAGATTAGGTCACTTAACTTCTTATTTTTTATATATAAAAAGTTTGGTCTGCTACTATTAGTTCTTGAGATTCGTGTATACTTGCAGGAGGGGGACTTGGGGGTAAAAAAGAATCAGGGCAGCTTCGTTTTGGAGGGCGAGAAAGACCATTCCGTGCACCATTGTAAGAATTCTAAAGTCTAAACTATTTCACTTGAAATTTTAGGTAAAAGTTTATGTGGCAGACAGTTTCTTTCGTTTCAACTGTCATCCTTGTCGTATGATATGACACTTAGATGTGGAAAGTGAGCAGGTTGGGTAGCGGGTCAAATGAGATTTCTTTGTGCAATTCGGATTGGATTCACCTTACCCGAAACAATCTTGTCCAAAATTTTTAAGTTTTAGTAATAGTAGTTAAGTGTGCTGGCAAGTGTATTTGAGAATGATTTATGAGGTTTAGGATTGTCAAATACGCTTCAGACGACATCTGACCTGTTTTCTTTCTAGCTAACTTTTTAGATTCTATCTATTCGATTATAGATAAAGACATGACCTAAATCAACCTATTATAAGTAAATGGGTCAAAATCGCCACCTCATATAATTTTTTTTCTGTCTCGTAGTGACTGCAATGTTTGACTGGAAATATGTTTAACAGGACCTTATGCTAATGTTAGGAATTCTGTCATCACTTCTCATGTCATTTGCTAATATACTGTTTCTCCGCGCTTAGTTAACTGATACTAGGTTTTATTGTTAGAGATGAAACTAACATCTCTTTCTTTCACTTGAATAAGGCGTCCAATTCCGTATGATGATCTGAAACGGCTTGGGATTCCACCTCCTCCTGAAGGAAACTACATGTCACGATTTGAGGTATGGCTTCTTGTTTTTCCATCTATGAGAAGACATTAGCATGTAAACGGTTGATATAGTCTGCGCCACTAAACACATTAAATGACTAAATGCCACGGTATTGCTATGACTGGATGTCCATGTAGCCGGACGTACTTCCCACCCCACTAGCTATTTGTGTGCCAAGTTGCAGTTTTTTTTATATGCTATTTGTCTACGGCATTTATATTCCTTTTTGAAAATATTTCAGGGGGTCCCGATCCTTCTTGCTTAAAGTAAATTAGGCCCATTAAGAACTCTATGGCAGAAGAGTTATGCTTTTTAGTTTTTATAATTAAACGCATTCAGCAAGTATTCTAGTTATGATCAACGTTACATTTGATGATGGCTGCAGGTTCCCTCACCACCCCGAAGGAAAACACGCCATCCAGACAGGGAAGATGAACATAGCAGCAGAAGTTCTCGTAGACGTGATAGAAGATCAAGCAGCCGGGACCGCTTATATGAGGAAAGGAAGTCTATGGATACCGAAGATGACTCAAGAAAGAGTCGCAGGCATAGTACATATCATTCTGATGAACGTGAAAGAAGATCCAAAAGCCGTGATCGTCAGTATGATGGAAGGGAAGACAGCTCTAGAAAGAGTAGAGATTCACGCAGACATGAAAGAACATCCGCGAGTCGTGATCATCGATCTGAAAGAAGAGATTCTAGTGACGGGGAACAAGGCTCTCACAAACAGCACAAACGTGAGTAGCCTTTCTTTTAAATGAGAGTTGCAATTGTCTAATCTACTCATCTTAGTCAATGTAGATGGACGTAGTAAATTGTATACAACGAATTCTCACTTTTACTCGCATATAATCAGTGATCTGAATCTTTTGACATTAAAGAGTAGATGTGGCAAGATGGGTAGGCCGGGCAATTTAGGAGTGTCTTACATATTCAGAGCCACTTGCAACATATTTCGACTTGTTTCAACGATGTTTTTGCAGCATTCTTTTACTCAAATGTGTTTTCATGATTCGACTCACAATCTTTTGGCCTTGCTTATTAAGAGACAGATAGTCAGGTTTTTTGCATAACCATATTAACATTTGCCATTTTTCAGCCTTGCTTCTCAATAAAACATCATGAGCCATATATCATTTATCGAACAAACCATGTTGTCCTTTTTTGGGCTTATGCTTTTATAAAAGCTTAAAACATAAAAACACATCAACAAGTGAGACTACAAAAATTTCTTAAACTTATTTACCCGTCACTTTTATTCATTAACTTTACAAGATACAACATTGCACAACATCATCGACACGCTTGACTCTAGATCAGGTTTGATCATTCTGACAATCCATTCAGAATCATCGTCTCAAACCCGGCTACAAAAGTTGTTAATACGTCAACACCTACTCACGTCACAAGTTAACATAATGTGCGGTTCCATTCAGCTGCATAATTTCACTGTGCAAGCAACTGCCTGTGCCCAAAATTTCAGTCTAGCTTTCACATCTTCAGGATCATCACCTGCACATATCGAATAAAACATTAAGCAAGATTCGTTGTATAACCAAATCTAACTACTTTAAGCTAATAGGGTGTTTGGAGTGCTTATTTTATAGTGACTAAAGTGCTATATAATCCCTAGATAAACATATATTGTTCAAACTTCAAACAATTAAACTACTTATTATTAGATGCTTATTAATGAACATAAAAGCACGTAGATCCAAAACACTCTATAAAACATATAAAAGATAACTGATATGACATATCCGTTTCTATAGAAACGTAACTACTTTTCTACTTATTTTGTATTTATCTACTTAAATGGTGCTTGTGATTGCTTATTTAAGTGCTTATCTACTTTTAGTTAAGCAGATCACCAGTTTCTAAATGTTTAGCAAATAGTGCTTATTTACTCAATTTCACACTTCAACATTAACAGGTACCTTTTTATATTAAGAAAATAAGCACTTATAACAAGCAATAACAAACACCACCTTATTTTAAATTACTACTAAATTAGGGGATGTTTGGATTAGCTTATTTGTCGGGCTTATGAGCTTACTGAAGATATAAAAAGCCAATAAGCTCATTTTTTTTATGGCTTATGAGCTGAGCTTATGACTTATTGTCATAAGCTCAAGTTCATAAGCTCATAAGCAAATAAAATGAGCTTATTAGCTTTTCATCTCTTCAACAAGCTCATAAGCCCGACAAATAAGCTAATTCAGACACCATATTCATATAAAAAAGTAAAAAATAAAAATAAAACTTATATAATAAATAATTAAATACCACCAAAATTAATCAAATCTTTTTTTATATCCATTATATAAAAATCCAATCTTTTTCACACCAAAGACTCACCAGGACTAGAAAGCTTCCAATTAGCTTTGCCAACAGGAGACTGATCACTCTGCTGATCATCAAGAAACTTTTGACTCATGGAATAACATAGTTCCAAAGCAGGCAAAGTGTTACAAAGCTCAGGTATTTCATCATAACTAAACCCTCCAAAACCCAAATCCAAACACCCTTTTAACTCATCAAGATCTTCATCTGTTAAGCTCTTTGATCTAACTAGCTCCTCATCGTACCCTTCAAGGAAAACTTGGTTCTTTTTGCGATTGGTTTCTGGGTTTTGCTTAGGATCATGAATCTTGGTGAACCCAGATGGGGATTTTGATTTGGTTAAGTGGTTTGGTGTTTGTGTTTTTGTTTTCATTTTTGTGTTTTCTGTGTGTTGTGTTTTTTGTGTGTGGGGAAGTGGTTATATAGCTATGAAGTTATGATGATGGGGTATGTGAAAGGACTAAAATGACCTTTTGGTTATAGATTTAGATTCTTCTAGAGGATTTTGGCTTTTTAGAAAACGAGTAAAGCCGGGTGTACGAGCGACTTCGTATTTATCATCGTCACTTTAGCGTAACATCAGCTATCTCCATTTACAATCATCTTTATTATTAATTTATTTTAATAAGACAACAAATTTCACCATCAAAACATACTCAACTTAAACACAAATATACTCCACTTAAACATATACTCCCTCCGTCCCATTTTAGTTGTCCATTGACCAAATTTTGACCGTAAATATTTTTGTTTGTATTATATAACGAACTTAGTTGTCCATTGACCAAATTTTGACCGTAAATATTTTTGTTTGTATTATATAACGAACTTTTCAGTGATATAACTTTCATCAAATATTATATAATACAAACAAAAATATTTACGGTCAAAATTTGGTCAACGGACAACTAAAATGGGACGGAGGGAGTACATAAACATAAATATACCTCACTAAAACATGCACACACATACATACACTACACGACTCGATCTTGATATCGTCCGAGCCTTATTTTTGTTAGTTATAGACGCGTGCTCAAGAAGTGTCATAATAAGGTTGACGCGTTTTGAGTGGTCCAAGATTCAGTCATGGCACCCTTATTAGGCCTAGTCTAAAATCGGGTGTACTGGTCATCGCACTTATCACCAAACATTAGCTTCTCTCTCCACCATCAAATTGATGTAACAGGATCACAAATTTAATCACTTAAATATATCTCACTTAAACATAATACACCCCCACACACAAATAATATTTTGTGATTCCATAACGTGGTGGTCTGCACCAATGATAAAAAGGGGGAACAACTGCGATAGTAAGGCTGGTGTAATAGAGACAACTTTATAGTGAGTCCCCTATCTCACTTAGTCTAAAGTGTGCAATCAAATGCAAATCAATGCTAAAAACTAATGTTTACAAACCCAAGTTGATCCGGCTAGTTGAATCAGAAACTCGTTGAGTTATCGGAAGCTATTTCTGAGGAAAATAAACCGGTTCATAAAGCATTGTTAAAGAGTTAGTGAAAAAATGATGTGATATGACAAGCAATGTTAAGATATGTGTATGTTTCATACGCTCGCTTTTTGTGGCTTGCATTGAAATTTTTCAGCTTTTAAAAGCGTATTATGACATGACAAGCTTATATAAGTTGAAAAGTTTTAAAAATAAGCCACAAAAAGGTGAGCTTATAAAACATAAGTCGAAAACCAAATAAGCCGTAAGCCTTTTATGTAAGCCGAAATTAGCTAACTATAAACATAATGGGTGCTAACAATAATGGGTGCTAACCATATTTTCCCTCTCCCTAATGATGAAATAGATAGTTAAGCAAATGATGATTAGCTCAGCTGGTCAGAGGCACTCCTGGTTTTACCCAAGGTCTTGAGTTCGATCCTTAGGGATGGCAAGCCTTGGGGTTTTTCCCTCCGAATACTTGTAACGGCCCATGGTCAACATCTCGTTGTTTATGGTACGTGCAAGGCTTCACTATTATTCAGTGAGGTTTCACAAATGTCGTATCCCGACTGAATGTTCGGAAAAAAAAAATGATATGCCTCCACCTTACAATTATTATCAGTGCCCGCATTCAATTAGAAACGCAAAAGAAACAAATAATACGTAGCTTTTATTTCATAATGATGCGTGTAACAAAATTCATTATTAAAGGTGAATTAAATCCTTAGAATCACACATATTTAAGCACCACCGGAATGGTGAGTAAAAAAAACTATAAATGAGTTTATGGCTATTTTCGTTATAAAAAATTAGTGGATTTATGTGACTAGTACTAATTCAGTAATTTGTTAACGTGAAATAACAGAATGCAAAATTTTTATAGCACTATATCTAATGGTCTTATGATTTGGATAAGCATTATCCTATTTTTGCACATGTTACAGTTTAACTTAAACAAGTTTTGCAATCCAAAAAGGCTAACGGCGCATATTGTTTCCCGTTTGTCTTCCACCTCTATGTAAATCTAAAAGTTAATTCTTAATAAAAGATACGCATATAAAAAAACTTAAACAAATATTGCTTATGTGGACTTGCTCGGAGATTACGATGCCTTGTTTAATAAAACTATCGTTTTCTACTTAAATTGTTGCAATGTAAACACGTTTTATTTTTAGTTTGACAAAAAAAAATCTGAATACTCACCTTGAACTTACATTTTTACAAGAATAAACTCAAAATTACATTATACTTTGTAATTCACAAACCTTTCTTTTTGTAACCATGGTTTTCTAATTTTTGATCAACTAATTCTATTGCCAGTTACCCGGTTTAAACCCACCATCACATAAACTTAGACAAGATAAAATCCTCTTTTTCGAGATAAGTTGACCTAACCACTTCAGAGTTATTTTCATCGAACGAGATTTTAAAATGAAACCTCATTTTTTGATGATGATAGTCACGATTCACGAACTTTTTACCAGTCAATTTCTTTGTTAATAACTGAAAATGAACAATGCATTTGCATTATTTATGAATAGGAGGGTGGTGTTCTCGGATATAGACTAAACGAGTTTTAACTTGAAATGTGTTTATTTGATTTCAAATTATTTATTGAAGTGTCTTCAACTCAACTGTTAATGAAATATCATGACTTGAAATATAATTGTTGTAAGAACATCAGGTTAAGTAGTCCATTAATTTTAGATATGATTATTAGCAGTGACAAAGCCAGGATTAAGAGTTATCAGGTTCATTTTATGAAAATTACTAAAAATCGTAACCTAAAAATAAAGGACCAGGTTCATTTTAAAAAAATCGATATATTTTACATAATTTTACACTACGCAAGAAAAATCCATAGGTTCTCATGCACCCTCGAGAACCCTCATCGGTCCGCCCCTGATTATTAGTTAGTGGTATTTTAGTGTAACAAATACAACAACAACAACAACAACAACAACAAATAAAAAAGGTAAACAAATGATCTTTTCGTGTTCAGGTTATTTGAGAAATACGATTATTTGACTCTGATGTATACGGCCTAACTGAGGTATCTGTGTGACCATTATTACCGACTATTGAGTTTTCAACCTAAGATTTCGAGAAATACGATTATTTGACTCTGATGTATGCGGCCTAACTGAGGTATCTGTGTGACCATTATTACCGACTATTGAGTTTTCAACCTGAGATATTTTGAGAACGTGTGGGGAATACTTGAATGAACCGAAAGGTTGAGGGGGGAAGTGTCATAAAATGAAAAAGAAATATGAAGATGACGTGGACCCTGTGACAGCTGTAAAGATGTGACAGCTGTAAAGAGTATAATTGCCTCACATTGATTATTTGTAAATTTCCAACGTTCATTTAATCATTTATTTGAGGAAATAAATCGAGATACGTGGATCACAAATAAATTTGTCCATCAATGTTATAAAGTTCAACTCGGGCATTTAGGGTGCGTTTGGTTCACAAATGATATTAGGATTTGGGAATGATTTGAAAGATTGAGAAAAGATTTGAGAAAAAAGTATAGATTTTGAATTAAATGAAGAGAGAGAAAATAAATGATTAAAATTCTTTTATTTTAAGAGTTATTTGATAAAATAATTAAAAAAATTATGATGATATATTTTTTTATTAATTTATTTAAGTATGATTTGAGTATGTAAATTATGGTGGGGCCTAGATTGAGCTGGGAATTGGCGAAAGATACCATAATTAAGTGGAATCACATTTTTATGGCATGACCCACTTTTATTCCTTTCCTTTGTCTACCAAACAATTGAATCAAACAATGAAAGTATTACTTGAATGCAAAAGGGTCCAACCAAACGGCCCTTAGTTATATTAATGAGTCTGAAATTGATTTGCTAGAGATATTTTTTCTTTCTAGGAGTGGGCAGAAACTCATCGAAAATCGAAATAATCCAAAAATCAAACAGAAAACCAATCCAAAGTAAAAACCGACAGTTTAGTTTGAGACATAAGAAAAACCAACTTTTGCTGTACTGTTTCTGTTTTCACAGAAAAACCGAACCGAAATAATCGCATCGAACCACTACGTTGTATTCAAAAATTTTACTTCTTATTTAAAGTAAAGAATTCATAATTTTTGAATGATAAAATGCCTTTTTTATATACTTTTCTAATAAATTATTTCAAACATGTTTACGTAGTATTTGTTAATTAGTGTTGTTAATTAGTGTGTGAGTTTTTAGGTCATATCAAAATTACTCTTTTTTTCTTTTTCATCATAAATTTCTTTATACTTCTCAAATCCATTTGTCATTTACTATTGTCTAAATTAATAATTTACAGAGTCGCAACATTCTGTATATAAGTTCAACCCATTATATAACCCTACATTATATTTAATCTAGAATAAATATATATTAATAAAAATAGTTAAAAAATATTAAAAAATATTTAAAAAAAAAATTGATCAAGACCCCGAAACCCAAAAAATTGTGCGCTACCGGATTCTCATTATATAAAAAACGCACCACCCGCACCATGTTCACCCCTACTATTTTCTGAAAAAAGATATAATGTTGAATAGGGCTATAATTATCCAATTATATCTTTGGCAATTTGATGAGTGTGTAAATACTCATCATTTTATTCCCATTTAAACTGCAAAAACATTTAAAAACACTCAGAAATGCTTCAAAATACAGAAAATATCCTTGAATTGTGGTTTTATCTGTTTCATGTGCAAAAGGTTTAAAAACGGGGCGAAAACGAACATTTTTTGATTGACTCGGTAATAATTGTGCATTTGATCAAGTGAAGACGAAAGTCAAAGACGGAGTCAAAGTCAACCCCCAAAAATACCAAAATGTCACAAATGGTCCCTGGAATTAATTTTCACTATTGGCAGCAATGGTCCCTGGATTTTCAGAAGTTACATGATTGGTCCCTCAAAGTTAAAACAATTTCAACTTCTAATCCTAACTAAAATAAAACCCAACCATTAAACCTACCCAACCCAACCCTTTTAATAAACCCAGCTACTAAACCCCAGCCCAAAACACATTTCCCAAGCCCAATCCAAAAAAAAAACCCAACCCGACCTTTTTAGTTAAACAGAAGGTTTGACTTCGGTCAAACCTTCTTCTTCAATACCACCATCCCGCCAATACCAAAACCACCTCAACCCACCGCCTTATCTCTGACAAATCCATCACCCTTCCACCTATCCCACTCACCTAACAAGCCAATATGCATTAAATGCTTCTTCCTCAGTACAAGTTATCAGAGATAGTGGATTTTTCCACAATCTCATTTTTGGCGCCAAAAGTAGTTTCAACGATTGAGATGATTTCAGGAGAATCCAAGGGCCAAGATATGATCAGAGAGGATGAGAAGACATATCCCACTTTATTTTAGTATAAATAGAGGCATTGTAGCTTGTAATAAGTAAGTAGTTAATGTAGCATAATCGTATTTCATATTCAGTAGTTGCAATCTTGTAATTTTCGAATTCCAGTTATTAATACAAGTTCAATTCAGTCAAGATAATTTTATTTCAATCACTTGTGTTCTAAATTTCAAGTATGCTAAGTTTCAAAGTAGTCTGTTAACTAGAAATAAGTTATTAAGTTGTAAGAACCAATCAAAAAGCCACAACCAACCTTGCTATAAGCTTATGAAAGCTTTTCATAGCTTTGTGTAAGCTTATATTAGAAATAATTTGTTCTAAACTCAAGAAATGAAGAAAGTCAACAGAAGTCAAAGTATTGGTCAAATAAGCTACTGAGTGAATTAAGCTGTTCTTGGAAGCTTTTTCTGGGTTTCTAGCTTGTGTTAACAAGCTAGGGCTGTTCTGATCTTGTTCTTTCTGTTTCATAAGCCTCAGCAAGTTGTAAGCTTTTTCTTAATTTTTACTTAATTTTCTATAGTACTGTAGAATAGCTTATTTATAGCTTATTTTCAATATTTATTGCTTATTATTAGTTTTTAAGCATATTTCATCTGTTTTATCAGTAGCTAGATAGCTTTGCATTATTCTACTTAAAAATCTAATAAAAAGTCAAAATTAGCCAATTATAGCATAGCTTGTTAAACTGCTTATTTATGTTTTAAAAGTTGCTTAATAGAGTTAAACTAAGTTAGTTAGTAAGTAAAAACCATAAATTATTAGTTAAACTAGCCTGTGCTAGTTAAATACCACAACAGACCCTCAAAAAGGGGTGTTTGGTTTAAGCTTGTTTTGGGTCATTAGGGGTATTCACTGTTCATTTGCCATTTCATTAAGTTTGTTTGATCTTATTTAAGTCTGTTTAAGCTATTTTCAGTAGAGGTTAAGTGCTTTTTAAGCTTTTTGAAGTTTTGAGTGTATAGGGTAAAACTTGGATACTCAACTGCTTCAATAAGCTTTTATATAAGCTGAGTTTATTTAAGCCCTACTTTTGGCAAAAATAGGTGTAATATAGTTGTTAAAACAAGAATCCAAGAGTTGGATAGGTTTCATGTAGAATTGACAAAGTTAAAGGTCAAAAACCCATTCTTGCTGATCAGTATATACTGAGCAGATATAGCTGCTTTTCTCAGCTTATTATTGGCTTATCTAATTAAGCTGAGACCTTGATTTTTGGGTTAAAACTAGTTCATATAGCTAGCTTTTAGATTCTGAGCTTTGATTTCCATTTTGAGCTTATTACACAGCTAAAAATTGGTCTGCAATTTGCCCCCATTTTCACTGATTCTGCTGATTCAATTTTGCTTTTCCTAGGCCACTTGATCTAGTGCTTAATTGGAGTTCCATTAGATTGTTAAAATTGGGGCTTTTTGGTTTTTAGTGTAGCCAGTAGTGCTAGCAATCTTTTGCCCCCATAAAGTTCTCACTTTTCTGCTTATTTATCAGCTTAATCTGCTCTGCAAGTTGGTAGTTTCAACTGATTTTTCTGCATAACTAGTGCTACTGTTCAACTGCTTATCTGCTTATCCTGAGTGCTTATTTGATCATATTAAAGTTGTTTTAAGCTTCCACTAGTGTATTGAACTAGTCCTGAGCCTTTGGTAAATTTTTGAGCTTTTTAGCTTATTTTTGGGCTTATTCCCAAACTGCTTATTAGGGTTTAGAAAACTTTTGATTTTATTTTTCCTAGACTTAGAATATTAATTTAGACTTAACTTGAATTTTTCAGATTTTTCCTAAGTCATTTACTATTTTTAATCATTTTAATTAGTTTATAATAGTTTTTAATTCATAATAAAAAATATAAAAATCAGAAAAATATAAATCTTTTTTCTAAAATTTTCTTTTATTATTTAGGATTTAAGAAAAATAATTTTACACTTGTAGGATTAGTTTTCTAATATTTCACTTTTTAGTCCCGTTTTAGAATTCTCGTTACGCGTTTTTAGTTTAAATTAGTTTGTGCTTTATTTTCCTTTGTATATTTGTTTCTCATTATTCAAATTAGAATTAAAAAAGCAAAATCTCATATCTAATCATCAGTCACTCTAATTCCAAAACTTAAACAATTTGCCCATTCAAACCTCGTTGGGAAACGACCCGGGTAATCACTTACCTGGTTTCACACTACACACAAACGTGAGTTTTTGCAAGTATCATTTTTCACAAAGGGGTGATTTGTATTTATTCACGCGTATCCGTCATTGCTTAATATTTATATATACGTTTTAGCACGGATCAAATTTTGGCGCCGCTGCCGGGGAGGTTGTGTTGCGACAATATTGTTTAAAGTTTAAGCGATTAGTGATTTGAGATCCTTCCTTGTGAAGTTCCTATTTCCCATAAACCCATATAAAATACAAAAATATTTTTCTTTTCTTTTATATATATAATATCATATAAAAAATAAAAACCCCAAAAACATTTTCCTTTTTATTGTAAAATAAAAGATTAAAAGCAAAATTAATATAATATTCCTCAACTTGGGTATTATCATAATAAGTTCCCAAACATCAGATTAAAACTTGCCTTTGTGTCGCTTGCGAATTCGGCTCACCTTTGATTGATAAACAAACTATAACGGAGGTTTAAGGATAGTTTGACATTAAATTGTCGAACTGAAAGAAGCGGGTTTTTAAGGAGCATTAATTGCCCACCTTTGCTTCTCCGCCACTCTGTGCGTTTTTCAGTCAGAGAGCTACCGTACGCTGGTTGATTTAAGGTTTAAGTTCCTTGGGTTTTGCTTCGATCTTGATTTAATTGAAATACTTTATTTAGTGCATGCGCACTCGTTCTTCCACGTCAGCAAGTCCTTTACGTGAACTCATAGATATTCCGAGAAGACGTAATCGTAGACGTGCTGCCCGAATAGTCGAACCCGAGATTCGTACTGTTCCCACTGATAATATGGCAGACAATCGCACAATGGCGGAGATGTTCCAAGCACCCACCGAGGGTTACGGAGATACCATTGTTTTACCACCAATCGACTCTGATCATTTTGAACTGAAAACGCATTTGATTCAGCTCGTTTCTACAAACCAATTCCACGGGTTTGAACGAGAAGATCCGTATGCACACATCCGTTGGTTCAACAAGTTGACTTCTACAATCAATTACAAGGATGTTGATGCGCGTGTGCGTATGCTCTAATTTATACCCACGGTATGTCGTTGTGGTTTTAGCAGTATTCAAGTTTTAAATTTATATTTAGCCGACTTATCAATAGCACACACACTTTAACGAGCAGTGTACCCGGTCAGTATGAATATAATGGTAAGTAGAGTGTCGATCACTAAGAGTGGAACGTATTATCTAGTTATCCTAATCAGTATTTTAATATCTTAAGTTAGCTATACAACCTAATCTAACGCAAGGGGGTTTCAGCCTGAGAGACTGGCACGGTTTGGTTATGATTAATAATAAACTAAACTAATAAGCACGAATCAGCGAGTAGCACACACGTACACAGATAAATACTTGAGACAATAAGAAGACCTGTCCTGATAGTTAAGTAGCTTGTCACTTGTTTTATTGCTAGTTGTATATGAAGTGTATAGTTCGATGCAACGCACCGAGATTAAGTCTTTTCTCGTTGGTTCTAATCTTATCGGCGAGTAAACCCTTAATGATTACTTATGACTATCCCATTTATCTTTCTTCCTACTTTTCTACAGACGATAGAATGCATAGGCAATCTAATAAATAGGCGAGGAAGGGGCATGGCGACCCAAGCAATGCTCAAATAGACACAGAGGTTATAAATGCACTAATAAAAGTCACCAAAGACATCAACATATAAACTTTAATTAATGGGAAAACAATTTTAAGGGGAGTCGAAGTGCATGGTTAATCCATGATCATAAGCCCATCAATCCTGACCAATTAAAGTGTACTAATACAATAAAAAAAAAACTACTTAATGAATTGAATACATGCAGGACCTTCTTACAGCTCTTGTATCTTCGTTCAAGGTGTGTCTTGTGCTGCTACTTCGACTGAATTCGGCCTAGGGTTTCTGTGGTCTTCGGTCTTCTTCTGTATTAGCCTCTGTCCAACCTCTCGAATACGTATGGTCTTGGGGTATTTATAGTTTCTGTCTGAGGGTAAGATGCGGCGCATTGAATAAGTAGATGCGGCGCATTGACTTAACTTCGCGTGGGGTCCAAGATTAATATATTCAGGAATATTCGTACACCGCCAGAAGATGCGGCGTAACTCCATTCTTAGATGTGGCGCATGTCCTTGCTGTCTTGGATAATATCTTGTGAAATCTTGATAGTGATGCGCCGTATGTAATAAGTAAGATGCGGCGTATCTGGAGCAGAATGTCTTGATCTTGTACATTTCAGTAGACTCTTAACTTCTTGCTTGTTTTGCTCCATAATTAGTCTAAAATCGCCAAGTTTCACATAATACTTGTTTTTACCTGAGAATTACAAAAGTAAACATTAACGTATCAATTCTCACAGATAATATAATAAAACAAGTCAAATAAATAGGATAAATGATGATAATAAAATGTACTTATTTGAGTTCATCAAATATCCCCCCACTTGAACTTTACTTGTCCCCAAGTAAACCTTAGAATTAATCTGATGAAAATGTATCCAAAAAGATATTAGGATTTATTTTTATATTTAAGCATGTATTCATTTTTGTCATGATCACACAACCAAACACTTAACAAATTAGAAATAAAATAAAATATTCTGATAATAGCAAATCTAATCGTTTAACTGTCCAGTCGTGACGAATATTCTATCATAAGCTTGGCAAGTATACACATCTCCCCCACTAAAGCCAAGGAATAACAAGTCTAAAGCGGTAAAAAGGGTTTTGAGGCTTAAGGGTTAATCATTCTTCTCAATCTCTATCGATCTCAAATTCCAGAAAAGGCGATAAAATCACAAATACATGATCGAATCCACGAACACGATACTTGCAATTGCTCAAATCCTTAACTCGGATAGGCTAAAGATAGGACCAAGTAATCTTCACCAATAATATTATATCAAAAAGGGCGACAAAATCATAAATACATAGCCGAATCCACGACTACGATACTTAAGATTGCTCAAATCTCTAATCTCAATAAATCAAAGGTTTGGATAAAGAACTATATAGGGTATGGATAATATTTGGGATACAAATTGGTGTAAAATGAAAAATAAACAAAACAGATAAATTAAAATCCTAAGTGTGGTTAATCACTATCCCAACCATCCCATGAATAAGACTCATATCATAGAATAACTCACGCTTTAACACTTGAAACACACGCTATTAGGTAGACACGAATTATACTCAACAAGATCTCAATCAAAGAATAACCTTTAGTTGGCGTTCCCATAACGTTCAACTTCCATTCAATCCATAGATATAATATACAACAACTACTGGTGATATCAACCACTTAATACAAAACTTTACATAAGTTGGTTAAAATAAACATCCAACTTTTCCTTTTCCTTTTTCTTTTTCTTTTTTTTTTTTTTTTTTTTTTTTTTTTTTTTTTTTTTTTTAACTTGAAACATAAATATAGATGTGTAAAATTTCACAACTTTTCTATCACTTTCTTTCCGGATAATTTTTCCATACTTTTCATACTTTCAGAAATAACAGTAATAGTGAAAGTAGTAAACACACGAAAAATAAACTCAAAGATATACAATATTTACTTTCACTCCAATTGCAATGTGCAATTTTCCGACCTAACCATAGATAATGAATTACGCACGCGAACACAGGTAATGTAAGGAAACACACTTTGCCTAAAGCAATTAACCAACCACGGATTTTAATCTACAGGGTAGGCTAAGGTGTAAGGGTGTAACGAAACATTATAACAAAGGTGTAAGAAACGAAAGGAATGGCTCTGAGTGTTTTTCTTGGGGTATCTTACTCTAAAAGTGAGAGTAACAAAAGGGTTTATACGGGGGTTAACTAACCAGTGTAGTTAGCTAATAACACATAACATATAAAGGCTATTTGGGTGCAATCCTAGAAATTTACCAATTTAGACAAGTCATTCCAATTATAAAAATAATACTTATTATGGTGGTCTCGAATAGTATACAAGCCAATTTCTAAAGTTTACAAGTCACCGGCACACTCATAGATTTGTGAATTTTAAAAAATCACAATTTTTGAAAATAACGTCATGTGTGCAGCTATGTAATTTAGACTTTAAACAAAAACATGCTAAAAATTTTTAATGTTGATATATTAAGCGCATTTTAAGCATATTTTGAAAAGTTTAGGACAAGTAAGTGTTCTAATTCTCCAATCCCCCCACTTAAGTTAAACAACGTCCTCGTTGTTTGTATCAAAGATTAAAAACTAAAAAATAAAAGAATTAGAACAGAAAAACTCCCCTGAGATTTGCTTGGTATGATCCTCCATTATTTGTATAAGAGCAAAAATCATCTTTCTTGTGGATGAGAACGTTTAAGCTTCATAATTGATGTATCCACAGGAAATGCAGGAATCTATAATACCACCAAGACTTTAACACACCTAAATTAAGAAGGTTCAAACTTGCATAATACATTAGTAGTTAGCAAAAATAAAACATAAAAATTAAAATGAAAATCATCAGGTCAGTCAATGCGCCGTATCTTATGGAAGAAGATACGCCGTATCGAGCCTGGAATAAATACGAATCAGAATAGAAGATGCGTCGCATCCTTAACCAGGGATGCGCCGCATTAAAATAAACTGACAAAAAGTTTTAAAGTCGAAAGTAAAAATGCAGAAAAATAAAGTAAGATATGACCAGTGCAGGAGATGCGTCGCATCTAAGGATTGAGATGCGCCGTATCCTCTGCGGGCCTGAATGACTCAACACAGAACAGAATAGTAAAAATTCTCCGGGTTGTCTCCCGGTCAACACTTGTCTTTATTCCAGAGTCTTCAAGTTAGACTCACGTTCAGCTTTTTAATATCGATCATTGAAGGAGTCGGAAGCATCGCGCTCCCTCATCGCCAATTCAGTAATATTGAACATTCCTTGCTCGTCCTTAATTTCCATGCCGTTCTTCTTTAATATCTGTATAAATAAAGTTCTGTCCCTTTCGGACAGAGATGACAAAATGATAGACGGGAAATTCTTATTATTAAATAGGCACAAATATGCAAGGTGGGGTGGTAGTTCAATAAACACATCATTATTCAAATTCGTATGCTCAACTATTCTCCTACGTTTGTTAATCACTACGCAATCATACCATTCATCATCAGAATCATTAACAATATCGCGTCTAAGTTCGGTAGGTACATTAAGGTCAATAAATTCCTCAAAGTTCTCATGATTAGGATTAGTCGAGTTGTTTTGAATCAATGTTTCTCCCATAAGCCTAGCTTCAAGATCGAGGTCCATACGTTCTCTTAATCCTAGCACATAGACGCCTCTAATTATGCTTTTAACAGGATCTTGGCACTAATAGACTAGTTTATTATTCCCTACCCTAAATGAGATTTTTCTTTTAAACACATCAATCTTAGCATGGGCGGTAGACAAGAAAGGTCTTCCAAGGATTAAAGGAATCTTAACATCCTCAGGCATATCTAATATAACAAAGTCTACAGGGAAAACAAACTTCTCAATCTTAACTAGCACATTATTAGCAATCCCTTCAGGTCGTTTTACCGTTTTATCAGCCAATTCAATAAGCAACTTAGTTGGTGCTAATTTTCCTAGACCTAGGGTAGTGAATGTCTTAAGGGGCATTACACTAACGCTAGCTCCTAAGTCAGCTAACACATTATTGAAAGATATATCATTAATTGAACAAGGTAAAGTAAAACTTCCTGGGTCCTTTTCTTTATGAGGCAAGGCTTGTAAGTCGGTTGCAGAGCTCTCTTCTTTCATTGTAGCCTTGATCTCTTCTTCAATCTTTGTCTTCTCTTTTAGTAATCTCCTTAAACTGATTGAAGAATTAAAGAAAAATTCGGGTCTTGCACCATCATTACCATTCATCAATCTTCTAGGAAAAGGAATGTTAGGAGTGACTTCTTCAGTGGTGCTTATGGCCTTGACATGATCTCTTGGGTTGGTTTCAGTTGAGCTCGGTAGACTTCCGTATCCCCTTTCTTGAAGAACTTTGCTCATTTGACCAATTTGTTGTTCCAATGCTTTGATCGAAGCTCCTTGATTTCTTGTAATAGTGTCCGTTGATGCTCGGATTTCTTTGATCATAGCAGTGTTCTCTTCATGTCTTTTAGCAGCATCGGCCATAATTTGCTTTAAAGTGTCATCTAAAGTCTGCCTCCTTTCTTGATAAGCGGGATTGAAGTTGTTCTTTTGATAGAATCCCGGAGTAGCTTCCCTAAATCTTCCTGAAGGTCGGAATGGTTGTCCAAATTGTGTGTAGTATGCTTCCTCAAAAGTCTCACTTTCATTCTTATTCGGCAATCCTTAGTGTAGTGAGGTCCTTCGCATTTTTCACATCCAACTTGGGCAGCATACACTTTCTCATCACGCTTCTTCATCTCTCTACTAATTTTATCCAATTGAGCTTGAATTGCAGCAAACCCGTCAAAATTAGTGCTGCTCTTAGATCTAGTAGAGGTCCCATCGTGCCATTTTTGAGAATGATCAGCGGCTTCTTGGATAGCTTTCCTAGCATTAGCTGCACTCATTTGAGGCACAGCTCCCTTAGCATCCAAAATTTGTCTAGTAGGCACGTCCAATCCTTGATAAAACAATATTATCTCCTGCATTGGGGTTAGATAGTGTTGAGGACATTTCACCAGTAAGTCTTTAAATCGTTCCCAAGCTTGATAAAGGGTTTCATCAGGCTCTTGCTTGAAACTGTTGATAGCCTTCATCTTTTTAGCGGTTTTAGCAGGTGGACAATATCTCTTCAGGAATTTGCTCTTCAAATCTTCCCATGTAGTGATTGAACTAGCAGGTTCATTCCTTAGCCACTTGTTAGCAGCTCCTTTTAGCGAGATTGGAAAGATTCTTAGCATGAGTTGATCGTCAGTGACTCCTTCTGAAGTAAACAAATCTGCAATCTCGAGGACCTTTTCAACATGCTCATTAGCATCCTCATGTTCCGATCCACTGAAAGCATTTTCTCTTAGCTCCTTGAGAAACTGACCCTTCAACTCAAACTTTGACTTATCATCAAACTTTGGTCTAGCAACTCCTGAAGTGTAATCAGCACGGGTTTTGTTTCTGTATTCTTCTTCCTCTTTCTCTTCAGAAAAATAATCAAGCTCGAATGAACTTGAAATATCAAAGCTTTTTGTGTTGAAAAGCCTTTTAAGCGAATGAAAGGCTCGTTCAGGATCTTCGAAAGGTTGAATCAAGTTCTTCGTAGAACTCCTGGTCATGCACTTCCTGAAACTATCACAAAAGCATCAGTAGGGTATGTTCAAGAAAGTAATATATCAGAAAATCAACAACGAAAACGGAATACGAAAAATAAAAGTTACTGATATCTGCAGACGATGCGCCGTATCCAAAAAGTTGGATACGCCGTATCTTATTTCGTTAAAATTAAATCAGAATTTATTCAGAAAATAGATAAGCCGCTTATAAATTAGAATGCGCCGTATCAGTTTTAATTATCAAAAATCGATATTTATTTAAAATTAAATGCGTCGTATTAACAAAAGTTAATGCGCCGTATTTTCGTTACGTTTCAAAATACAAGATTTTTGATTCAGAAAGATGCGCCGTATCGATAAAAATCGATGCGTCGTATCTGTTTAATAATTCGAAAACTGTTTTTAATTAAAATAATAGATACGCCGTATCTGTAAAAACAGATGCGCCGTATGGCGTTAACGTTTAGAAAAATTTCTTATTAAAAACAGATACGCCGTATCTTGGGGAAAGATGCGTCGTATCGAATTAATTAAACGCGTTGTATTTTATAAAAATTAAACGCAATACGCCGTATCTATGAAATTAGATGCGCCGTATCGTTTATATTAGCTCAGTACAACGATAGCAGAATACAGAAAATACGAAAAATAAAAACAAAAATAAAAACAAACGAAAATAAACAAAAATAAAAGAAAACAAATAACACACAAAACAGAAAATATGCAAATAATACAATGAATGCAATTAATCTAATACACAACACGGTTAGCGGTTAGATTAAAAATTAAAAAGAAAAACCTAATTAAAATACTAATCAAATTAACAGATAATAACAATTCACTCCCCGGCAGCGGCGCCAAAAACTTGATGCGCGTGTGCGTATGCTCTAATTTATACCCACGGTATGTCGTTGTGGTTTTAGCAGTATTCAAGTTTTAAATTTATATTTAGCCGACTTATCAATAACACACACACTTTAATGAGCAGTGTACCCGGTCAGTATGAATATAATGGTAAGTAGAGTGTCGATCACTAAGAGTTGAACGTATTATCTTGTTATCCTAATCAGTATTTTAATATCTTAAGTTAGCTATACAACCTAATCTAACGCAAGGGGGTTTCAGCCTGAGAGACTGGCACGGTTTGGTTGTGATTAATAATAAACTAAACTAATAAGCACGAATCAGCGAGTAGCACACACGTACACAGATAAATACTTGAGACAATAAGAAGACCTGTCCTGATAGTTAAGTAGCTTGTCACTTGTTTTATTGCTAGTTTTATATGAAGTGTATAGTTCGATGCAACGCACCGAGATTAAGTCATTTCTCGTTGGTTCTAATCTTATCGGCGAGTAAACCCTTAATGATTACTTATGACTATCCCATTTATCTTTCTTCCTACTTTTCTACAGACGATAGAATGCATAGGCGATCTAATAAATAGGCGAGGAAGGGGCATGGCGACCCAAGCAATGCTAAGCTAGACACAGAGGTTATCAATGCACTAATAAAAGTCACCAAAGACATCAACATATAAACTTTAATTAATGGGAAAGCAATTTTAAGGGGAGTCGAAGTGCATGGTTAAACCATGATCACAAGCCCATCAATCCTGACCAATTAAAGTGTACTAATACAATAAAACAAAACTACTTAATGAATTGAATACATGCAGGACCTTCTTACAGCTCTTGTATCTTCGTTCAAGGTGTGTCTTGTGCTGCTACTTCGACTGAATTCGGCCTAGGGTTCCTGTGGTCTTCGGTCTTCTTCTGTATTAGCCTCTGTCCAACCTCTCGAATACGTCTGGTCTTGGGGTATTTATAGTTTCTGTCTGAGGGTAAGATGCGGCGCATTGAATAAGTAGATGCGGCGCATTGACTTAACTTCGCGTGGGGTCCAAGATTAATATATTCAGGAATATTCGTACACCGCCAGAAGATGCGGCGTAACTCCATTCTTAGATGCGGCGCATGTCCTTGCTGTCTTGGATAATATCTTGTGAAATCTTGATAGTGATGCGCCGTATGTAATAAGTAAGATGCGGCGTATCTGGAGCAGAATGTCTTGATCTTGTACATTTCAGTAGACTCTTAACTTCTTGCTTGTTTTGCTCCATAATTAGTCCAAAATCGCCAAGTTTCACATAATACTTGTTTTTACCTGAGAATTACAAAAGTAAACATTAACGTATCAATTCTCACAGATAATATAATAAAACAAGTCAAATAAATAGGATAAATGATGATAATAAAATGTACTTATTTGAGTTCATCAGATGTGCCACAAAAAGTTATCAAATTGATGCTATTTCCGTTTTCACTCGAAGGGGCAGCCCGGATTTGGCTGGATAAAGAACCCCCTCGATCCATTGAAACTTGGGAAGATCTCGTAAAGAAATTTGTCAATTATTTCTTCCCTCCATCAAAGACGACTAATCTGAAAAATGAAATTTCTGGATTTCGTCAGGGTTTTGATGAAAACTTCGGAGAGGCATGGGACAGATTTAAAGATCTCCTAAGAAAATGCCCGCATCATGATTTCACGGAATTACAACAGATCAATATGTTTTATAATGGATTGAATGGAAACGATCAAGATTCTCTCAACGCTGCGTCGGTGGCAATATCTTGAATCGTCGACCAAAAGAGGTGATTGAAATTTGTGAAAATAAATCAAAAGTTCCTATTTCTCGAAACAAAGTGAATGTTCCTGTCACTCCTGCTTCTTCATCCGGTAACTCATCAGAGTTAGCCTTTCTAACGGACGCAATGCGTTGCATGATGAAGGAAATGAAAGAAATGAAGAGTGAAAGTCATAAACCGGAACAAATCAAAGCCATAAACAAAGTGTGTGAAACTTGTGGTGGCCCACATGCATATTACGATTGTCAAACAACCGATGCTTCTCTTTACCCAGCTCCCGTAGCTGCAGTAAACTACAATCAAAACCGACCGCATGCTGAAACTCATTACCAAGCACCAAATGCTATGGTACCACCTGGTTTTCCACCCGTTCCAAATCAAAATAATCAAAATCGCTTTGTTCAAAATCAAGGACAAAATTTCAATCAAAACCGAGGTCAAAATCAGGGGAATTTTAACCAAAAGCCATGGAATGTCCAAAACCAAAATCAGACGTCCTCGGATGAGTTGCTTAAGCAATTCATAAAATCCCAAGAGGAGACAAATAGGACCCAATATGAGACAAACCGGTTATTGGTTACCCAAATAAATGAAATCAAAAAGTCTTTAAATGATCGACCCTTGGGCTCAGGAACTCTTCCTAGCACCACAATCGCTAACCCGAGGGGCGATTTGAAGGAGATCACCACAAGAAGTGGTAAGAAAGTTAATGGACCCTCGACTCCTATGCCCCCTCCACCAAGGGAAGTGAATCGAGATGCCGAAGTGACAAAGGACAAAGTGCAATTCTCAAGCCCACAAAGTACCGCACACGTCCAGCCTCAAAATGTCCAAATTCAAATTCCGGAACCCGATGTTCTGAAGACAAATCCTAAGCCTTCAATTCCATATCCTTCAAGGCTTAATGATCAAAGGCTCCATGAGAAAACTAACAACCAAATGATGAAATTTCTGGAAATTTTCCAGAAATTACATTTCGATATTAGTTTTGTTGACGCCTTGCTGTATATGCCAAAATTCGCTTCTCAATTCAAAAGTCTCCTTAGCAATAAGGAAAAATTATTGGAATTGGCAAAGACTCCATTAAATGAGAATTGCTCAGCTGTACTCCTTAAAAAACTTCCAGAAAAATTAGGAGACCCTGGTAAATTTCTCATCCCTTGTGATTTCCCGGGGATGGTTAAATGCTACGCCTTGGCCGATCATGGTGCTAGCATCAACCTGATGCCGCTTTCCGTGTGGAAAAAGCTTTCACTCCCGGAACTTACTTCCACAAAAATGACTCTTGAATTGGCGGACCGCACTGTTACTATTCCTAAAGGCGTTGCTAAAGACGTTTTTGTCAAAATAGGAAAGTTTCATTTCCCCGCCGATTTTGTAGTTGTGGATTTTGAATGCGATCCCCGAGTACCTCTCATTCTCGGGAGATCCTTTTTAAGGACCGGCCGTGCTTTGATTGATGTTTATGGCGAAGAAATAACACCTCGTGTTGATAACGAAGCAGTCACGTTTAACATCAATGCGAACTCTAAATCTCTAACCACCAAAGGCAACGTTGCTGTGGTTAATCAAAAATCTGATATCAAAATTGCTTCCAAAAGAAGTGATTCGATACTTTCAAGATTTGAGGTTAAGAGTCTTTCACAAAAACTTGTTGAGCTCAAAGCAAGGGGAATTACCCCTGGTTCAAACAAATGGTTTGAAAGTTGTACCACAGAAGTTAAGAGTGTCTTTGACTACGATGAACAAGAATCGGAGTTCACATCGGAAGTGGTGAATACTGCTAGCTCTAAGAGCACACCACTTGTCCCACCTCCGGAAACGGTTTATCGTGTTGAAATGGTTAATTCTGTGGATGATCCAACCATTACTCTCTCTTCTTACCCTTCTCTCACACCGGTTGAGGGAAGTGATCCCTTTTGGGATGAGGTCGATGCTTTCCTTACAAGTGATGATTCACTTCCGCATGAGGTTGATGATGACTATCTTGATCCTGAGGGGGACATTCTTTTTCTAGAAAGTTTGTTAAACGAAGATTCATCTTCCCCTCTTCCACCAAAACAACTTCATAATGAGGAAATCAAGTCAGTTGAGAAAACTGATAAATTTCCTGAGATCAAGTTTAAGGACTTGCCTCCTCCACTTGAATATGCAATTCTTGAGGAGGAAGTTCTTATCTTAATTGCTATTCAGATCTCTCTTCTTCCCTTCACCTACCCAGTGATTTCCCCTATCCTTCACTCATTTGGGAGTGAGGATATTACCTTTGACCCCGGCATTTTCAATTTACTATTATTTTGAGCCGGGTATTTATCTCATCGGTGTGGAACTTTCTTATGTTCAATTGATTATCCAAACATTTTGAATGAAAGTCCGATGGAGATGGTTTCTTCCACTTGCTTCCCCATGAACCAATGAATTCGGGGTCGAGTCAAGCTAGCGACTCGGTTAATAAAAACAGTAGTAAAACATGGGTTTTCACCCATGTCTCACCCAAGTGTGGGGGAAAAAAATTGATATTAAGGGCTATTAGTATTTCCTTTTTACGTTCTAAGTGTCGGCATAATAGCCGGTACTTTGAATATTGAGGGCAATATTCAATTCTAAGTGTGGGGGGGAATTCTGGCGAATTTGATCACATGTGTACCTTTTAGTGCCCTAGTTCCCCAGTTTTGACCAAAATTTTTAATTTTTTTTTCATTTGGTGGAAGTGCTTTGCACTAACACAACAAATGGTTATCAGTCCGCCATGTCTAACCCACATAAGGACTGGCTAATCCGAGAGCAAACGGCTCTTGTAAAGATGTCTCAAATCCGTTTATGGCTTACAATTTGCCAAAAATTGTATGGTATTCAACTCCCCATATCTTTGATAGCGAAGAGTTGGCTAGCCCACAAGGTTATGGCTTGTGGTTAAGGCAGTAGAAAACCATAATTGGTAATCAGCTCACCAAAGATAATAACTGTATTTTATCTAAGAGTAGGCTAGTCTAGAAGCAAACGGCTTCTGGTAAAGACAAATCAAATCCGTTGACAGCTGATGGTTTGCTCAAAATCATTTGGTTATTAATGTACCATAGTATCATACTAAAACATTGGCTACTCAAGAAGTAATGGCTATCTGGTAAAGAGACATAAAATCCATTAAATTTTCATAAAAGATTGCTAGGGACTAGCAATAGTTTAGTGTGGGGGATTGATGAGTGTGTAAATACTCATCGTTTTATTCCCATTTAAACTGCAAAAACATTTAAAAACACTCAGAAATGCTTCAAAATACAGAAAATATCCTTGAATTGTGGTTTTATCTGTTTCATGTGCAAAAGGTTTAAACACGGGGCGAAAACGAACATTTTTTGATTGACTAGGTAATAATTGTGCATTTGATCAAGTGAAGACGAAAGTCAAAGACGGAGTCAAAGTCAACCCCCAAAAATACCAAAATGTCACAAATGGTCCCTGGAATTAATTTTCACTATTGGCAGCAATGGTCCCTGGATTTTCAGAAGTTACATGATTGGTCCCTCAAAGTTAAAACAATTTCAACTTCTAATCCTAACTAAAATAAAACCCAACCATTAAACCTACCCAACCCAACCCTTTTAATAAACCCAACTACTAAACCCCAGCCCAAAACACATTTCCCAAGCCCAATCCAAAATAAAAACCCAACCCGACCTTTTTAGTTAAACAGAAGGTTTGACTTCGGTCAAACCTTCTTCTTCAATACCACCATCCCGCCAATACCAAAACCACCTCAACCCACCGCCTTATCTCTGACAAATCCATCACCCTTCCACCTATCCCACTCACCTAACAAGCCAATATGCATTAAATGCTTCTTCCTCAGTACAAGTTATCAGAGATAGTGGATTTTTCCACTATCTCATTTTTGGCGCCAAAAGTAGTTTCAACGATTGAGATGATTTCAGGAGAATCCAAGGGCCAAGATATGATCAGAGAGGATGAGAAGACATATCCCACTTTATTTTAGTATAAATAGAGGCATTGTAGCTTGTAATAAGTAAGTAGTTAATGTAGCATAATCGTATTTCATATTCAGTAGTTGCAATCTTGTAATTTTCGAATTCCAGTTACTAATACAAGTTCAATTCAGTCAAGATAATTTTATTTCAATCACTTGTGTTCTAAATTTCAAGTATGCTAAGTTTCAAAGTAGTATGTTAACTAGAAATAAGTTATTAAGTTGTAAGAACCAATCAAAAAGCCACAACCAACCTTTCTATAAGCTTATGAAAGCTTTTCATAGCTTTGTGTAAGCTTATATTAGAAATAATCTGTTCTAAACTCAAGAAATGAAGAAAGTCAACAGAAGTCAAAGTATTGGTCAAATAAGCTACTGAGTGAATTAAGCTGTTCTTGGAAGCTTTTTCTGGGTTTCTAGCTTATGTTAACAAGCTAGGGCTGTTCTGATCTTGTTCTTTCTGTTTCATAAGCCTCAGCAAGTTGTAAGCTTTTTCTTAATTTTTACTTAATTTTCTATAGTACTGTAGAATAGCTTATTTATAGCTTATTTTCAATATTTATTGCTTATTATTAGTTTTTAAGCATATTTCATCTGTTTTATCAGTAGCTAGATAGCTTTGCATTATTCTACTTAAAAATCTAATAAAAAGTCAAAATTAGCCAATTATAGCATAGCTTGTTAAACTGCTTATTTATGTTTTAAAAGTTGCTTAATAGAGTTAAACTAAGTTAGTTAGTAAGTAAAAACCAGAAATTATTAGTTAAACTAGCCTGTGCTAGTTAAATACCACAACAGACCCTCAAAAAGGGGTGTTTGGTTTAAGCTTGTTTTGGGTCATTAGGGGTATTCACTGTTCATTTGCCATTTCATTAAGTTTGCTTGAGCTTATTTAAGTCTGTTTAAGCTATTTTCAGTAGAGGTTAAGTGCTTTTTAAGCTTTTTGAAGTTTTGAGTGTATAGGGTAAAACTTGGATACTCAACTGCTTCAATAAGCTTTTATATAAGCTGAGTTTATTTAAGCCCTACTTTTGGCAAAAATAGGTGTAATATAGTTGTTAAAACAAGAATCCAAGAGTTGGATAGGTTTCATGTAGAATTGACAAAGTTAAAGGTCAAAAACCCATTCCTGCTGATCAGTATATACTGAGCAGATATAGCTGCTTTTCTTAGCTTATTATTGGCTTATCTAATTAAGCTGAGACCTTGATTTTTGGGTTAAAACTAGTTCATATAGCTAGCTTTTAGATTCTGAGCTTTGATTTCCATTTTGAGCTTATTACACAGCTAAAAATTGGTCTGCAATTTCCCCCCATTTTCACTGATTCTGCTGATTCAGTTTTGCTTTTCCTAGGCCACTTGATCTAGTGCTTAATTGGAGTTCAATTAGATTGTTAAAATTGGGGCTTTTTGGTTTTTAGTGTACCCAGTAGTGCTAGCAATCTTTTGCCCCCATAAAGTTCCCACTTTTCTGCTTATTTATCAGCTTAATCTGCTCTGCAAGTTGGTAGTTTCAACTGATTTTTCTGCATAACTAGTGCTACTGTTCAACTGCTTATCTGCTTATCCTGAGTGCTTATTTGATCATATTAAAGTTGTTTTAAGCTTCCACTAGTGTATTAAACTAGTCCTGAGCCTTTGGTAAATTTTTGAGCTTTTTAGCTTATTTTTGGGCTTATTCCCAAACTGCTTATTAGCCCATCTGCTTATTAGGGTTTAGAAAACTTTTGATTTTATTTTTTCTAGACTTAGAATATTAATTTAGACTTAACTTGAATTTTTCAGATTTTTCCTAAGTCATTTACTATTTTTAATCATTTTAATTAGTTTATAATAGTTTTTAATTCATAATAAAAAATATAAAAATCAGAAAAATATAAATCTTTTTTCTAAAATTTTCTTTTATTATTTAGGATTTAAGAAAAATAATTTTACACTTGTAGGATTAGTTTTCTAATATTTCACTTTTTAGTCCCATTTTAGAATTCCCGTTACGCGTTTTTAGTTTAAATTAGTTTGTGCTTTATTTTCCTTTGTATATTTGTTTCTCATTATTCAAATTAGAATTAAAAAAGCAAAATATCATATCTAATCATCAGTCACTCTAATTCCAAAACTTAAACAATTTGCCCATTCAAACCTCGTTGGGAAACGACCCGGGTAATCACTTACCTGGTTTCACACTACACACAAACATGAGTTTTTGCAAGTATCCTTTTTCATAAAGGGGTGATTTGTATTTATTCACGCGTATCCGTCATTGCTTAATATTTATATATACGTTTTAGCACGGATCACAATTCTAGTGTTGATAGCAAGGTGACTTTTCTTTTCTTTTCGGTAATCATATTTTTAAAGGTTTTTGTCGACTAACTTACAAGATTTTGAACTCATTGTCACAAGACTCAAGTAAGGTAAAACTGTAAAAATCCTCATTTTTCATGAGGTTGGTGAGTCACTTCTTAGTTATTTGCATCTAATATAAACTAAACTTAAGACCACTCACTTTAAGTAATAATAGTCGCACTCTTTTGATAGTAGATCACCTATGAATAGGGCTGTCATTCGGGTTGACCCGGCCGGGTTCGGGTCAACTCAGGTCAAGCCTCCTAAAAACATACCCGAACCCGACCCTGTTTAGAACTCGGGTCAACTCGGGTCGGGTCAACTCGGGTTCGGGTCAACTCGGGTCGGGTCAACTCGGGTTTGGGGTCAACCCGAGTTTTTTGCATTGTAAAATGTTAGTTTTGTCGGGTCAACTCGGGTTCGGGTCGGGTCAAGGCTAAAAAAACATACCCGAACCCGACCTTGTTTAGAAGTCGGGTCAATTCGGGTTGACCCGATTGACCCGAATATGATTTTTGACCCGAGTTGACCCGACCCGAGTCGGGTTCGGGTCGGGTCGGGTTCGGGTCGGGTTTTATGACACCCCTACCTATGAAAGGTATATTTGCTAGACATCTTAATATTCTTACCAGATGTTTTAAGTTTAAGGCTTGTTATTTACTCAATATGTCGGTTAAGCTACGTATATCTGAGTCAGAACCTCGCTTTATGTGATAACAGGAGGCGTAAAAGCTTGTCTATATATCCGTTTAAAATATATAATACAAGATTATGCGTAAAATTTCAACGTTCATAATTAGGAAATCAAACGAGATCCGTGGACCACAATTGTCCCCACAATAATAAACTATTTGTTTTTTCCTCTCACAACATGATAGGTCATGTTCATTTTGAACATTAGAGAATCCTAACTCTTACTGAGTATTAATGAATCTGAAATTGATTTGCTATAGATACCTTTTAGGGAAAATGTCATCTAATAGTAATCAAGTTTCATTATTGTTACACTAAAGTCACTCATACTTTATTTCAACTATAAAAACCACTCGACTTTCAAAACTGTTTCACTAAAGTCACTCAAAGTTTTTTTCAACTCCAAAAACACTCAATTTTTAATTTCGTCCAATTTTAGTGACCTTTATAAGGAGATTTATAAAGTTATATTTTTAAAGTTGTCTTTAAAGTGTTTAGACATGCATCAATCAGTTGTACCTTGAATAACAATCAGCCTCCTGATTTTAACTTCTCCTAACTAATTTTGTATACTACAAAATAATAGAGTAACAAAATTAAAAAGTTTCTGATCCTTTAATTAAATAAATGTTCAAAAATTTAACAATCTTAGAACAATAATTAAACTTGAATGATTTATGTAGTGAAAATAAAGTTTGAGTGACTTTAGAGAGACAATAATAAAACTTGAGTGATTTTTTTAACCAAAATAAAGTTTAAGTGACTTTAGTCGAACAATATTGAAACTTGTTTATTATTTTATGAAATTCACCCCTTTTAGTAGGGGTGAATTATTTTATGAAACTTGGTTATTATTTTAGTCGAATAATATTACTTTTTACAAGGGGGAGCAGAAACAGCATAAAAAATTAAAATAATCGAAAAAATAAGGAAAATCGATCCAAAGTAAAAACCGACATTTTCAGAAAACAGCAAAACCGAATTTTGCAGTACGGTTTCAGTTTCCACGAAAAACCAAACTGAAATAACCGCACCGAACCACTCCGCCTTATTCAAAAAAAAAAAGTTTATTTAGTATAAAGACTTCATAGTTTTCTAATGATAAAATGATTTTGTTTATATTTTTTTAATAAATTATTTCAAACGCATTTATTCGTTAATTAGTGTGCAAGTTTTTAGATCATTTCAAAATTACTCTATTTTCCTTTTAATTTATCATTGTTTTTTTTTTTTTTTTTTTTTTTTTTTTTTAAATTCTCTAATCAATTTGTATATTTGTTCAACCCATTATGTAATCTTATGATATATTATTCTATAATAAATATGTATTAAAAAATAGTTAGAAAAAGAAAACTTTAAAAATAATAAAAAAACAAAATCGACCAAGACCGAAACCGAAAACACCGCGCGATATCGGATTCTCATGTTATAAGAAACGCATCAATCCGCACCATGTTCACCCTTTGTTTTTCCGAAAAAGATACAACCTTGAATAGGGCTATAAGCCTATAATTGTCCATTTATATCTTTCGCAATTACAGTGTTGATAGCAAGGTGACTTTTCTTTTCTTTTTGGTAATCATATTTTTCGTATTTTTTGCTGATTAAATTATGAGATTTTGAACTCATTGTCACAAGACTTAAGTCAGGTAAAAACTTTCATTTTTAGTCAGGTAAAAACTAAGTTAAGACCTCTCACATTAATTAAGTGATGATAGTCGCAATCTTTTGACACTAGATCACATATGAGTGGCATGTTGGTTAGACATCTTAATAATATTCTTACAAGATATTTTAAGTTTAAGGCTTGCTATATACACATAAAAAGGTGGTTAGAGAAAAATCAAATGGTCACTGAATATGCCGGTTAAACTACGTATATTTGAGTCATAATCTCGCTTTATGTGATATCAGGAGGCGAAAAACCTTATCTATATATCCGTTTATATATATCAAGATCTGTAACTGAGTAAAATGATTATGATACAAGATTTGGACATGTGCTTATAGATCGGCCAGGTGATGTGATTTATTACATGTTATAGTTAAAAATTCGGCCAGGTGATGTGATTTATTACATGTTACAGTTAAAAATTATTGGCGGTCGTTTCTTTTATGCATTTTCAACCAAACTTAATAAGCAATTTATCAGCATTCATGGTAGAAAACATTCAAACTACCTAGAAAAATATCGACACTCGGTTAACCTATAAGCATTCATGGTAGAAAACATTCAATCGAATACTAAGTACATATTATCGGACTAAGCTTCTTGGTCATTTTTGGTCGGAAATAAATCGAGCGATAAAATTGGTTTGACATTCTACGAACAATAAGTCAAGTTTGATCCATGTGAGAACCGATACCATCTTTTTAAACCAAAAGTAGTAAGGTTTTCATGTATCAATAAAAGGACATAACATCGTGCTCATATTTCACATGACAAATTGTATCGAATATCATCACAACTCATTGACACACACACGATAGTGCGATATACACGTATAAAAGTAATATGTATTCTTACTGATGTCATGATAGTTACACGAAACAAATAGATACTTTTTTTCACAACCAAAGCTTTACCAAATGTTTGATAATTTTTAGCAAAAGAGCCCGATAGATATTTTTCTAACAATGTAACACAATTTTTTGACGTTATTTGTCCATCCACGATAAGGTCGAGCTTTGTTTGTGGTCCAAAGGACCAATTTCCGATGCTTCAATAAGATCCACATATCGATAAATCAATCATCGTCATGGATGTGGTAGAATGTCTTCATGTTTGGACAGAATATTTCACATCGAACAAATTTTACTAAAACCAAAACAGAAAATTAGAACCTTGTGCTCTATACCAAACACAAGGTTCACAAAAATATGAAATCGACCAATATCAACTTGTTGAAATTTCACACCACATGATAAAGATAGGACATGTAATTGTGGGTCCATGGACCAACGAATCACGTGGCCATATCACCATATTAAGCCAATTATTTGTGCACCAAAGCAAGAACAACCCACTAACTATTTTGGTGAACAACCAACCACTACTTTTCTCACATGAAAATCATTTATTGGAGTTCACTATTAGAATTGATAGTAACATGTATTGAAATGAATATTGATTGATACGTTATCTCACATATATATAACACCATTTAAATCGAAGTGGAATCGCATATAGAATAACTGCATATATATAATTTTGGTATAAGTTTTTTATGTATATAATATAACGGTTTTTATGCATATTTTGAATATACATGTAACTTTGCATCTTCGAAGAGATATATATGCAAATGCTGAGTTAGTTTAATTATTGCCTTCATCATAACGTTTTTAGGGTGGTGATGTTTTTCAATAATTTACAGTTAGACTTGATAGTAAGTTGTATCAAAATGTATTATAAAAGACTAGCAGGTTACTCGCGCGTTGCGGCGGCGGGTACTCTGAAATAAAATTTTCTGGTGAATCATGTATTTTAGTTTATTATGTTTTTTTTTACAATACATTTACGGATATCAAGAATTTCGTTTAGCTCATGCCCGTTCGGGCTTGAGCCCGTTGGCTCGTGTTCGTTCGTGCTGGAGCCCGTTTGGCCCATGCCCGTTCGGGCTCGAGCCCGTTTGGCCCGTGCCCGTTCGGGCTCGAGCCCATTTGGCCCGTTGCCCGTTCGGGCTTGAATATTTGTATCATGTTTTTTATTATTTGTATTAGTGACATTTAATGCAAGAATTGTGTTTAAGTTGGTTGTACAATATGCTTGATAATTTGTATTTCTTATGTAAGGGGTGTTTTAATTATTTAATAACTGCATTAATTGTATTTATTGACCCGTTAATTAATTGTATTTAATGTACATAATGATTTATTTATTGTATTTAATGTTAGTATTTCTATTTTAATTAGTTGTACTTTGAGCTTAAGAACTTGTAAATGTTAGAAAATGTGTTTGAATTACTTGTACTTTTAGCTTTATAACTTGTATTGCTTAATTTTAAGTATTTCTATTAATAGTAGGCCTATGTGCATTATAAGATAGTTAGATGTGTCATTTGCGCATAGCATCTTTTATTTCATTCACAATGTATATTTGTCTTCAAATTGTACCCTTAGTTGCTTTCGATAATTGTACCCTTAGTAACTTTGTTTGTCTTCTAATAGTGGATGTCTTGACAAGACTAAGGGGCTGTTTCTTTTTTTTCCTGTTTTTAGTTAGTGTCTGTGTGGATATATGTGTCCTGTTTCTAGTTAGTGTCTGTGTGGATATATGTTGTTTCTTTTTTATGCTTAATTGACCATCTTAATACGAGTTTTTTCCCGAACTAGTGTAGGTGGAAAAAATTTATAAAAATTCGAAAAAATTAATAAAAATTTTTAAAAAATTCAAAAATTTTATAAAAAATTATAAAAATTCGAAAAAACTTATTAAAATTTTTAAAAAATTCAAAAAATTTATAAAAATTTATAATTTTTTAAAAATTCAAAAAATTTGTAAAAATTTATAATTTTTTAAAAATTCAAAAAAATTATAAAAATTCGAAAAAAAATTTAAAAAATTCAAATTTTTTATAAGTTTTTTTGAATTTTTATAAATTTTTTATAAAATTTTCGAATTTTTTGAATTTTTATAAATTTTTTGAATTTTTAAAATTTTTCGAATTTTTTTAAAATTTTTATAAATTTTTTCCAATTTTCATAAATTTTTCGAATTTTTATAAATTTTTATAAATTTTTCAAATTTTTAAAATTTTTTTGAATTTTTATAAATTTTTTCGAAGTTTTTTAAATTTTTCGAATTTATTTTTTCCACCTACACTAGTGATTGAACAAATAGTCGTCAACCAAGCCTTCGATGGTGATCAAAGGAATAATGGGGTGTTGAGATTGCGCCAAGCTTGTTCTTAACCTGAAAATAAGAAATACGAAGACACTACGTTAAGTGATTGCGCAGGGGTTGGACCCTGCGAACCACCTCCGGCGTGCGAGTAAGTATGTGTAATGGTAATGTAGGTTGTAAATTTAGAGAGTGAAGTTAACTTCGAGATAACATTGAGATTACTTACATTGTTCTTGGCCCGACTATGCTATTTATAGGTGAGAAATAGGACATAGTGGGCGGTTGCACATAGTTCGGAGATCATGGGGGCGTCCCATGGAAAGTGGTAACCGCTAGGGCTTTGTAGCCCACGATCTCTGTTTTGGCGGGAAGCCAAAGGATAGAGGAGACGTGGGTTTGACCAGGTCTGGATGATCCTTCGTGTTAGTCCCTTCGTCAGGAATACCCCGAAGGGCTTAGGGCTTCGATTGGCGGATTCCCACATGGTAACCATTCGCAGGCGAATGGTTTTACGCCAATGAAACGTGTTAAGGAGATTAACCTGGGCCTCCGAAGAGAGGGCTTTCTACAGGCTCGAAGGGGAGTCCTTCGACCCGTTAGGAGGGTACATCATCAAGCCCCCCAGTCGAAGGCGATATATACATACGAGTATAAATTGCTTTCGACTCAAAAAATCTGCTACACTCTATTCCCTCTGTCGCAAAACCGAACGAGATAAAGATAAGTGCTTAAAGAAATTATGCGCAATAAATGCGGCTAATAACTCTCCACCTACTACACCCTAGGCTGCAGCAGCTACTATATCGGTAATTTCAAACTTCTTTTCAAAATTGAAAAATGGTTTGGAATCCGTATTCTACTCAAAGTCTCAAACTATGAGTACACGTGGACGGTTAGGGTAAATTTCCAATAAATAAACTCTTTCTAGTCCCTACTTGATCATTCTTTTTGGTTGCGCCCAAAATACACATACACAGAACGGTGCTTTGTGCTTCTTCAAAAATTTTAAGGTACTTATCCCACCTCGTTCTCATTGTTACAAATACAATATGAGTATGGCAGCCAAAAGGATTATCAGGCAGCAAAAATGTTCCTTATCGGAACAGGCTTTAATGGAGTTTTTAGGGAAATACCCTATTCCCAAAGAAGTTAAAATTATGTTACCAAACAAAAACCAAAGTATCTTTGATGCCCCTGCTGGATATGTTGGGTTGTATGTTCATGCTTTTACGGAATCCAACTTTAGGATTCCTATTCATCCACTAATCTTAGAATTTTTACAGTATTATCAAGTACATATCTCTAGGTTGAACCCGTTTGGCCTGGCTAAACTAACCACCTACATTGTTGTATGCAAAGCTTATGGCTATGAACCCACGCTTAACGTGCTTAGAGGTTTTACCAACCTTTGCCCTGGTGGTGATTGGTTAACTTTAGGCAAAAGAAGTGAACCTGATGTTCCCTGCTTAATAACAAAACCTTTTGCCAACATAAGAAAATGGAAAGGTTTGTTTTTCTATGTGCAAGACACTATCATACCTCCCAAGTATCCAGCGTTGCTAGACAAAGACTTTCGTTTTGATGAGAAACGTTTTGATGATCCTTTGCCACACTTCGTCAGAAGCTATCCCCTTTATCAACGTCTTGAACGTCACCCATTTGACGTGCAAACTTTTCCTGAGCCGATACTGTTTATGGCGGGGATTGTAGATCATTGGGAAGGCTCTCCACTGGAACCTGCGATAATCTGCAATGGGAAAAGTATGCGCATACCTATTAAAAGAAAGTAAATTACTTATCTGATGATATTTATCTCTTCTCGTTGTATCTCTGTAGGGATGGCATTCAGGAACTTCGTCGTGGCTCGTGGTGTTAGAGAAGTTAGTTTTGTCCCCAAAGAGCCAGAAGAAACAAGCTATGGGGTAGGTTCTCCATCTATGTCAATTGAGAATGACGAAACCCCGCCGTTTGTGGAAACTGTTGCAGATTCCGATGACCCCCTCATCAAGGAATTTCAAACGAGGCTCGCAAGGTCCTCCGGTGTTTCAAGCAAGAGGAGTAGCAGAGCGAAGGCCGTCATGTCTGTAAGGAGTCCTCCAAAGAGGAAATTAGCCCTTCCCAGTCTTCCGACGAGAGTTGTGAAAGCCAAAGGATCACACTCTAAAACTTTTATACCCACTCCTCTAACGATCCCTTGTGATCCTACTCCAAGTAAGCTAACATCTTTCATGCCTATCGAAAGCCATTCGCCATATAACTTGTGTTCTATGCTTTTTCAGGCCTTCCCGATGTTGCGGAACTTCCTACTGCGCATGCCTGTCGACAATTGGTTGACAAAATGACGCCTACCAGCTGGAAAGGAGTTTTGAATAACATGTCTATTGAAGAACTCTGCGATTTTCACTCCAAAAGTTACGCTAGGCAGGTTGTTTTGGATAATCATCTTAATTCACGAACAAGGGAATTAATGCAAACGTTGTTGGATGCGAGGGTAAAAATGGATGCTATTTTAGCTAAAGAAAAAGCTAAGGATCAGGGATATGATAAGTTGGAGGCTAAGTGTAAAGAGGTGATGGAGGACTTTGAGAAGAATCCCTTCGTACGAGATATGCGGGTCAAAATTAACAGACTCGAAATCCAACTGAAAGAATCCCAGGAGAGGTGTAATAAATTGAAGGTTGAGGAGTCCAAAGTTTCCATCTATAGAGCCCAAATTGCCGCGCTTGAGTCTAAATGTACAAGCCTGGAGATTGAAAGGTCTAGGTTAGCTGAGCAGGAGAGTAACGTGGTTGATAAACTCCATGATCTTGAATCTCAGCTGCAAATCTTGGAGAGGGACCGAGCTGAGGTAGTTTCAAGAGTTGTTCCTCATGTTGCTATGGAATTGTATCGTAGCGATGAGGTAGGGGAAGTTATTGGGAGGCTTGTGAACGCAGCCATCTTCTACGGGACGTGCACTGCCTTGGAAGAAGTTGCCAAAACAAAGAAGCCCGTTGTTCTGTCGGAGGTGTCTTACTATCGCCCCAATTCGGAGCGAGAGTTTGATGAAGCTGGTGATGCTTTTATTTCAACAAAGTACCCATATCTTTCCGAAGTGACCAAAGATCCATTGGCTTCAATTGAGGAGCTGTTGGCTAAGAAGCCTATGAAGATCCAACCTTCATCCTCAACAAGGAAATCCAACTCTGCTCTACCTTGAAATGGTCCCCACCATGCTATAATTATATCTTTTATTTCTGTTTGAACAATTTATCTTTTGTGTCGCTGGGCTTCGACCAGTAACTCTAGACAACCGTCCTTTTTGTGACTAAGACTTCACGTAGCCTTTGTTCGTCATAATTTAGTGGAATATGTCCCACTTTTTTTTTGTCATGCTTATCTTCTCTTACGCTTACTTCAAGAGCGTACACATACAACCTAAGGTTATAACCTTATTGTGTGTATTTTGGACCAAGATTTTAAGCAATCGTATAATTTGATTGCGACAGAGGGTCGCGACCCACTCCGCCTTTATCCTTAAGTAGCAAAGGGCTTTTAATACCCTGAGACTTCATAGGAAAGTTAATGTGAATTATACTGGATGTTACATATATACAAGGCTTGTGCCTTGCCACATCCTTCGACATTGAAACTTTTACACTACTTGGCTGGACAAATCTTTGTTGTAAAGAACGAAACACGAGATTTGAGGGAAATGCGTTATATCATTAATTGGGTAGGGAGGATTACATCATTTTAAGAAATGAATACTAGGACACCTACCATTAATGCTTCTTTCCCCAAATGAGAAGAATGCGTTACATGAAATTTGAAAAACAAGATGAGTAGTAAGTTTTATATGTAAAACTTACGAAGGTTAGTACCGTTCCAAGTTCTATCCATGACTTCCCCTTTAAGCGTTGCGAGCTTGTACGCGCCATTGCCGTAGGCTTCTGCTATAACGTAGGGTCCTTCCCATGTTGGCCCTAGTTTTCCTTCGTATTCAGCCTTGCTTGCGCTATTCAGACGAAGGACATAGTCACCTGGCTTGAGTGTGGAAGGTCGAACTCGGCTGTTATAGTACTTTTCAATCTTCTGTTTGTGGGCAGCCTCTCTGATCGAAGCTATTTCTCTTCTTTCTTCCAGAAGGTCAAGATTTTCTCGAACCTTTTCATTATTTGACCATTCTTCAAAGTTCACGATGCGTTCCGTTTCGATGCTTATTTCAGAGGGTATAACAGCTTCCGTTCCATAGGTGAGGCTAAAAGGAGTCTCCCCGTGGCTTGACTTAGGGTGCGTCCTATGTGCCCACAAGACTTGGGGCAATTCGTCTACCCACCCATGATGGCTTCGTCCCAATCTCTTTTCGATTCCTTCTATGATATCCCGGTTCGTAACTTCTACTTGTCCATTACCTTGGGGATGATAAACGGAAGTGAATGACTGTTTGATCTTAAGACCTTCGCAGAAGGTTGGGAACACCCCTTCGGCAAACTGCTTTCCATTGTTCTGATTTCTGCGAACATGTACTATATTATAGGTTTCGAAACCTTGGAGAAGTTCCTTAGTCTTTTCCAGATACTGTTTGATGGTGGGCTGTCTTGCTTCATAGGAGCCCTTGACTTGATTGGCGACTAGTTGGGAATCTACGAAAATGGACAGATTTTGAACTTCCATTTCTTTTGCTAGTCGAAGTCCCGCTAGCAGAGCTTCGTATTCGGCTTCGTTGTTGGTGGCTTCGAACTCAAATCGGAGTGCATAAGTATACTCTTTTCCTTCCGGGCTGACCAACATTAACCCTGCTCCCGAACCATCGGAACTTGAGGCTCCATCTGTGTACAGCTTCCATCCTTCGATCGTTTTCGAAGGCTGTCGCTTAGGGACCTCCTTGTCTTGGATAGGTCCGGAGGGCGTTTCTGCTAGGAAATCCGCCAGTACTTGGCCCTTGACGGAATTTCGACCTTTATATTCTATTTCATGCTCTCCCAATTCAATGGCCCATTTGGCTACCCTTCCTGATTTCTCGGGCTTCGACAATATTTGTCTGATAGGCTTATCAGTCAAGACTGTGATGGGATGAGCCTGAAAGTATCTTCGAAGGCGCCTCGCAGCATAAACCAAAGCAAGGATTAGCTTTTCCAACTCCGGATAGTTTAGCTCAGCTCCTTGTAGAACCCTGCTAACAAAGTATATTGGGACTTGTTTCTTTTCCCTTTCGGCTAAAAGCACCGCGCTGATGCTTTCGAAGGAAGCCGCAATGTATAAGAACAACACTTCGCCTTTGATTGGGGCCGTCAGTGTTGGTAAGATTTTTATGAATTCTTTTAGCTTTTCGAAAGCTGCTTCCGCCTCGCAACTCCATTGGAAAGTCTTCTTATCTGTGCACCCTTTGAGTGTTTTGAAGAACGGTAAAGAACGGTCTGCCCCTTTTGAAAGGAACCTGCTGAGTGCCGCAAGCTTCCCATTGAGGCTTTGGACTTCCTTCAATGACTTTGGAGCCTGAAGATCGGTGATGGCTTTAACTTTCGAAGGATTGGCTTTAATCCCTTGCTTCGTTATCAAATGCCCCAAGAATTTCCCTTCCTCCACGCCAAAGGAACACTTTTTGGGGTTAAGTTTCATGTTGATTGCCCGTAATTGATCGAAGGTTTCTTGAATGTCAGAGAGGAGGTCCTCTTCAGTTCTGCTTTTGATTACCATGTCATCGACGTAGGCTTCCAAGTTCCTTCCAATTTGCTTATGGAAGGCCTTGTCCACTAATCGTTGATAAGTAGCCCCTGCGTTCTTTAAGCCGAAGGGCATCTTCTTGTAACAATAGACACCCTTTCCTGTGTAAAAGGCTGTTTTCTCCTCGTCCCCCTTTGCCATTTGTATTTGGTGATACCCTTTGTAGGCATCAAGAAAGCATTTCAAACGGAACCCTGAAAGGGATTCGACCTTCCAATCAATTTCTGGTAGAGGGTAGCAGTCCTTCGGGCAGGCTTTGTTGATGTCGGTGAAGTCAACACACAATACGCCACCCTCCGTCGCTTTTCTTTACCATTACTGGGTTAGCAACCCAGGTTTGGTATTTCACTTCTCTGAGGATTCCGGCTTGTACAAGCTCGTCTACCTCTTTACAGGCGGCTGCACTTCTTTCTGGTGCTAGGCTTCGTCTTTTTTGCTTAATTGGTTCAATGTGCTTGAACTCGTTAAGCTTATGTTCTGTGCCGAAAGGCTTGCCATCGATCATGAGAGTCCTAGGAACCCCGGTCATATCTGAATACGTCCACGCGAATACATCTTTATTGGCTTTGAGAAGCTTCTCCAAGTCTACTTTGAAGTTAGTAGGGAGTTGCTTTCCGATTACCACCGTTTGCTCTGGATAGAGCTCATTCACTATGATACGTTCTTCGGCGTCTGTACAGCTTAGGATAACCTTCGGAGGCTCCTCAGGATTCTCTCTAACCTTTTTGAGGTTATCTCCCGTATGTTCTTGATTGTAAGTGGAGAGGACGGTGCCTATCCCATATGGTGTATGGAATTTTACCGCTGCATGTATGGTAGAGACTACGATTCCCATTTTTTGCATTGCGGTCCTTCCTATCAACAAATTGTAAGGAGAGCTGGACCTTACGATAGCGAACATGAGGGTTTCTGTCCTTGCGAGCTTGCCTTCTCCAATCGTTATTTCCAATGGAACTTCTCCCAGAGGCCATGAATGCTCGCCAGAAAACCCTACCAAAGGTATCTTCGAATCAATTCGTTGTGACCTGATTGTAGAATTGAGCTTGAGGAAACAGTGCTCGTAGATGATTTCGCAGGAGCTTCCGCAGTCCATATAGGCTCTGTTCACTTCCCGGTTGGAAATGAGGACTTTGATTACGACCGGATTATTTGAAGGGATTTGACCTACGAGAGGAGGAAAAGTTACCTCCCCAACTCCATTGCCCTCTGTTACCTTTCTTTTCAAGCTGGCTTCGCCCCATCGGACCATGAGTATGGGGGCTTCGGGGGGAGTGGTGTCGATTGTCTCTTCCTTTTCCTTCTTTATACCTTTAATCAAATGTGCTAATTGCCCGGACTTCACAGCTTCCTCTATCTGTTTCTTCAACTCTCTACAACTGTTTGTGTCGTGACCATAATTTTCGTGGAAGTGACAGTACTTGCTGGTATCCCTGTTCTTTACCTTACTTGTCATATGGGGAGGCGTTTCGAAGGCTTTGGCTACCCTCTCCGTAGCAAGTATTTCCTTTGGAGACTTCGTTAGATTGCTCAACAAACCATGGTTGGGGCCTTTGTTGTACGGAGAGAACCTATCTCTGTTCTTGTTCTTGTTCTTGGACCCTTCCCACGCGGAATGCTTCGAAAACTTGTTGTTGCTATCCTTATCTATCGGAGTCCCATTAGTGGATACCTCTTTGGCTTCGACCCAAGTGTACGTCTTCTCGGTCAGGCCCTTGTAAGTTGTCGGAAGGTCGGTGGATAAGAATTCCACCAAACTCCGATTCCGAAGGCCATGTACGAAACCAGAAATACGTTGATCTTCATGAAGACCCAAAATTTGCAAAGTCTCATCGGTGTACCTAGTAACGAAGGCCCTGGTGCTTTCATTTTCTTTTTGTTTGATGTTGTGCACCGTTAAATGAGTCCTTGTGAATTTCTTTTGCTGACTGAAGTGTGACCGGAACTTAGCCTTGAGATCATCAAGATTGACAATGCTACCGGGTTTTTGCCCATTCCACCAAATACGAGCAGAATCCCGAAGGGTGTATGTAAACATGTGACAGGCCACCGGCATAACCCACTTTTGCATTTTGATAGCCCCTTCGAACAAATGTAAGAAATTGTCCGGATCCCCTTTCCCATCATAAGTCCCGACATGTGAAGGCATCTTCAAACCATCAGGCAATGGGTAATCTTCTATCCACCTAACGAAGGGTGTAGCTGGACCCATAAGGTCTGAATATAGACAATTATAAGGTGGTGCGTACATGGGGACTGTATTGTATGGATTGCTGTTTGGGGGCATTCCCATAGGAGTTTGGCCTGGGCAGGACTGGTAAGGTGTGCTCATGGCGAACGGGTAACTGTTTCCCATGGCGTATGGAGGGTACGCCATAGGGTGGCCGAAGGGCATGCTCCCATAGTTTTGAGGGAAGCTTGGGTTATTGGGCTGTCCATTTATAGGAGGATATAAATTTTGAGGATAAGACTGAGTTTGGAACGAGGGGTACATACCATTGGGAGGAAGATTTCCTCCCATATTGATTGTAGACGGATTGCCTTCTACGACCGACGCGTGAGAAGGCTGCAACGGAACCCTGGCTTCAGTTCTTCCAAGATGAGCGGCTAGCAATGGAGGTAAAGTCACCCCCCTTTCTTCCCTAAGCTGACTCCTACCGTTGGAGCCTTCGGCAACCGCCCCTTCTCGTCTTGTCGGAGCCCTCTCGGGGACCCCTTCGAAACCAACAGACCTTTTGCTTAGCCTTCGGCCAACTGGAGAACCAATCCTTAAGGCAGATAGGGTTGGTCCTTGGGTCGGAGGCCTAGGTTCCATCTCCATTTCCTCATCATACTCTTCACTCGAGTATTCCAACTCCTTTCGTACCTCAGCATTCCTGACTTGCCTGTTGCGAGCCCTTAAAAGGGTTTCTAACACTTCATGGTTGGCTTCGACAAAGGCTGGGCTAATGACAGGTTCTGGGTTGGCTGATGTCGAAGCATGATTGTTGGTTGTGATTTCTGGGTGAGAACGTGTTGTGAAGGTGGAGGCGGTTATTGGGGGAAGGTTGTTAGGTTCGTCGACTGGTATTGGTGTTAAGGTAGAGAAGCCCGGTGGGGGAGTATCTTCTCTCCCTTGATCCATGCCGGAATAATAGTGAAATTGGTTGGTAGGTTAAAAGCTCGGAAATAACGAGACCAATTGTAGCGGTCCCACGGATGGCGCCACTGATTGAACAAATAGTCGTCAACCAAGCCTTCGATGGTGATCAAAGGAATAATGGGGTGTTGAGATTGCGCCAAGCTTGTTCTTAACCTGAAAATAAGAAATACGAAGACACTACGTTAAGTGATTGCGCAGGGGTTGGACCCTGCGAACCACCTCCGGCGTGCGAGTAAGTATGTGTAATGGTAATGTAGGTTGTAAATTTAGAGAGTGAAGTTAACTTCGAGATAACATTGAGATTACTTACATTGTTCTTGGCCCGACTATGCTATTTATAGGTGAGAAATAGGACATAGTGGGCGGTTGCACATAGTTCGGAGATCATGGGGGCGTCCCATGGAAAGTGGTAACCGCTAGGGCTTTGTAGCCCACGATCTCTGTTTTGGCGGGAAGCCAAAGGATAGAGGAGACGTGGGTTTGACCAGGTCTGGATGATCCTTCGTGTTAGTCCCTTCGTCAGGAATACCCCGAAGGGCTTAGGGCTTCGATTGGCGGATTCCCACATGGTAACCATTCGCAGGCGAATGGTTTTACGCCAATGAAACGTGTTAAGGAGATTAACCTGGGCCTCCGAAGAGAGGGCTTTCTACAGGCTCGAAGGGGAGTCCTTCGACCCGTTAGGAGGGTACATCATCAACTAGTTCGGGAAAAAACTCGTATTAAGACGTCCTGGATAGAAACAGCATCAAATTTTGCCCCCTTTCACATTAAGGATTCTCTTTTGCAATAAGTTAAAAAGAAACACCAAAGATTCCTGTTTCCAGCCAGTTTTGTTACCAAACAGGACATTAAGCAGAAAGTAAACAGCCCCTAAGGGTATGCATGACAAAATTAACTCTTAGCTAACCTTATAGAAGCTAAAGCTTATGAGAGCTGGAGCATTTATTTTTAAAAATGTTTAGTAAAATAGTTGGGGTTATAGCATATTAGTGTACAAAGACACTTTGTTGTTGCCAAGTTTGTTAATAAAACAATTATTTTAAACAAAAAATTTCAACTAATTTATAATTTCAAGAACACAATAAGCAATTTTTAAAGTTGGATACTTTATTAGAAGCTAATAAAAAAAATTACAAAATATATCGTGGAATAACACATAATTTAGTTGACGATTGTGTTCTCTCCTTTACACGAACTAAAACCAAAGTTAAAGTGTGTGTATATACTCAAACGTCGTTGATGATTATCAGCGAGCATCGCTTGCTTACTGAAGAGTAAATCATCATCTTAAATGTTACAATAGTGAGAGAGAACATATTGAATCAATGAGACATTGTCAAAACTCAAATCTCACTGATATGAATCTTCATCTTCTATTACATTATAATTGCTCGCTGAAACCACATGACATAGAATTATGAGTATGTAGAATTATTGGCAAATGGGAGATCGGGTGGTATTATTTCAATTTGGGATCCGAATGTGTTTCTGCTGGATAAGAGTTTTGTGTTCGAAAATTTTGTGGTTACTAAGGGATCGTGGGTGGCAGCTAAATTTGATTGCTTTGTGGTTAATATCTACGCTCCTCAATCGGAACGTGAAAAACTTGAGCTCTGGAATAAAATGGTAGATTTCATGAATGCTAACAAGGGTAATTATGTTTTGTGTGGAGACTTTAATTCAACCAGGAATAGCGATGAAAGAACGGGTTCCTCATTTTCTCTTCAAAATGCGAGCAATTTTAATGACTTCATCTCTAGAGGCAACTTAATTGATTTGAAAATGGGAAGACACAAATTCACCCGAATATCTCCTGATGGCCTCAAAGCTAGTAGATTAGACCGATTTTTGGTGAATAAGCTGGTGTTAGATTCGGTTCCGGATTTAATGGTGGAAGCTCTTGACGATATCATCTCGGATCATAGACCTCTATTATTCAAACAAAAGCCGATGGACTTTGGTCCTAGCCCTTTCAAAATTTTCAATTCTTGGATTAGGATAGATGGTTTTGATAAGTTGGTGAAGGATAACTGGGGTAGTGTGAAAAGTAATGGGGATCTCAGCGCTTTCAACATTCTCAAACATAAGTTGAAATGTCTTAAACTTGTGATTAAAGATTGGAACAAAGAAAGACTAAGTGGCCGTAATAGAGAGAATATCACCCGTGAGATTGCGGAGGTGGATGGCCAAATTTCTAATTCAAATAATAAGGAGCTGTTGGCTAAAAGGCGCAAAGATTTGTCTCATGAGCTTTGTGAATTTAATTTGCGGGTTAACAAGGATATGAAACAACAAGCGAAAGTAAAATGGGCTTTGGAAGGTGATGAAAACTCTAAATACTTTCATGCAATCATAAACGCTGAAAGGAAGTCGGGATTTCTCAAAGGTGTTAAACATAATGGCGTTTGGATTGATCAACCTTTCGATGTCAAGAATTGTTTTAGGGAGTATTTTGCCAACAAATTCCAACGGTTCAAGGGTGCTCGGTTTAGTTTACATTCAGCTTCTGTCCGTATTGTTCCTACGGATGAAGCTATACATCTTGAAGCTCGTTTTTCTGTTGAAGAAATTAAAAACGCCATTTGGTGTTGTGGGGGGGATAAAGCCCCGGGTCCTGATGGTTTTTCTTTCGCGTTCGTGAAGTCGTATTGGGATATTTTGAAGGATGATGTGGTTAACATGGTTAATGAATTCCACGAGCGGGCTTACATTCCTGTCGGGTGCAACTCTTCGTTCATCACCCTCATTCCCAAGGTTAGTAATCCTATCCTTATGTCCGATTTTAGACCTATTAGCTTAATTGGTATTCAATATAAAATAATTGCCAAACTTCTTGCTAATCGTCTTGCTAAGGTCATTAACCATATTGTTAGCATCGAGCAATCGGCTTTTATTAAAGGTAGACAGATTTTGGACGGACCTCTCTTATTAAATGAGGTTATAGATTGGCATAAAAACAAGAAAAAGAAGATGATGTTACTCAAGATTGATTTTGCTAAAGCATACTACTCATTATCTTGGGATTTTTTGCTACATATGCTTTCTATCATGGGGTTCGGCTCTAAATGGATATCTTGGATAAAGGCCTGTCTGATTTCCGCTAGGTCTTCGGTTCTTGTCAATGGTAGTCCCACTGAAGAGTTTGGTATTCATCGTGGATTGGGCCAAGGAGACCCTATGGCACCATTTTTGTTTATTATTGCTATGGAAGGCCTTCACATTGCTATAGACAACCTGGTTAACAATGACATTTTTTCTGGGGTCAAGATTAATCAGGTCATGCTTTCTCACCTCTTCTATGCTGATGATGTGATGATTACTGGGGTTTGGGATGAAAATAACTTAATTAATATCTCTAATGCTTTAAGATTTTTTTATGGTATTTCGGGACTCAAAATAAATTTTCAAAAGTCCTCTATTATTGGTATTGAAGTTTCTTCTGATGAGGTTGGTCGATTTGCTTCTTTGATTGGGTGTAAAGCTGAAAGTTTGCCTTTCAAATATTTGGGGATACCTATTGGAGGTAGTTCCAAACGCATTTCTTTTTGGGAACCGATTATTAATAAGTTCAAGAAAAGGTTGTCGGGCTGGAAAGCGAATCTTCTTTCCATTGGGGGGAGGACTACTCTCATTAAATCGGTTCTTGGTTCTTTGGGTAACTACTTTCTTTCTTTGTTTCCCATGCCTAAAGCTGTTAATAAGACTTTGGAAGGTTTAAGGGCCTCGTTTTTTTGGGGAGGGTCGAAAGATAAACGAAAAATTCATTGGATTAAGTGGGACTCGACTATGGCTAGCTTCGATTCTGGAGGAACTGGTATTGGTAGTTTAAAGGCAATGAATTTGTCTCTATTGTATAAGTGGAGATGGCGCGGAATGAGTAATCATCAAAGTCTTTGGGTTAGAGTTTTATCAGAGATTCACGGTAGGAATTGTTTCTATAATATGTCGGCTAAAAACAAAGGTACTTGGAATCACATAACGACGTCTCTCAACCTTTGTCATTCCTCTTATTTTATACCAAAAACGTGATTGTTAGAAAGATTGGTAATGGCCATAATACTCGTTTTTGGAAAGACATTTGGTGTGGAGACCAGGCTTTTGACAAGAGATTTCCGAGAGTTTTTGCTTTAGAATTGGAAAAAGATTGCTTAGTTTCTGACAGGTACAATTCCTCGGTTTGGGCCTGGAACTGGCGAAGAGATTTAAGAGATGGTCATGAACAAAATCAACTTCAAGACTTGTTGCAGATGCTTCCGAATACTCTTGAAAGTGGTGAAGATTATTGGAGTTGGAACCTTGAAGGTAACACATGCTTCACTGTTGCTGCTGTTCGGAACCACATAGATCACTACATTTGCTCAGTGGATCGGTCTTCTTGCTGGAATAAGTATACCCCGAAAAAAGTTAACATTTTTGTGTGGCGTATGCTAAGGAACGGTCTTCCTACACTTATAAATTTATTTGGTCGGGGTGTCGATGTGACTACGGTTAGATGTAAACTTTGCAATAACGGGCTCGATGATGGCTGCCATCTTTTTCATCAGTGTGCATTCCTATGTGAATTACGTGTTCATATCAGTGCTTGGTTAAACCTGATAATCCCCGACTTGGAACCTAGTCTTGTGGTGGAATGGTATCAAGACTTACCTAATTCTAATCAACACATAAGAGTTATCGAAGCTATTATGTTCGTGTGGTGGTGGCATATATGGAAGGAAAGAAACAACTCGATTCACAATAATGAAAACGCTAGTATCGCCAACACCTTTCAGTCGATTGTATCTCTTTCTTTCCTATGGATATCCAACCGGGATAGGAAACATCATTACGCATGGAAAGATTGGATCGTGTGTCCTTTGATAGATGGCTAAGATGGCTGATCTTGCATGGTCTGGTCTTGGTATCTTTCTGTGGGGTTCGTGTTTGGGTTGCATGGAGATGGTTTTTGGTTGCTACGGTGTATCTATTTTGGTTAGGATTTTATGTTCGTTTGTTTCCTGCTTTTTGTTGGCTGGTTCGTGTCCTCGAGGCATGGTTGGGATCACAACAAAAACACCGCGAAGTGAAAACCGGTGGCTCGGCCTTCGTTGTGTGGGAGTTTTTCTCGTGTCTCGGGTCACTGTAATTGGCACGAGTTTTTTCACTCCTTTTGTGATCCTCGCAGTTAATGTTCTCGAGATGAGTCTAGAGGTTTTGTTTTATTATTTGTAGATTTCTAGACTTTGTTGTAATTGTACCTTTTAGGTGTCTAGTATCTTGCTAGTTTCACCTTTTTTTTTATATAATTCATTTTGCCGTTCAAAAAAAAAAAAAAACACATGACATAGAAATGATATGTCTTCAAGTTATCTTTGATTCCTTGAAGTGTCGTTGATAGCATACTAAGTGAGTTACTCGTTGATTTACCTATCATTGAAATCAATTATATTTAAACTAATTTGTGTTTAAATTTAATCACAGACTATTGAGCACTTAATTGGTCTAATTACTTAAGTTCAACAACTAAATGTAAACTTGTTAGGCGCACAATGGGCTCGGTCCTAGTCGGTCGACCGATCGGTCGAGTAAGGTCAGGCCGTTGTGGTTGATCGGCCGCGTTCGGTCGCGAGACGAAAATTTGCAACACTCGGTCGAGAATTCAACCGTGTCCAAACTCACAAAAAAAAAACAAACAAAAAGCACTATTCGACCGTTTGATTAAAAAAAATGATTTTTTTTTTTTTTTTTTTTTACCACTTTTACAACATTATAAATACCCCACTTATGTCACACCCCCAAATACCTGATTTGCAGCAGAATGGAATACCTGAGACGGGACTGCCATAGCATCACAGTTACAGTTATATTGATGGACCTAAAGTTTCATTTTAAAAATATATCGTTTGATTTCATAAAGCATTCAGAGTTTACAAAAGATAGGTCCCAAAAGGTAATTCAAGTTTGCGAAAATAAGTTTGTTAAAAACCAAACGATAGTTTAAAGTGCATATAAATACAAGTGAGACGCGTCGTCACCGCGACTCTATGATATGTCCACATGCAGGCCATGATGCGAATGCCTTAATTACCTTAAAATACATTGCTAAAATGGTCAACAATAATGTTGGTGAGAATCATAGGTCTATGTAAATGATAAGTCTGTACGGTAACCACAAGTATAAAGTGAAATGACAAGAATACTGCATAAAAATCATACATTGGCTCTTAAGCTCATGACCCCGAAGCTAGACTGATTATGAAGGCCCCACCAGAGTGTTTTGTCAGACACTCTGAATCTGATATTAAATGAAATGCATCTGTTTGACCGGTTGGATCTACCAACCCGGATGGAGGAGTCACCCTCAATAGATCTATTCACTTACTCTCGCTTACTACGTAATTAACGGTTCATGATAAATAAAAGGGGACTTTAACTTGGCAATGAGGTAACTTAAACAATGTAAATGAATTTGATACTTTGGTCCGTATGAAAAATGGTGCAATGTATTCTCCCCCGCAAGTTTAGAAATGAAATTATAAATTGAAAACAGGGCTATGAAAACTCACCTGATGCAATAGTTATGATGACAAAAGTGGATACACTGAAATGAGGCACGATCTCTAACCGCAACCTAATATGAATGATATGGTCTAATGTAAGTCATGAAATGATGTCACACATGCAAATACGTATGTTATCGATACCACTCGTGAAATTTGGAAATAACGTTTATCGTCGAAAAATATATTTTTGACGTCTTGTTAAGTCATAAAACATTTTACGCGTATATATGTTGTAACGACATCCCACGATCGTCGTTTGGTGATTTATTGAAAAATAGAGTTTTTCGTCGCAATTAAAACACTTTGATAAATTATTGAAAATGACTAAGTAGCCTCGCAAAGCTAGTCGTAAGTTGGTGAATATTGAGTGTTAGAAAACGATCTCCGTGGTTTTAGAAAGCTTGTGACAATATCTTAAATTCATAACACCGAAATTTCTTCCATACGAGTCCCGATCATAAAGAAAAATAATAGTCAAGTTAGATAGTCGGCTAAATTGGTTGTTTTTGTGTAGTTTTCCGGTATATTGGGAAGGTCGTATTTTACTCGTTACAAGTCCGATTGACGAACGGCTGGTCAATTTGGAAAATAGGCCGGGAGTACTTGATTTTACTGAAAGAGGTTAATGTCTCAAACTGACTCGATCATTGAGAAAAACGGCTCCAAACTTGGTCACTTGCAAAGACAGTTTTAACACTAATTATTTAAGTAAAAGCTGATGGAAAATGTGTTGTGAACGTCGGGTTTCAAACGCTTGTATCTCGGTCGTTATAAGCTCGTTTTCTACGTTCTTTATGTCCTCGGCTTCGTATTACAGCGAACTAATAGATTTTTGATATGTCGGCTCGTCTAGTTCGCGTTCAACACCTCGTTTTAACCATGGAAAATCATGTGACAGCTTGTTATTTTTCAGAAAATTGTTTTTAGTCGTCAAACTTAGAATTAACGTATCTTTCTCGTCGTAAGCTCGTTTTTACTCATTCCAGCGGCCACGGCTTTGTTTTTGAGTGTATTATCTAAATACTTAAGCCAAAATAACCCATGATCTACTGAAATTTCCATAATTTTCAAAAATGGACCGACCCTCATCTATATTTTGTTAAAACCATTTTTACTACTTTAAGACTTGAACAAATCCCTTCCAATCAACACCAAAGCTATTCTAAACCTACCATACACCTTCCTAGGATGTCATGGGTTCCTAATCTTTACCAAAAATGATGGAGCTCATAAGATCACTAATAAAATTCTTTAAATTCATTTTAGTGACAAAAATAAGTGGTAAGTGGTATATAACTTAGATATATTTGCATGCTTTGCTACTAGCTCATAAAAATAAATTAAGTAGGAGTGTAAATGAGTGGAAAAAAAATACTTAGAACACTTACTTGAGGATGATGAGTTTTTGAGGTTAATGACTTAGTTATTTCAAGGTTTTTATTTCAAAACCCAAACAAGAAACACTAATGGAGTTAGAAAATCAATTGATCTTGAAAATGCTATGGTTTCTCCTTGTTCTTGATCTTGGCCGAATTCTTCACAAAGAGAGGATGAAGATGAAGCTTTTTGGTTACTTGAAATATTATGAGGTCTTTGTATTAATAATATCTAGTTATAGGATCTTGTTGGTCAAAGTAAAAGAGATAGTCATGACTTAGAGGGGGGGGCATGGGGCATAAAAATGGGGAAAGGGGATGAGGTGTGTTGGCTATTAATTGATCTTGTTTTTGATGTGATAACTAGCTAGTATTAGTTGTAATTAGGTTAGTTTTTAGCTAGGATATTGCGTTATCGGTTATTGAGTTAGCTAGAAATAAATTTTAACGGAACAAGATTAAGTATGACGAAGTTGTAAAAATTATAAAATCACATTTCTTGCAAGTATCGGGTGTCCAAATAATTATCGTGTTGAAATTTCGTAAACCGTCGTAGTTATAAGCTTTTAACGGTACATATAGTAAATAATTTCAAAACACACCGGGTAAACTAATAATATAATTTTTATATCACTGTAATGAGTGTGACAATATATTAGGATCATGGTCGGGAGTGTCGGGTATATTGTTCGTAGTAAATGATTGAGTGATAGCGTTTATTTAATAAATAAATATACGTGAATTGAAATTATGCAAACCCGTGAATAACCTAATATGAAGATGATGTTACTGATGATATGTAGACTACTCTAGTCTATATGATGTGTCCTCAGTGATGTTCCATGAATACGCAGCTAAACCCTTATGGTTACGCGAATTTTGATACCCGTAAACCTAGTTTACGAAATGATGAATGGTGATCATGAATAGTGATTTTCATCCGTGAATGAATAGTATTTTGTGAATAGTAAACTTTTTTATAACGTTTCAAAGTCGCAAACTGACTTCAAAAATGATGAATAGTGAAATGATGAATAGTGATCCATGAATAGTAAATTTCAAAGTTTGAAAAATGATCTGAAATTATGATTTGTCACAGTCTTCCACCCTAAAAGGAATTCAGTCCCTGAATTCAGTTAGTGTTGATCTCTGGAGTGGTATTGGTGAAAATGTGTGGATATTTGAGTCGCATCTGGTCTTCCCGCTCCCAAGTAAACTCGGGACCTCTTCGAGAATTCCAACGAACTTTCATGATAGGAATTCGACTCTGCTTCAACTGTTTGACCTCACGGTCCATGATTTTTGTTGGTTCCTCCACGAAATTGAGCTTATCGTCGCGTTGAATTTCTTCTAATGAAATTACGAGTGATTCGTCTGAAAGACACTTCTTGAGATTTGAAACGTGAAATTTGTTATGTACGTTGTTGAGCTCTGACGGAAGCTCAAGTCTGTATGCCAGTCGGCCGATTCTAGCTAGAATCCTAAATGGTCTAATATACCTAGGGTTCAATTTCCCGCGTTTTTCGAATCATATCACGCCCTTCCAAGGCGAGACTTTCAACACAACTCTGTTGCCAACTTGAAATTCTAACGGTTTGCTTAAATCGAGGAATCTTCCTCGTAGATGGTTTGAAAGGTCATTCCTAGAAAACTCAATAGTGTAGTCTGATTTATCGATTGAATAAGTGGTGTGGATGTCTATGGTGCCTTAGGAAAGTGATGTTCATGGATAGTTTATCTATGTACAAAATTTTTGCTCTTCAATGTTTCAAGTGAAAGTTGCTTTTAGAAAAGGTTTGAAAGGTAATTATTCTTTTCATGACATGATCCTTCCCGAATTATACATAGGTGATCAGGCTATGTATAATTGAGGACAAATGATGTAATGCTTGGTTTTGTCCAAATGATATTATGTTTCTCAAAAGTTGAATATCATCAATCATACTGTGGTTGAAATAGCGGCCAAAACAATTTACGAGGTAGGAAAATAGTTTGTAAGACATTTGTGAAACAGTTTATAGAATGGTAACATGATAGCTTGTATGTCACTTAGAAGAGCATTTTGTAGGGTAGTAAGAGTCTACTAGTCTGCCATAGAATGTAAGTAACTTAGTTCATAATAGGATAGTGGAATATTGTTGCAAAACGGTTGGAAATATGGTAGTGAAATAGGGAGTGTAATAGACGGAGGTGGTGATATCATGGAAATAACAAAAGATAGTGGATTCATTAGATAGAAAGGTACATGATACAACGAGGTTACAAGAAAGTACTTAAGATAGACTACTTAAAGAAATACAACCCCAAAAGGGCTCCTCCTATGGTTTATTATTACGGCAGAAGTTCCTTGTTCTTAATCATTGTTGTCGTTCTCAATGTTGTTGATGTGCTGGCAATCCCCTCCTCCGATGATATAAGCCCTTCCACGAGCTACTCCACCTTGGTTCCCATTCCCTTGATTTCCTTGTTTTGGACATTCATTCTTAAAATGTCCTCTTTCTCCACAGCCAAAACATGTCACTAGAGGTTTCTGATTTCCAGCAGCGAGTGGGAACTTGCACTCTCTAGTCGAGTGACCAATCTTCTTACAGTTGCCACAAGGATTAGGACAATTCTCAGGGTTATGATGACTTTGACACTTGTTGCATTTGGGTAAGGTACCATTGTAACCTTTCTTTTCAGTTGGGCTTGCAGCATAGGCCTTAGCAACTTCTTGTCTCTTTGGTGGTTGTTGAGTAGCATTGCCACTCTGATTGTTGTCCCAACTTCTCTTGTTGTTGTTGTTGTTGTTGTTGTTGTTGTTGTTGTTGTTGTTGTTGTTGTTGTTGTTATAGTTGGTATTGTTTCGGTTGTTGTTGTAGTTGTTATTGTTGTTACGGTTATTGTTGTTGACAGTAGTTCCCTTCTTTATCACTTGAGCCATAAGCTTTTGAGACATTCTGATAGCTTCGTCAAGCGTGAGTGGATCAAAAGAAGTTACATCCCCACGGATGCTGTGTGGTAGCCCACCAATGAAGTTTTCCAACAACTTCTTGTTATCTGAAACCATAGTTGGACATAGTGCGGCCAACTCTTGAAATCTCCTGATGTAGGCTTCGATATCATTACCTGTGGTTACTAACTCATAAAATTTTGTTTCTAGCTTCTTCACTTCGGTGCGTGGACAAAACTTCTTAGTCAGTAGCTTCTTGAATTCTTCCCACGTGAGCTTGTAAGCGTTTTCCATACCAATAAGCTGTGCATAAGAATTCCACCATGACATAGCGTCATCAATGAGTGTACCAGTAGCGAACTTTACCTTGCAATCATCTGGACAATTGCATAGAAGAAATACAGATTATGTCTTCTCAAACCAACGGATCATAGCAGTGGCTCCTTCAGTGCCTTTGAATTTTATGGGATCGCCGTTCTTAAAGTCCTTGTATGTATTTTTGCGAACATTAGTACCATTAGCATCCAGCCCGGCAGCTTCTGTTGTTTCTGCCTGAGAAGCGGCTTCAGCAGCCCGAGCAGCTACGGCCACTCTTTCAGCTACTAGTGCTGCCTCTATACTATCCGCAACAAGTTTTCTAATATCAGTTGGTGTCATCGCTTGAGTAGTTTTCTTTGGCAGCATAATTCTTCATAATCACAAAAGATAACAATAATGAGAACTCACAAATAGAAATGATCATCATACACAATATACAACCACAACATGGATGAATACAATGAAATCACAATGAGAAACAACCACGAAATATCATAAATATAATCACAACACACATGAATATAATACATGAAAATTTCGGCCTACATGGACCGATATCATAGATGGCACAACCATTCCTACATAGTAGAGTCAACACTTGATACATTTTGTTTGTACAACAACCAAAAGACTACAAGTTCTTTAAACTATGTCACACACTCCGTGACTAGGATGATAATAGTAAAAGCTAGCATGATATAAGTCTAGTCTAGGCATCTCCTGGTGCTCCGCCTGATCGACTCTGAAGCTCTCGGATCTCTACAGCTAGTCTGACCACAATCTCCTCCAGATGCTGAATCTGAAGCTGAGTAGCAACATCCCTGCTCTCCAAAGTAGCAATACTCGCACGAGCTGAAACTAACTCGCATGCCTGTCGCTGCTGCTCCTCCTGTGACATCTAGGCTCTATCAAACAACTCTGGCATCTCTTGCCTCAGCTCAGTGATGCGCTCACGATCCTCCTGCTGTCTAGTCTCTAAACCCTGATAGGAAACATCAATGGAAACCCTGCCTAAAACCAAACCCTCTATCTCCTCCTCCATCGCCTCAACTCGGCTCAAAGGAATCTCCTCTAACTGACCTAAGGCCCTGTCAATCTGCTCCTACTAATGGTCTAATCTTGTCTCAAGTGTAGGAGCAGTAGGCTGTCTAGCTGCAAGCTCTAGAACTCTCACCGACCTCAAACCTACTAGGTGGTGTCGTCTCTGTAGTCTCAGTAGTAGCTGGTGATGGTATGTCAAATCGTGCACGCTTCTTGAGCGGCAAGTCAGATATGGGTGTAGGGTCTCTGAGATGTGATGGTGCTGGTGGTGCTCCAGGTGATGGTGAGGATGGGGATAATGATGGTAGAGATGATGGTGATGATGGTGTATAGAATACTACCCTCTTTCGCGCTGTCAAACGGCGTCTGAGAGGATAAGATGAACTAAACACTATGGGACGACCACTAGTGTTAGGGGTAAGTGATGGTGGTGGTGGTGGTACATAAGCAGCAGGTGATCTAAGAGTAAGATAACTTGATAAGGGTGGTGTAGGTGCAACTTCGCCCTCCTCAAAGGGTTCAGTCTCAGCATCGGATGGTATGGGTGATGAGTCTGGTGTAGGGTCAACTGATGTTAGGACTATAGTAGGTGGTGACGAGACATCCTCCATGTCAGAGTCTGAAGTAAGGATGATAGGATGAGTATCTGAAGACATCTCTGTGACAATCGACGTGAAATGAAAGTAAATAACCCGCATAATGTATGTATGAAATCGCATGTATAGTTAATATGCACTTTTGATGAAATGATAAGATGCTATGATGATGTGGTTATAGTCTAGGGTATCATGGACAACCTAGTTTGCTATAACCTTAGCTCTGATGCCAATCTGTCACACCCCCAAATACCTGATTTGCAGCGGAATGGAATACCTGGGGCGCGACTGCCATAGCATCACAGTTACAGTTATATTGAACGACCTAAAGTGTCGTTTTAAAAATACATCGTTTGATTTCATAAAGCATTCAGAGTTTACAAAAGATAGGTCCCAAAAGGTAATTCAAGTTTGCGGAAATAAGTTTATTACAAACCAAACGATAGTTTAAAGTGCATATAAATACAAGTGAGACGCGTCGTCACCGCGACTCTATGATATGTCCACATGCAGGCCATGATGCGAATGCCTTAATTACCTGAAAATACATTGCTAAAACGGTCAACAATAATGTTGGTGAGAATCATAGGTTTATGTAAATGATAAGTCTGTACGGTAACCACAAGTATAAAGTGAAATGACAAGAATGCTGCATAAAAATCATACATTGGCTCTTAAGCTCATGACCCCGAAGCTAGACTGATTATGAAGGCCCCACCAGAGTGTTTTGCCAGACACTCTGAATCTGATATTAAATGAAATGCATCCGTTTGACTGGTTGGATCTACCAACCCGGATGGAGGAGTCACCCTCAATAGATCTATTCACTCACTCTCGCTTACTACGTAATTAACGGTTCATGATAAATAAAAGAGGACTTTAACTTGGCAATGAGGTAACTTAAGCAATGTAAATGAATTTGATACTTTGGTCCGTATGAAAAATGGTGCAATGTATTCTCCCCCGCAAGTTTAGAAATGAAATTATAAATTGAAAATGGGGCTATGGAAACTCACCTGATGCAATAATTATGATGACAAAAGTGGATACACTGAAATGAGGCACGATCTCTAACCGCAACCTAATATGAATGATATGGTCTAATGTAAGTCATGAAATGATGTCACACATGCAAATATGTATGTTATCGACACCACTCGTGAAATTTGGAAATAACGTTTATCGTCGAAAAATATATTTTTGACGTCTTGTTAAGTCATAAAACATTTTACGCGTATATATGTTGTAACGACATCCCACGATCGTCGTTTGGTGATTTATTGAAAAATAGAGTTTTTTGTCGCAATTAAAACACTTTGATAAATTTCTGAAAATGACTAAGTAGCCTCGCAAAGCTAGTCGTAAGTTGGTGAATATTGAGTGTTAGGAAACGATCTCCGTGGTTTTAGAAAGCTTGTGACAATATCTTAAATTCATAACACCGAAATTTCTTCCATACGAGTCCCGATCATAAAGAAAAATAATAGTCAAGTTAGATAGTCGGCTAAATTTGCTGTTTTTGTGTAGTTTTCGGGTATATTGGGAAGGTCGTATTTTACTCATTACAAGTCCGATTGACGAACGGCTGGTCAATTTGGAAAATAAGCCGGGAGTACTTGATTTTACTTTAAGAGGTTAATGCCTCAAACTGACTCGATCATTGAGAAAAACGGATCCAAACTTGGTCACTTGCAAAGACAGTTTTAACACTAATTATTTAAGCAAAAGCTGATGGAAAATGTGTTATGAACGTCGGGTTTCAAACGCTTGTATCTCGGTCGTTATAAGCTCGTTTTCTACGTTCTTTATGTCCTCGGCTTCGTATTATAGCGAACTAATAGATTTTTGATATGTCGGCTCATCCAGTTCGCGTTCAACGCCTCGTTTTAACCATGGAAAATCGTGTGACAGCTTGTTATTTTTCAGGAAATAGTTTTTAGTCGTCAAACTTAGAATTAACGTATCTTTCTCGTCGTAAGCTCGTTTTTACTCATTCCAGCGGCCACGGCTTCGTTTTTGAGTGTATTTTCTAAATATGTAAGCCAAAATAACCCATGATCTACTGAAATTTCTAGAATTTGCAAAAATGGACAGACCCTCATCTATATTTTGTTAAAACCATTTTTACTACTTCAAGACTTGAACAAATCCCTTCCAATCAACACCAAAGCTATTCTAAACCTATCATACACCTCCTAGGGTGTCATGGGTTCCTAATCTTTACCAAAAATGATGGAGCTCATAAGATCACTAATAAAATTCTTTAAATTCATTTTAGTGACAAAAATAAGTGGTAAGTGGTATATAACTTAGATATATTTGCATGCTTTGCTACTAGCTCATAAAAATAAATTAAGTAGGAGTGTAAATGAGTAGAAAAAAAATACTTAGAACACTTACTTGAGTATGATGAGTTTTTGAGGTTAATGACTTAGTTATTTCAAGGTTTTTATTTCAAAACCCAAACAAGAAATACTAATGGAGTTAGAAAATCAATTGATCTTGAAAATGCTATGGTTTCTCCTTGTTCTTGATCTTGGCCGAATTCTTCACAAAGAGAGGATGAAGATGAAGCTTTTTGGTTACTTGAAATATTATGAGGTCTTTGTATTAATAATATCTAGTTATAGGATCTTGTTGATCAAAGTAAAAGAGATAATCATGACTTAGGGGGGAGGCATGGGGCGTAAAAATAGGGAAAGGGGATGAGGTGTGTTGGCTATTACTTGTTCTTGTCTTTGATGTGATAACTAGCTAGTATTAGTTGTAATTAGGTTAGTTTTTAGCTAGGATATTTTGTTATCGGGTATTGAGTTAGCTAGAAATAAATTTTAACGGAACAAGATAAAGTATGACGAAGTTGTAAAAATTATAAAATCACATTTCTTGCAAGTATTGGGTGTCCAAATAATTATCGTGTTGAAATTTCGTAAACCGTCGTAGTTATAAGCTTTTAACGGTACATATAGTAAATAATTTCAAAACACTGGGTAAACTAATAATATAATTTTTATATCACTGTAATGAGTGTGAAAATATATTAGGATCATGGTCGGGAGTGTTGAAAACTAGAAGGGGGGTTGAATAGTTTTACGTCTTTTTAAATTTTATTTTTTAAAACTTTTGTTTACTTTTAAAAACTTCGATTCGATCTTATGTGACTTCAACTCTTAAACAATATGAACAAATATAGACAAATATAAATAAGTAATGCAAGTAAAGTAAAGTAAATGAAATGAAAGATAGGGATGGAAAGATCAAACCACAACACAAGGATTTATAGTGGTTCGGCTACAAGGACACCTTCATTGCCCTACTCCACTCCCCGAGTCACCTACTCGAGAGTTCTCTTCACTATGTCAACAAACTCCCTTATGGCGGAGAAAACCTTACACAACTTTAGCTTACACCGGCTTAACGACACAAAGCTAGATGTCGGGTTCTAATCGTAGCTAGAACCAATCTCACAACTTATACACGACTTCTTCACGACTTCTTCACGACGGCTTCACGACTTCTTCACTACGGCTTCACACCTTCTTACACGACGGCTTCACAACTTCTAGACTTATGACTTCACAACTTCTACACTACTTCTTTACAACACAACTACTTACTTACACTTAGATCTACTTATCACAACTATACAACACTTTACACAACTACAAAGTGATATGAATTGAACTACAATACTTCTTCTCTAGTTGAAGGAGTATTCTTCTTTTGCACTTGGATGATGAAAGCTTGGATCACTTGGAAACCAATGCTTAAGAGAATATGATCAAAGGATTTTAGAAAGGATTTACAAGGATTAGAGAAGATTTAGAACAGAAGGTTTGGGGTGCAAAATGTGAGAAAAAGTCTAGGGGAAAACCAGTATTTATAGGCAAAAACTGGACAGCTGGAGGAGCGGGGCGGTCCCCTTAAATAGGGGGGCGGTCCCCTTAAAATTAAGGGGGCCGCCTTGTATAATTAAGGGGGCCGCCCCTCAAGACCGTTGCCCAGTTTTGTCTTTTTGTGGGGAAGGTTTTTCTGGAACATTTTTGCCATTTTTGGTTGAAAATTTGAATTCATAAATTTATAATTGATTAAACCTTTTTATTTATTACGAAAAATGTTTTTCTAAAAGATATAAAATGTTTTTGACATTTTATAAAAAATCTAGTGATTAAGAAAATGTTCCTTTGATCATATAATGCATTAAGCATTTGTTCATTCATACCTTAAGTGATTGAGTTGTTAAAATAGATATTTACAACTAAATACTTGTTTACGTCATAATTTTTCGTTTAATGATTTTACATTTTGTGATTATCAAAAAGTAGAGATATCGAAAAATATTAATAACGTGTTTAGGCATTATTTATATCAACAAATATGTTTACAAAATTTTGTCCATATGATTTCTACACAAAGATTTAAACCTCTAGGATTTTCATTCCCTTTGAAGAAACTCATCTTCATTCTATAGTCTAACTATAGAGTTCAAGATAAACTAAGTTTCCAAAACTAATTATCTTTATAGACTGCATCTAAACATTCATAGTATGAGTAATTTGCCAAATTTAATATTTGCAATTCATCTTAATGATCAATAGGTTTACCATAATCCTGTAACTCATAATCCTCAACATATTATTTAAATATTTGAGATATCCTTACGGATCTATGAATAAGAATTCCATCATCTTGAGATTTAACATTAACATGTTTAATCTTCATCATGACATTTACTAGTGTATTTTTAGAAGATTATGTATCTTGTAATTTTATCTTTTCAAGATAAAACCTCCCACTTGCCTTTTGCAATTTATAGACTATCTATAAATACTTAGCAAGTAGAGCAACACTAAATTTGTTCTTTTTTGGGACATTACAAATACATATTGACAGTTCCTTACATTAGCTTGTTAATTTCCTACTTCATAAGTTGTTTAACAAATTAAGAACTTCAATTTTAATACTTAATGTGATTCATCACATTCCATAATAAATGGTGTCTTATTAATCTTCTAGGTTGGAGTCTTATTGAGTATATACAATCCATACTCATTTTTCTAACCTTGATAACTTTTTGGAAGAAAGGAAGTTATAGTTATCTTTAATCAAACAATACCAATAGAGTTTGATTCTCCTAACTGAACACACCACAAACTTGAGGTATTTCATTAGAACTAATATTGTGAGACAATCTAACAATATGTAAGATAAACTTATACTCCTTCTGGCTTACCTATTTACCAACTAAGTCAACTTAATGGTGAAATGGTTTTTTCAAGCCAATTGCATGCTTTATAACACAAGTACTTTTAACTAAGTCACTTCATGTCCATGTCTCAACAAGAAGACATAGACTGTTATAATCCCACTATACGTTATAAATCATTGATCAACTCAATGACTTCTTGTATATGTCTTAATAAAGAACACATAACAAGTTAACGTCTTACTTTATATTATAATAAGTCTTGTAACAATTAAAATACTTCATATTTATAGCTTTACAATAAAGTATAAACATGTATAACTAAAGTAATCATGAACACCACAATTTGGTTTCAATAGTAATTTCAAGTTAATTTATTACTTCATTTATTTATGACATTCCAAGAATACATAAATATTCAAATTTGAAGTAGTATTAGATTACTTCATTTATTTATGTCATTTCAATAATACATAAATATTTAGTTTGAAGTAGTCTCATTATCATTATTGACACTTGTTCTAATAGGTATCTAATTTAGAAACAGTAATTTTCCATGTACGGTCTCACATAATCATGGAAATTCACCTTGTCATTGCAATCTAGTCAAGGTCTCACTTAAGCTAAATTTCAACAACAAGTGTTTCTTGAATTAGATGTGTATTTAGAACGTTAGTTTCTTACCTTGCTGTCAAGACAATCCTTTAAATCATATTCCTATGTGTTGTACCTTGCACACAATATAAGATTTCTCCCACTTGTGCATGGAACAATATCATGTATCAGATAAACAACACGTCACTCGTTTGTTTATGTGATCAATATGATTGTGTCATAGATATTGGTATAATTAGTAGATATAGAACCACATTGTCTAGTAAGAAAACGTACATAACTATCCTTAAAACCACAAGTGTTTACAATTGGAAAGTAATTATCTCAAGACATTCTAGAGATAATTTAGGTTATTACCAAGATGACAAAGCTTGTAGCTCCCACTGAATTACAGATCATTACAATAATTCACTATTCAGTAATGACAACACAATGCTCCCACTGAATTTGACAACATTGTAAGTGTTTCATAACCAGTCAAAGCAAATAGTGTGCTATTAACTTTTCTACACCTTTGAGAAGACCCATTCGTAATAATTACATAGGTATTAAAAGAGTGTATTCTACTATGTAGATGATGGACTATCCATCAATGCAATTAACTTGAAAATTGGGCATGCAATTTTTTCTTAATATGTCTACCATCCCCACAATGGTATATAGCATCTTTAAGTGGTCAAAGCCCAACAACTAGATAAATTATGCTATTTTGCCTTTTACCAATTTTGCGGTAATTAGTCTAGCTTCTAATTTAATAACTCAGAAAATGTGCAATTTTCTTAATTATTAAAGTTTGCTATGAGTTATTTCTTAGAATTTAGACAATTCTAATTTTTCTATCATACCTTTCTCATTCATGAAAAAGAATAGGATTAAGTCTCACTCTTCTTTCATAGAAAGGAGACTAGGTTTATTCTTTTAATAAAGTTGACTCTAGCCAAAAACCCTTACGGGTGTAAATCAATTTACCAATAAAAGAATGTCCCACGTTTACGGTTTAACGTTGCATTAATACATTTAAAAGAATTTACAAAATTCAATTTTAGTATTTTCGATAATACAATCTTTTCAAGAAAATATAATACCCAAGGAAAAGGGATAATTACTAAAATAGCCCGATTGCCCAAGTGCTAAGAGTATCTATCCCGATCTCAAAAAATTCCCCCCTTAGCCCAGGGCAACTCGTATAATCACGTATTGTACGGTAGTGTATTTTGGGCAACTTTTATTTGTTGGGCAACCGTATACTTTACAGATGGTTTTTTGGTCATTTCAAAAATTTTACACTATTCTGCTTTCATTACTGTTCATACCGTATTCGAAAATAAAAATTTAAAAACAAACAGCATCTCCTCTATACACTTCTTCCCTCCATCTCGTTTCACAGTCACGGTCAAAAAAATAAACTGGGTTTATGTTCGCGCTTGTTTATCTTGTTACACTATTATTTCAATCTCCAATCTACTACCATTGTTTTCCCTGATTGTCATCTGAAAACAGAGTAACTGTTCATTGAACAGTGTTCCAATAAAATCATTTAACACCGTCGATTGTTTGTTTGATTCGAAAAAATGTGGTATAATATGGTATGTACAGCGTATTACGAATCTTTATTACATTTGTTTTGTATCGTTATTGATTTTTGTTTATCTGGTATAATATAGTGTTGTTTGTTTGTTTATGCATTTATGTGGATTATGATTTGATTTTTGTTTTGGGATGTATTTGATAAGCCACGATTTTGGGTTGTATCTGATACGCCATGCCTGATTCAAATAAGGTCATAAGCAAAACACCCTATTCTTATGGTCCAACACTAAGTGGTTGTAGTTAAGTTGTAGTCATCTGAACTGTGTATGATAGTGTTTACGCTGGCTGTATACATGTGTTCAAACTTATTTTGTTATGAATTGTATGTTCTGAGTTAACATATTTTTTTCCTTTTAGGACTATGAAGCTAAAGTAATCATTAGTAGCAAACTCAACTACTTTTGGTTGATAAATCGGAAATTAGACGCAAAACGACGGAACTTGTTTAGGAGTACATGCTTTGGAAAATGGTTGGATTTGTTATACTTTGAACATGAAACACACCTCATTGACTATATGGTACGGAAACAAAGAAGAGTGGACGAGTCTCATTATGATATGCCCTTTATCTATTACCTAGATGGACATACTCTGCATTTTGGTCGTCCTGAGTTTTGTCTAATGACGGGGTTGCGGTTTGGAAGTGTGAGCTTTGAGTTATACACTTCTGGTGCTCTCAAATTTCGTGATAGGGTGTTTCCTGACAAGCGAGGTTTGATTGTAACCAACTTAGACCTTATTGGTGTCATCGAGGATGAAGAGCAGTTTCGCAAGCTATGTGATCAAGACGCAATACGGATATCTCTTTTGTTAGTCTTAGAGGTGATCTTTATGGGTCGTTTATTAACATCCCAAGTTGATGACACATTGATGAGGTTGGTTGAAAACCTAGAAGCTTGGAATGCATTTCCGTGGGGTGAACATATTTGGACCCATTTATATGGCCAACTTCATAATGTAATGGATAAGCACACGGATAACCACCTTTTAGTATTGAAGAAAAACCCAAAATCTGTTCCGACCTATACTTTGTCTGGATTTGTATTTGCTTTCCAGGTTTGTATTTATTTTTATTAATAATATATTTTTCAGCCGAACATTTTCATGGACTGATTGATATGTTTGTGTTTTACAATATGTTTAGATTTGGATACTCGAGTCTTTAGAAAGATCTGAACGTTGGTGGAGTAAAGACCCTAATGTGATTCCAAGAGCTATTGCATGGTCTATGAAGTCACCATTCAAAAGAAGTGACTGTTCCCACCTTTTTTCAGAGGTCTCTATTTTTTTCTATTTGTATTTACGTAAAATAAATTGTTGAATCCCTGTTGAGCAATGATCTTTTTTTTTTTCTTGAATTGAAACAAAATTAATCACTACGCCGAATATAATGAATAATCTTAAGGAGAGCAATGAACACACATAGGTAGGAGCCTGTTATTTTTGTACTATCCCTTATGCTTCTTTCTAAGTTGCAGAACCAAACTTGTAGGATCGACGCCTTGATTGATCTTTGAGCCAATAAAAATCTGTGTATGACAAACTTATATTTATGCGGAAACTAAATATAAGATTGTGAAGAAGACAATGACTAATGAACTATGATCCTGTATGGATCTTTTATTAACTTTTGTATTCCATTACCAAAACATATATGAAACTCTAAGCCGTATGTTTATTTTATAGGCAAGAAACCCTAATACGACTTTTACGGAAACGTGTGTAGACATAAACACAAATCTCTTCCTAGAATAACTGTAACTAACATACTAAAAATAAGCAACGACCAGCAGCAATAAACACTGCCAGCAGGAACACACCAAAGCTACCAGCAGGATTGCACTTGCGCAGCAGCAAGATTAAGTAACCAGAAGCAACATCTTTAAAGCAAACATTTCCAGCAGCAACCTCTATATAAAAGCAGCAACATAATATAATCATCTGCAATTAAGATGGTTACCATGTAATTCTCTTGATCTTGACTGCTACTATGACAATGTGTACATCAAATCACTTAAGTTTCATACTATTCTCATCACTTCCAGGTGTGTTAACTCCTGTGAGAGGTGAATCATTGAAAATTAATGGATTTGATGTCTCTTTACCAATAGCCATCACTACTGGAGTAGCCAATGTTTTTGTGTGTAAGACCATGGTACATTGATAACCATATGATTTTTAGTAAATCATCAACTATAAACGGATTTGACTTGTCTTTACCTGTAGCCGTTTGCTCAGGACTAGCCAATTCTTGGTTACAGCAGAACCTTGGTGAATTGAGTACCAAATATGGTTTTCAAACTGCCTTTACCACAAGCCATATGCATGTGGGCTAGCCAATTCTTAGGAAACCCAAAAGGGTAAAATCCATGGTGAATTGAACACCATTTCAACTCTCAGTTCTTAAATATGGGTGAGTTGAAGTACCCTAATAGTTTTGAGCAAACTATCACAGCTATAAACGGATTTGAGGATCACACCAGAGCCGTACCCTCATGGTGAGCCAACTTTTCCTTGTCTACTAGACATGGTAAGTTGAATACCATTTGTTGTGTGGTTCAAGAACCAACACTGTACCTGCAAGTGGTGCCCTCAAAACAAACAAGTTTGCAAAATAAACTAAATACGAAGATTTTTATAATTTTTTTAATTTTCTATTTATTTATTTAATTATTTTTGAGTACTGAAAGAAAGAAAAGAAAATTATACAACAACAACAACAAGAAAATAAGCCTCCCCTTAGGCTTATACCAAAATCAAACAGATCAACCTTTGGTAGTGGCAATTTGATTTTTGATAAATCTAACCAATTGTTCAGCTGTGGTCATATCATTCCCAACAGCCATTTTGCTGACCTTCAACTTACTTTTAAGCATTCTTTCCATCAGCTCTACAGACAAAGGATACTGAACATCCGCAAACATAAATAACACCTTATTAGAGATGGTTTCAAGGACATGAACATTAGAAGGAGAATACAACCTCCAACTATGAACTCTCCAAGACTGTTGATCAGACCAAACATTACAAGAACCTCCTCCCACTTGAGAATCCATTAAAACTTTCAAATCACCCCAAAGGTGAAGACCAAACCCAGAAGGCTTATTAGATTCATAATACTGTTCCACCATTCGATACAAGTTAATCAAATCTTTTTTGGTCACCAAATGCAGAATCTCCCGAAGAAAGATGAACTGTTTGGTTTTGCCATCCAGTGTGAACAACATATTGACTTCCCCTCCAGGTATAGTCACAACTTGCCAATGAGCAATATGACCACACAAAAGAGAGGAATAATCTTCAGATTCACTCTCTGAAGCCAACTGAATAAACTCCTCATCATCCATTTCTGCAATAGATTCAGCATAATGCTTCTTAGCATGACTCTTTTTTCTGGTTCTGGGAGTAGAAGAGGATGACTGAAACTGAGCAGTTTTAGCAGTTTCAGGAGCAGCGGAAGCTTGGTGATCAGCAGGAATAGAAAACTTTTTTCTTGAGATTGAGGAAGTATCAAGGACAGAGACATCACCAGAAAGGTCAGCAGAATCAGTGACTTTAAATATCTTGGAAGAAGGTTCTTCCAATGAAGATGAAGGCTTGGCTGGAAAACCTTTCATGATCCTGTCATAGTACCTGTCTAGGTCTTCATCTGACATATTCCTCACCTGAGCCATAGTCCACCCAGAAGAACAAAATTGAATACTCTGATTCTTGACGACTTGTCTCTTAACATTTCTCATTTCTGCATATGTAAGAGGTTTATTCCTTTTATCCTTGGCTTTGAGTTCTGCAAGAGCCCTTGTCCTTTGCTTTGTCAATGCAACCATTTTGGCAGGAAAATCATCATCTGAGATATCAATGCCGAAAATTTCCTTGGCCAGGTTAGGATTGGCAGCCACTTGAGAAGAAAGATGCATCCAATCTGCTTCAGAATAATGTAAAGAAGCAGCAGCCAACTCTTTTTGTCTTTCTGGAGGCAAAGTGGTTGTAAAAGGTCTATCAGTCGTTGCTAAATCTGCAGCAAGATCTGCAGCATGAAGCTGCTTAGCCATGGCTTCCCCCATCATGTCATCTTCATGGTTTTTAAGCAACCTTTCTTGCTCAGCCCTTTCTTTATCAGAGACCAAACCCCCAAGTTCATCCAGCATTGCAGGAGTAGGATCAGATACAGCAGGAATGGGAGTGTCACTTGCAGGGGCAATGGTAACATTACCAGTAGCAATGGAGGAGCTACCAGGTGGATCACTATGAGGCTTAGGATCAGCTTTATCAATTCCAGCTGGATCAATGACAGCAGAAATAGATTGACCGTTAGGGGGAACGATAGTACTACCAGAAGCAATGATAGAACTATCAGCAGCAACACCAGTGGAAAGATGACCAACAGAAAGGTCTTGAGTACCAGAAGAAGTAGCAGCATCAACATGAACAGAAGAATCAGCAGTAAGAGCTGCACTCCTAGATACATCATCCACATCATACTTCTTCACTAGTCTCCTTTTGTACCTGCTCCTTGTACTAATGACTGGAGACTTGGCGGAAATTTCCGAACTTGCTTTGGCCAACAATTTTAGAGGGTCCAAATTCAAAGCAGCCTCACCCTCTTCTGAGTCAGAAAGCACAGCTTTTCTTTTCTTGCTCTTTAACTGATCTTCCAAAGTTGCAACTCTATCAACCAACTTATGGATTGTATAATGAAAATTCTCTTTTGTTTCCTTCACTTCCTTTTCCAAAGCAATCACCTTGTCTCCAAGCTCCTTTTCGGTGTCATGTAACGCAGACTCCAAATCTGCAATTTTCTGCTTATACCTGTCAACTACAGTTGACACAGAGGTGAGAGCATCAAGATTCTCAGCTGCACCAGTACCTGTGGTGTGATGAGCTTCGTTGGATCTGGGTGGAGACACATGAGAATCTCCACCAATATTGGTTTCAAACTCAAAAGGCTGCCTAGATGGACTAGGATATGATACCCTGGATGAGGAAGGAACATCAACAGAAGGCATAACTGAGGGTGTTGGTTTGTCAACATGAGGCCCTACAGGTGTGGTCTGGACTATAGGCTCAAGTGGGTCAATAGGTTCAGGTGAGGGCGCCCTGGGAGATGGTGGTAACTGGGCTTCAGAAGCATTGGATGCACTTGCACCAGCAGCATCTGATGCCCCAGTACCAGCAGGAATGGGTGGATTAGCATCAGCAGCATTGACTACTGCATCACCAGCTGCATCAGCTGCACCACCAGCTGCATTAGCTGCTCCAGCAGGTTCACCAGGCAACATAGCTGGTAAAAGAGGCATATGGTCTCCCACAAATCTAGTCTTCATAGTTGCAAACAATTTAGCAGTCAACTTAGGCATGATCCTAGGTAAGGGGTCAGTGGTCTGAACACCTACAATGATTTGTAAGAATCTAGGGTACATGAGGAATTTGGTTTTAACATTATCTATATTCCTTATCATTCCCTCAAATATGTATTTAGACCAATTGAATACCCTCCCATCAGACAAACAAATAAGGGCAGAGGCAATGTGACTACCAAATTGATCCCACCCACCAGACTTTTTACTAAGGCATTGCAACAAAGTGTGAATAAGAAACCTCCATTGAGGTGAAACCTTCTTCTTTAGAAATGTAAAGTTACCAGCAATTGGATACCCTATTGCTTCCATCCCATCTAAAATCTGCTGCTCAGATAAGTCATACAGCCCATTCTCATCATTTAGCTGAAGATGAACTCGAATAGACTCCTCAGTAATAATGTGTTCTTGCCCATCAATCGTTGCAACTATCTCCCGAGGTCTTCCCACAATCGTTCGAACAACAGCAGTATCCCAAAATTGGCGCACCAGTGAGTCATATACCACCATTGGGCAATGAGTAATAGCAAACCTAAGAGAGGAACCTCTTAAGAAGGAAAGAATCTGATCATATCCTTCACTTCGATCAGAAGATTCAAGAAATCCAACTTTGTTGTGATCTTCTTTGTATTCAAGGGTTGCCATAGTGTTGAATCAGGGATTGAGATGTGCAAATAAGAAGGAATGAGATGTGCAATTGATTTGAGAGACTGAGGTTATATTTGGGAGAGGAATTTAATATTTAGTTCGTGAATACGGTTTCCAAATTTAGCAGCTTTAAATTCTAAATTTCTCGCGTAAACTTTGACCAATTTGAATTTAATTTATTCTCAAAATTAATCCCCCAAATTGTTAAACGTCCGCAGCAATGAAGTCAACCAGAGTACATTTGAATAAAAAACACTACCAGCAGCAACGTTAAGTCAACCGGCAGCAATGAGATGGTCAATCGGCAGCAATGAATGATGTGTGACAAACGTCAAATCCCCGATTATATTTATTATTATATATATATATATATATATATATATATATATATATATATATATATATATATATATATATATATATATATATATATATATATATATATATATATACATATATATAAAGAGCAGGATTTGTGGAGCTCCATTTGATCGACACGTGGCTACGTAATTAAACGAAACATGTCCCTATTGACTTAAAGATGAGAAGCCACGTATAACATTGCTGGAGACATTCTATTGGTTGTGTGGATGTGGGCTAGTAGAAAATGTTTGGGCCGAAAGAAAAGGCTAAAGGGGCCTGTTTTGAAGGCAACATTTTTACTAATATTTTATGCATATGTTTCCGAGTCCACCATCTATGTATTATATAGAGAATAAATAATTTAAAAAAAAAATGTATATAAATAAATAAATAAAAGGGCGCTCTGTATATCTCCATTTGATCGACACGTGGCTAAATAAATTAAAATAGGCAACTTTATAGTGTGTATCCCCTAAAAAATAGGCAACTTTATAAAAGGGATAAAAATCTAGGTACCGTGAATATAACACATGCCTTTATAAAATTGGGCAATAAATTATATTGGCTTTCCAAAAAAAAAAAAAGTTATAGGCAGTTGAGCAAACTATCCACATTTGGAAATTTCAGTCGATACTCGCAACAAGTTGAACTTGGATAATTTGTGTACCTTTCCAAGACTTTGAAAAGACAAGACAATTCACTTAATGTCTAGTCCAACATGCAAGGTAGGCACGCCAGCTACAAGTTTAGGCACGTGGCCAGACGAATAAGAGTCAGGCAACGTCACTGTTCACACGGGAAACTACAGTGTTTCCTCTTCTATAAAAGGTTTTTACAACGAATGAAGGCGCAACCAACCCCGCAAAAAACAATAAGGACATCTAACACACACAATCACAACCGTTTTAGAGAAGTTGAAGATGTTATCGTTCTTTTACGACTGGTTCCTGAATAACAATATAAAGTTGCTTACCATATATTATAACCACGGTCTTCACTCAATGACAAAACGTCATTTGCTAATGATCATCATTTACATACTCGTTTATTCAAGCATGTACTCACACATTAAGTGGGTTACCATGCAGCGTCAAGAGGGTCATCTCACGGCCCACACATGTTCTTAAATGACTACTAATAGCACTTAGTCGTTCTTAAATGACGACTAATAACTCTAAACCATAACGCTCTACAATCTAAACTCCCATCCAGTGAAGTAGACTCCCGTTGGCCATCAAGGGTCTCGTTAGAAGAATCAAGGCTCTCGTTGGCATCAAAGTGGTATCACGAAAAGGGAGATGGATAATGAGAAGAGCCCACGCTACTAGGGAGATACAGGGGCAATTCATTGCATAGAGTTAGGACCCGATAAAGCTAAAAAGGCTCCTACAACATCAAACAACAAATGATTAAAATGATGCCTTCAATTTTTTTGCAGGCCTGACATGGAAAACTTGTAACCATACTAAGTGGTATATACACTTCTTTTAAGCGACTTCTCACCCAAAACACCACATTATTTCGTAGTGTAACTTTTTTATAAAACATTGTTGTGTACTTTATTTTTAATTTCGTAGGTTTTAATTTTTTTTTTCTGTTTTGTTCTTTTATTTATGTTATTTGTTGTGTATTTATTTTTAAAAATTCAACGTTTGCTTCCATTTTATAAAAACGTTAGTAAACGATTGTTTGCAAAGTAGAAACAATAAATATATGAACTTGTGTTGAGCATTTACAATGGCAAAAGTCTTTAATGACTTTTTGCATTTAATGCATTAAATGATGCTATAAAAAGGTTTTTGCAAAAACCTATCACTCCAATGCAACAAATTACCCTATCACTTTTTGTATTTAATTATATTCCATATAAATTACCCTTACGTATTTATATTTTTACAAAATGATTTTCAAAAAACATAAATCAATTTTCATATCGTTGTGTATATATTTACTTTTAAAATTTGGCAAACTTATAAAAAACGTTATGCGGTATTTAAAAAATGGGCAACTTTAAAACGGGTAACTTTAAATGAAAGTTAATGGTCACTATATAATTTTTTTATTTTTTTTTTATTATTTTTATTTTAAACTTTTTTTTTGGGTTGTGAAATAAAATAAAGTTGAAGTACTTTTGTGTACTGTATGAAGCGCAACCTACATGGGAAAATTATGCATCGTTTTAAAAACTGGGCAACTTACAAAGGATGGTCAACTAAAACTGAGCATCATAAAAATGACTATACTAAATTGGGTAAATTGGTAGTGCCATGTCATAAACATTCTACTGCTGGTAGGCTAAATGTTCAACTGCTTGCTTTAGTTGTTACATGGCCGCCATAACCAATTTTGTTGCCATCACTCGAAAGAACAAACAATATGTTGTTTAAGTATCGACGTTTAATTGGTTTGTCTTTTTGTTGTACAATTCATGGATAAAACAATCAAAATTAATTGGACAACTTAAATAAATGGGCAACGTAAAATGGTGGTGGTTTTACAACTTGGGCAACTAATAATGGGCAACTAAATATGTGATGCTGCTGGTAGCTCTTCCATTTGGACAACTTAAATAAATGGGCAACGTAAAATGGTGGTGGTTTTACAACTTGGGCAACTAATAATGGGCAACTAAATATGTGATGCTGCTGGTAGCTCTTCCATTGCTACTGGTAGTGACACCCTTGCTCCTCTGGACGTATTCTTGCTTGGTTTTTTTTATGTGATAGTCATGAAAAAGAAAATTAACAATTGGTAAAGGTACCTACTTTCTTTTGCAGGAAATTAAAAATAGTTACAATTAAGCTCCTTCGTTATGTCACGAATACATGTTATCTCCATTCAATTAGAAAGAAAAGTAGGCAACTTTCCCACTTTTATACACTAGTCATCATTTCCCCATAACTAATTACTAAATGCATACAAATTAAAGGAAACTGCAAAGTTAATACACTTATGGTAATCATATCCTATTTTTAATGATGTTGATGAGGTACAAATGAGACGGGAGCTTGAATCTGTTATCTTCACTTGTAAGTAGCTTTTTCATTGCAAATCAACCGGATTTTAACCTAGCCGGCACGAATGTCCTTTGTCCTTCCGGGCAGGGCAGCAACAAGGATGAGAAATAAGGGATTTTTATCCTCTTCCCAACCATCTGTCCCCCTTTAATAGCCTCTGATGATCCACCATTTTTCCCTTCAAATATGGTTATTACTGAGACTAACCATATTACACCCTTGGATGTTCCACTCTCATAAACTTACATGGAACTAAGTTCCCAACAAGATTCCACCAGTATTTAACAACTGGTGGTGCTGAGGGGGAGTGAAGGAAAAGCTTGTGGATAGGCAGTTAGAGCAAATCCTCGCACCAGAAAGGTTGAATGTAACTTTCTCGTTTAAGGAGACACTCGACAACAACATGCAGGGGATTTTGATGTTAGGGTTTTGGTAGAGGATGATGGTTGTATGTTATTAGCCGTCATTTAAGAACGGCTAAAAGTTATTAGCAGTCATTTAAGAACGGATCTAGATCATAAGAATGATCCACCCTGTCTGAGACCATTTGTAGGGCCGCTTTAAACTTGTGCAACTGGTGAATTAACAAGATATACATGAACACGTGCCGTTTGGACATCGAAAAGACAACGACTCTATGATGCATGCTGGGAAAAATTACAAGGTTACTCCAGTGAGAGCCGATTGAAAGTTATTAGTAGGCTTGGGTTGAGAGCCGATTGAAAGTTATTAGTAGGCTTGGGTTAATTTTGATGAGGATCGTAATAGGTTATGGATTTCAGACTTGTTACTCTCGTTGAATGCGCACGTTCTGCTTTGGTTGGAAGTGATTTATATAGCGATAAGATTACTGTTGCTTCACTTGTGTATAGTGATCTTATTTGAATTTTGAATTTTTTATGCTTAATTATATATCCACAATGGCATTATTTAATTAACAACAACAACAATAAATGATGAACTGAATACTCCCTATGCAATCGTTTCGCTTCCCTTCTGAAAGGTTAAATTCATAATGATAAATAATAATAACACAATTTGTAAAAAGTTGGTGTTTTTACAAATGTATTTGTTTTTACCTTAGTTTCGGGTTGAACATATACAATGGTAGAAATTGATTTGAGAGACTGAGGTTATTTTGGGAGAGGAATTTTATATTTAGTTCGTGAATACGGTTTCCAAATTTAGCAGGTTTAAATTCTAAATTTCTCGCGTAAACTTTGACCAATTTGAATTTAATTTATTCCCAAAATTAATCCCCCAAATTGTTAAACGTCTGCAGCAATGAAGTCAACCAGAGTACCTTTGACTAAAAAACACTACCAGCAGCAACGTTAAGTCAACCGGCAGCAATGAGATGGTCAATCGGCAGCAATGAATGATGTGTGACAAACGTCAAATCCCCAATTAACTCCAAACCAACCCAACATTTAATTCCATTAACCTCCCCTTAAGGCTATATAATCCCTTTAAAAATCAATCACAAAGAGTTGCTTGCAAACGAACATTTCCTTTAATTTTCAGTTTCCTTTAATGTTTATGTTTTTATTTATGAAGTAGGAAAGTTCCTTACGTTCATTTGTAAATGAATGGAGAGAACATGTATTCGTGATATAATGAAGGGGCTTAATTGTAACTATTTTTAATTTCCTACAAAAGAAATTTGGAACCTTTCCTACTTTCTTTATTTATTTATTAACTTATTAATATTAATATTTTTCATGCCTTTTACAACAAAAAACCAACCAAGTAAACGTCCTTTGTTAAACCACATACTTTGTGTGTAATGATGGTGGGTATAGGGGTTTGGTGTGTGGGTTTATTGGTTCCCGCGAAAAGAAGTACATATTCCTCACGTTGCGCCACGTGTTATAAAAGTAAATTTTGGATAGTGACTTGGTGAATAGTTGGGTCATGTCACGTTGGCCAACTTGTTATAAAGGCTGCTCCCTTCCTGTCCACTAATTTACAGCACAACACAGTTATAAAATTTGGGCAATTATTTATAAAATTTGGGCAACTGGTTATAAAATATGTGGAAGGTTAAAATAATAATAAAAAGTAATCATAACACCGTTCGTAAAGAGTAATTGTTTTTTCAAATGTATTTTTTTTCCCCTTTGTATGAATTGAACATATAAAATGGTAAAATGGCACCACCAATAACAGTAGAACAAGACAAGTTTCAAAGCGACCAATACAAACCTCAGCAGTAGAAAGTTTTTGTGCCTAGCAGCATAAAGTAGCGAATTAGCAGTTTCCAATTTTATAAAGTTGCCCAATTTTTTAAGTTGCTCACCTTTTTATTATTGCCCATTAAAAATTTAAACGTTGCCAGATTTTGCCATGTAGGTTGCGCTACAGCTCACACAAGTACATATACTTTACCCATTTTAAGTTGCCCATTTTTTTTGTTGCACATGTTGTAAGTTGCCCAATTTTGTTACCTAGTTATAATGCCTTTTTAAGTTTCCCAATTTTTGGGTTGCCCATCATTTAAGCTGCCCATTTTTTAGTTGCCCATCTTTTAAATATTGCCCATTTTCTTACGATATCTTTCAGCTTATAAATCTTCCCAATCTTGAATAGTGATTTATATAGCGATAAGAATACTGTTGCTTCACTTGGGAATAGTGATCTTATTCGATTTTTTAATTTTTTATTGTTAATTATATCTTAAAAATGTCATTATTTAATTAACAAGAACAACAATAATTGATGAACTGAATAGTCCCTATGCAATCGTTTCGCTTCCCTTCTTTGTTTTTCCAGATTTACATTATCATGTTAGATAGGTGTCATGTTATTGGCCATGTCCAAGCCAATTCTATGTTTTTGCAGATTTACATTATCATGTTTGTTATGTGTCTTATGGTTTCGTTACTGCGTTTGTAAGCTGTTTATGTTTGTGATACATATCAAAGACACTCAAAAAGTAAAAACATATAACACATTACACACTGAAAATGTTAATCATAAGATCCATTACATTTAATTAAATCGTTGATTTTACAAAAGGAACCCACCATAACCAGTTGATTTTACAAAATCACACTATTTCACGCGCTCATAAATCACACTAGTTCAAACTGTAGCAAATAGCAAAATGATTGATACGTAGCCAAATCAATTCTACAAAATATTTCATGCATCCTTATCATACACAATAACGAAACATTACTACTTCCAAATTTAACACACTAAAGTCACCATATCATATGCTGGAATCTAACAATAAAACCTTCATGAAAGTTTCTTTATCTTTTCAAGGAATGCCGTTTTTTCGAATGTCCGCAACTGTGCTTCCTTGCAGTCAATTTCTAGTTTTATCTTCAAGGCGAGTTCCTTTTCTTGAACGGCATTGAAGAATGCTGCACTTTCCACGGCACGCAGACTCTTATCGAATTTCAAGTCATTAATAATACCTTGCCTCTTCTCCATACTATCATTCAGATCTTTAATTACATCAAACAGTTTTCTTGCTATTTGAAAATCTCTTTTGGTCTCCTCTTGGATTACAATTAGCCACATGTCTGACATACGGTTAGAGCTTGCTGTCTTTGCTAGTTCTTCTAAAGTTGGCCGATCCATATTTTATTACTTTAGTGGGTGATAGATAATAACGAATATATGTTATGTTGGTTAAGCGTGCCTTAAATACTTAAAAAAGTTAACCGTTACGGCTACTAATTACACTGAACAGTTGTATCGCATCACTACGGGTGTGAGTATTGTAAATTCATTGAACAGTGGTGCCCTTTAAAAAACAAATAAACCATTACGGTTTTTAAATACTCTTGCTTGGTTTGTTGTTTTAAACGCCATAAAAAAAATAACAATAAATATAAATAATAAGTAATTAAACAAATAAATACGTAAAAATTGAGGAAACTAAAATGTGAATACACTTATGGTAATCACATACTTTTAGTAATCACATAACTAGGTTGCCCTAAAAGAATGAAGTATTAATTAATTGGTTAAGGGTAAACTTGTCATTTGGCAAAAAAGTAAGAGAGATAAAGTAGTGATAGTGATGTTTTCCTAAAAGAACGTGGCATTAATTTTGGGACGGAGGGAGTATTATGAGTAGACCCATGAAGTGGCATTAAATTAAAACGAACACTACATGGCAAAAATACCAAACGTTTAAGAGAAAAGGGATGGGATATACTAACCCTCCCCCAAAATGTTAGCCGGACCCTCCCTTTTTTTTTTTTTTTTTTTTTTTTTTTTTTATTTTTATAATTTTGTTTATATCAAAAAGCTATAAACCTGAAAATGCGGAACAGAAAATATAAAGTTTAATAAGTCAAACGCTTAAAACTGTCAAAAATACGAAACAGAAACTGACAAAAACTGTGCTGTGCAGGGAAAAAATAGGGGACAAGTGGGGAGACAAAAGGCCTGCCACCCTTGTCCCCCCGTCCGGTTAACAGTCCCCGAAAGAAAATGGGCAACACTTAAAAGGTGGCCAACTTAAAGATTGGGCAACTTAAAATGGTGGGCAATTTTTTAATTGGGCAATTTAAAAAGGCATTACAACAACCTTTAAAAATGGGCAACTAAACAGATGTGCAACAAAAAAAATGGGCAACGTAATAAGGCATTTTCAAATTAGGCAATGTTTGAAAAAATGGGGAATTTTCAAATTATCGGCAACTTAATATTTGGAAAAATTTTAAACTTGTGTGTACTATAGAGCGACACTGCTGTAATTTGTCCCTTTACATCAGTTCCAAACCAGATAGAAGTTACCTACAGTCCAAGACGCATAACGAACACTACGTGTCAAATTTACGCAACGTATTAAGAAAATGGGCAATATTTAAAATATGGGCAACTAAAAAAATGTGCAACTTAAAAGGTGGGCAACTTAAACATGCATTACAACAAAGCCTTAAAAGATGCGCTACTAAATATGGGCAACTTAAATACATAGGCAACTTAAAAAAATAAAAATAAATAATAAGTAAATAAACACGTGAAAAAGAGATGAAAGTGACATGTTAATACACTTATAGTAATCACATAACTAGGTTGCCCAACGTCGATAAATATTTGCGCAAATTACCCAGCAAGGTTGACCAAAGTACCAAAAATAAACGGTGTAGTCTGTCGTTCAGAAGAATATGGGGTTCTCAAAGTACAAATAATAAATCTTGCTAGTACATATACTCAATCTAAAATGTACTACCAAAGTTGGTGAAACTTTATTTTGCTGTATGGATCGATGTCTATTTACAGTATGTACTTTGTCCCTTTACCAAACTTGGTACGTAATTACGTATTTTCTAAAAGATTGTTGTGCACTTTATTTTTTATTTTTTATTTGGTATATTTGTAATTTTTTTATGTTTTGTTCATATTTTTATGTTACTGTGATATGGTTTTGTACTTACTAAAAGGTTGTTGTGCGTATTTGGTGACCTATTCTCTAAAAGATTGTTGCGTATTTATTTTTAAAAATACGACATTTTTCCATTTTAAAAGCCTTACAAGATTTGGCTTTTCAAAGTAGACACAATAAATAAAGTAGATGACACATATATATTGGATTCTAATTGCTTATGATTACACCTACAGGTAGAAGTGCCTGTGAACTGTAGAGCAACCTATGTGGCAAAATTGGGCAACGTTTACTAAAATTGGGCAATGTAAAAAAGATGGGCAACTTTATATTGATGCATCGTTGTGGCTAGACAACATGTCAGTATTTTAGTCGTCAGTCATTCAGAAGAATATATAGGAGTGTCATGAATTATGCCTAAAGTATCAAGTGGCATTAAAAGAAAATGTAACATAAAGTAGATTTCCATTGTCTGCACTGTAGCGCAACGTACATGGCAAATTTTAGAAACGTTTACAATAAAATGGGCATTACTTTAAAAAATGGCCAACCTAAAAAATGGGCAACGTAAAATTATGGGCAATTTATAAATGGGCAACATAAAAAAAGGGCCAACTTATAAATGGCCAACTTTAGATGGCCAGCATTTTAAATTTGCCAAATTTCTGCTGCTGTTGAAGGCGGTTGAGTAGACTCACACCTTTGGAAATTTCAGCCGACATTCTAACTTTGCACCCAAACCACTGTTTGGACAAGATAACTTCAATTATGAAAAGACTGGTATGGTGAACCAGTTATGTTGCCAACCCAACTGTACTCTCGTAGGGAGTTGAAACATATTGAACTTCATTGGTGCACTTTTCCCAGTTTGGTATCTTTTATTAGCTTTCCATATTTATTGAGATTAGAATTGTTATATGCTGACTTTTGTTAGGAAGTCAGGAAATAAGATATTTCTCATTGCTGCCGATAGTGTAAGCTGGTTCCTGCCGACAGTTGTGGTTCCTGCTCAAGCTCATTGCCGCTGATTGTTATATTTTGTTTCTGCCGATAGTAGTCATTACTGCGGGTTTTTTTGTTAGTTATCCCGTATGTTTACAAAGTTTGTTAGCTTTATTTTTAGAAGAGATTCATGTATATCTCTTCACAGTTGTTGTTAGTATAAAAGAAACACCCGTCTATGAGTTATGTACACCTTTATCAATTTCAATATCAATTATCTTTAGTTTATATTCGATCCATAGAGGATCAAAACCTTCTTGTAGTTTATGCATGTATGGGTTGAATACTCTATGACAATCAACGTCGTATTTTGTTGTTTGCAATTACCTTATTTGTTATTACCAAATACTGTATAAAGATTTATAAAAATTGTTTTATTCCAACACTTTTAGCAAAAACTGCTTCAAGCAAGACGACATTGGAGTTTAATTGGGTTTTAATGAGCAAAGTAGTTTGGTACCCAAAAGGTGTATTTAAGTTGGCCAAAATAGTTATGGCATAACTATTGTTGCTCTATTGTTATTTTGGTACGTCGGTTGCAAACCATGACAAACATAAACAAGTTAAATAATACAACAGAATAAAAACATAACATAGTACAATTACTAAGTATCTGCTGAAATGATAAACCAGTACGATTACTATATAGTAGCCAATAATTTGAAGGTTACATGTTAACGAACGCCTTCCGTTGATGACAGTAACAAGGTTCCAAAGGCGAATGACACTAGACTTCGAAGCCATACTGAAAACTTGTCAAACGACGAATCTGGATCCATAACTTCATACCTTCTCAAACCGGAGGTAAACCTGTTCAGATAAATGTATGAAATTAGTGTTAACGTTTTAACATGTGTAAGTGTACTAGACAATATTTGTGAGTGTCAGTATATAATACGAATGCAATTGAATGATAGCTTAAAATGTAAACGTACTGTACAACGCACGGTCTGGGAGGCTTGCCAGAAGAAGAGATTCTTTGTAAGGAGCGATGTAGAATGAACCAGCATTTCCTTCAATTCCCAAACTAACAAAGTGTCCAACCTGATGATCGTAGACAAAAATTGTGTTACCCAAAATGTTTCCGACATTGCCTTCCACTATTGGAGCTTGCCTACTTGTAAAGCCAACCAGCCTAATCGCCATGGGGGTAGGGATGCAGAATAGATTTGAAAATCGTGTTACGATGCACCATCCACCTCCAAAAGCCATGCGCTGAACAGTGGGACCTCAGAATTCATGATCATACCAGAAAGCACAAGAGAGTTTCCTAGCTCGTGAACAGAAAAAGAAACTGGCATTACCACTTTCAAAAGAGAAGGTATCTCTATGACGTGAAATTGGCGGGTAATCATATCAAAAGAAATCAAAGTGTAATCCTTGTAGGGACCCCCCTTTGCACTATCTAACCTTTCAGTGCCACCCCAATAGATAAAACGACCGACAACTGCCTGACTTTTTCTTTTCAATCTTATTAGGGGACGTGGCAACTCAAAATCTTGGACACGTGACCAGGTCTTAGTGTTCAATGAAAAGACTGACACATACCAAAAACCAGTTTTGAAAACAGGATAAGATACCTTGACAATTGTCGGGTCTAGAGTGTCCGGACGGACACCAAAACCGAAAGCAATCTTTGAACATTCTATTTGGTTATTGTAAAAAGGGATGAATATGCAAACAGATTTTCTTATGGATGGGTTCCAAAGAACAGCCATCATGTTAGTACCATACATAAAGCACGTAAGGCCGCTAGAAGTGCCTAAAGGCATCATAAATGCAAGGTTTAGATGTGAATCATATAGGGAAATGGTTAAATTTTTAGCTACAGATGTCATAAAACCTGTATGACCCTGATCAAATGTTAGATTAAAAAGACACTCATCATTGGGACGAGCACCGTATGAAGTGATGAAGATTTGTGAATCTATGATTGCCTTCCATATCTTTGAAACACTACGTATCTGGAGTATACCTTTAAGTGGTACCCTATTCAAGATATCTATTTGAACATCCAAAGGTATGTTGTCAGACATAGTTTAAATAGTTTCGAGCAAATGGGTGGGCTATAGGTAGGATGTATAAAGTTGTTGTGTATGAGAAGGCAATGGCTAAAATGACACACATGTGACACATATATATTTGTCTCATTGATTATGATTGCACCTGTTAAGTGGCATTAAATTAATAATTTTAAAGCAGATGTACGAGTGTGTACTGTTGCGCAACCTAAATGGCATATTTAAAAAGATGGGCAACTTTAGAAAATAATTAAAAAAAAAAAAAAAAAAAAAAAAATCGGGAATTTTTAAAAGGGAAAAAGTTTTAAATACATAATGTACTTTTAAAAAAAACTCATTATGCTCTATGAACTATACATATTGTCATTATACATAGCATTTGCTATGTATAATGACAATATGTATAGTTCGAGTTTTTTTTTTAAAGTACATTATGTATTTATAACTTTTTCCCATAGAGCATAATGAGTTTTTAAAAGTACAAAAATGAAAAATGCTATGTATAATGACAATATGTATAGTTCGAGTTTTTTTTTAAAGTACATTATGTATTTATAACTTTTTCCCATAGAGCATAATGAGTTTTTAAAAGTACAAAAATGAAAAATGCTATGTATAATGACAATATGTATAGTTCATAGAGCATAATGAGTTTTTTTTTTAAAGTACATTATGTATTTATAACTTTTTCCCTTTTTAAAACATGGGCAACTTAAAAAGATTCTGCTGCTTCTAAAACTTTTTACAAATTTTCATGCTGTTTTGCAAATTTTTGTAAACTTGCTGCTTGGTTTGAAAGTTAAGGGACTGTTTTGTAACTTGGCGCCAATATAACCCGAATTAGAATCCGAACGGTAATAAATCACAATTGGATCACACAATTCACTTTGTGCGCACAAATTTCACTTTAATACAAAGCCTAACACACCTGTTATCATCTGATTGCCGGTACCCCCAAATTGAAAACCCTAATAAACAATGGCGGAAAGGAAATACTCAAGCAGCCACAATCAGGTTGCATTTCTTGAAAAGGTCCCAGGAGCTGAAGCATTTGCTGAGGTTATTGACTTTCTTAATGCTACTCACCTTAGGTATGCATTAACAGAAAATCCCACTATATACAAATCCCATATGGAACAGTTCTGGTCCACTGTTAGGACCACAAACAAAAAAAAATGGTGAACAGAATTTAATGGCTATGGTAGATGGCAAACGGATAATTATTTCTGAATCATATGTAAGAAAAGCTCTTAACTTTTTAGATGAAGAAGAGATAATTTGCCTTGAAAATGATGTAATTTTTAAAGAACTTGAGAATATGGGTTATGAGAAGAAAAAGGATGTTTTAACGTTTTATAAACCTCTTCTCTGCCCACACTGGAAATTTGTTATTCACACCATTCTCCATTGTCTGAGTCCTAAAACTACAGCGTGGAATGAGTTCAGTTCAAGGCAAGCATCTGCTATTATTTGTCTGGCCACAGGAAAACCCTTTAATTTTTCGGCTATGGTAATGGATGGCTTCAAAAATAATGTTTCAGGAGAACATTACATTTACCCTAGGTTTTTGCAATTGATTGTGAATAAGCAACTATCAAAGCCTAAGATTCATAAAAGGACCTACAGAACTCCTATGCTTAAAAGGAAATTATTTTCTTATTTGAAAAAAAGTGGAAAAGGCTTCTCTGGGACTATTACTCCATTGTTCCCACATATGTTGCAATTGGCTGCCAGTCAGGGTCAATGTGCTGAAATCACAACACCTACACATCCCACACCCACCTCTGAACACTCATCATCTCACCCTCATAATACCCAAACACCTAGGATTTCACTGAATAAGAACACAGATTTTCATCATACCAGTGTTAGGATAGATGCAGATGAGGCTGCCACAGGTGTGGGAGGTGGAATGATGGAAGGGGCTAACACTACTGATCCTGGCTTAGTAGGTGGGCAGGTAAGTGTTAACATAAGTAAGACCCTGAACATGGCAACACCAACTGTGCAAGGTTCTCATGAACCTGAATCAAATGATGAAAATCCCAGTCAAATGGCAAAAATGGGGAGCTCAGGTGATCAACCCAGGTTTCATACTGACTTTGAACCCAATGATTCAACTGTCAGGGAAGGTAATACATCTAGACGTGATGAGGGTAAGAATGCAACTGATGAATTGAGGGACACCCAAAATGTACAAGATGACAATTCCAGTGATCAGCCTGACGGGGCAGAGAAGACTAGCCTTATGGAGGAATACATGACAAGATGTAGGACACTAGAATCACAAGTTTTTGATCTCACTCAAACAGTCAAACAAATGAAGATGAGAATTAACCTTTTCAAGGGAAGGCAGAGGTCTAGAACAAGGGTATTCAAAAGGCTGATGCGTGGGTTTTGCAACCTTACAACAGGTTTTACCTCTCGAGGGATCTCAAGAGGCTTACAACCCCACCAGGCAGTGTACCTGACCGATGTAGTATAGTGTAGTGGTAAGTACGGGGGATTGATCGTTCTCCACAGGGAATAGTGTTCGTTAGGTGTGAAAGACTACTCTAATTAGGTCTAAGGGTTGAGGAAGATTCTTTTTATGTTTTTATATTTTTATGAAAGCAAGTAAAATCTCGGTTTTGAAAGAGTGGGCGGAATTAGTTGCTAGTCAACTAACCCAAAATTACTACGGATGCAAATAAAATAAAATAACAAAAATGAAAATGTGGTGAGAAACTTATGTGTAGAGAAATGTGTTTACTTAGATTTCCTTACTCCCTAACTATCTTTTACCGGTTAATTAGTGTGTATTAGTCGCGTGGATGACGGGTGTATTCCTTAATACCATTCGTGGGGTGGCGTACTTACTTCCCCAACTCTACAAGCTCCTACTTCACTCCTATGTCGAGCCGGCTAGGAAGCTCCTAACATGGGATCACTAGAATTCGCTTGTGCATTAAATACAACCATAAAAACCTTTAGTACGCATTTGGTTCATGTTTCTTAAGACGTTCAAGCAAGTTACCGAATAGGAAGTTAGCCAGTTTTCTTAAGCCTAACATAGATAAACAATCATCCAATACAACTAACAACACACTAATAACCAATAATCAATAGCTAGGTTTCATTAGATCTAAGCAAACACAAGATAAATTTAGCCTAACATGTTAATCAAAAGACAAGAATAAGATAAAATCAAACAACACATAGACATATTGAATGATTAATTGATAACTTATCTTCAATGTAACATGGAAGATCTCAAGGCAAAAAGCCTTGAAAAAGAAGCTGAATTCGTCTTAGGGTTTTCTCCCAAAATTCCACACACTAAGCTCTCCCTTAATGACAAAAAATTAGAAAACTATATATAGATTTTTGGATCTGACGGCGTCACGTTATGGAGTGTGACGCCGTCACCTCGCCGCTTTTAGGGTTCCCGGATGACCTTCTCGACGCCGTCCCTCTTTAGCTCTTCAAAAATCCATTCTGGCTTATCAAGGCTTGACGCCGTCTAACCTTGAACGTGACGCCGTCCCTCTTTGATTTAAGCCGTGACGCCCTTGATCAAGTTAAAGCATGACGCCGTCAGAATTCACATGGTATTTTCACTGGCTTATCATGAGTAAATTTCACGTCCACCTTTTCTTGCCAAGGCATGACGCCGTCTGGGGTTAAATGTGACGCCGTCAAAGGTAACTTTCAGCCGATTTTTGAGACTTTGCCGTTTTCTTCACTTTATGCTCCAAAAACGTCCAAAATGCCTCCTTTTCCAGATTTCTCCTCAAAAGTACCTAAAATGACAAAAGGAACGATTTAGGGCAATATTTGATCAAATAAATACGATTTAAGGCTTAAATGACCCCTTAAAAGCGGTACACTTTTCGCTTCATCAAATACCCTTACACTTGAGATTTGCTTGTCCTCAAGCAAATGCGCTTTTATTCTAATCAAAATACAAGTTAGGGGTCATTTAATGCTAACATAAAAGTAATTACAACAAATATTCGTTCCACTTCAATCATAATAAGCACGGAGATTACAAACTAGCACCTCACAAGTAGTGTTTAGATACTCACATCTCTCAAGTGTCATCAAAATACATCTCATAAATGAAAACGGATAATATCTCTCACTACCTGTCATAGCAAATAGATTACCATAGGCTTGGGAAAGGATCGAAAACCTCCTCCACTAGGCGTAAGCACCTAAGATAAACTATCAAAGAGGGCTTTTAAATGGGTTATAACGTTAGGTGTAGGGAAAAGGAAAACACGGTTTTGTTGGATAAAGGATGTTTTACTGGTGGCTAGTTAAAGATCTTGATCAATTACATGTACTATACAATGTTGCTAAGCCAAGACTAGACTCGATCTTAAGCTAGAAACGAAATAACAAAAACAAAAACAAACATAAAACAAACGTAAAATGAAACGGGATGGTAGTCCGTATGTTTTTTCTATTTTTTTCATTTTCTCATTTTTTTGTATTTTTCTTGATTTTTTTTTTTTTTTTGCATACACTCTTGCCCTACCATCCAAAATAATACATCATAGGGGCATTGCATTCCCCTTACACTTGAACTTTTACATAACTTTACAAATACTAATCTAACGACTCGAATTAAGATAATTGAAAAACTTGGAGTACTTTTAAAACATTTAGCACATATGGGGGTAATAATGTTGTTCTTCCCCATTACTCCATTACACTAGTACTTTACCCATGAGTCCCAATCGTCCCAAAACAATATGTACAAGGATATGACTCGACTTAGCAACCATGTAATCAACTAGATAATTAACTTGGGTTTAAACAAATGTTGTAACAATAATGCACTAAAAATGAGTGCATACAAGGTAGGCTAAGGCGATTTGGGTGTACATTTTAGTGGGGTGTAACAAATTCTTCCTTCAAGTAAAATGCTTAAAGGTCGAAACGAAAAGATAGGCTCTGAGGGGTGTACTAGGGGTATCGTGTACTAAGAATGAGTACAACGCAAAGGGTGTGGGAGAATTACTTGACCAATGTAGCCAAAGTAATTATAACAAAAACACAGGTGTAAAACAATGGGTTAATCCTAATGCCTCTTATCATGTAGTAAATCTAACTACACGAATGTAGTCTCACTTGTGGCCTTGGAATGGTCCTAACGCAAGTTCTAGAATCTAAGTGCTACCGGTACACACATCATAGCATAAATGCTTTTCCTACCAATTCTAGGGGCGAACCTCACATATTTGGGGGTGGAAAATTTTTTTAGTGGTACGGTTTTTTTTTTTTGTGCTAGTCATATAACTCCTATCCGTGAGACGCTCATTAAGATCAAAGTTTCACTCCTAAGTGTTGTAAAAAATTTTAAATTTGGCACTAAAATTACCCTAACAGGTATTTATCTCAGTTTTATTACACATCTATTATTAAACAAACAAAAATCAAGCGCAATGGCATTCTCTAAAATCGTACTTTTACCCCCCCTTACACTTAAGATGAACATTGTCCCCAATGTTCAAATAACAAGATGTAAAAGCATAAAGTAAAAGAATGAAATCAAATACTCCCCTGATTCGCTCGGTGGATAATGAAATTACACGGTTAGATCTTCCTCCAAAGTAATGTAGAAGCTCCATGACTAATGCATCGCCACAAGCTTGATTCAAAACATTTCCTTGTCCAAAATAACCTGTTAAACCTGAGAAAACAAACACGAAAACCTGCATAATATCGGCGGGATAAAATCTATTTATAAGGATATAATGCTTGTGGAATGATAACTTTGCAGATTCCTGGAGATTATAAGTTGGAGATTTTAATAAAAATTTTTTTTTTTTTTTTTTTAAACAAAACTTTCAAAAATTTCTGAAAATTAAATCTGACGCCGTCAGGTTATAAAACCTGACGCCGTCAGAAATGACCTGACAAAAATTTTCATTTTAAGTTTCCGGAAAATTTCTGGAAAAACCTTTACCTTACTTCCTGGAAATCCTGCAAAACATCATTATGACTCGATACAAGCATTTGACTCAAACAAATACGAATATGTATGCTATTTTATTATTATTACGATTCATGTTCATTTGTGTTCTAATAAACCGATTTAGATTTCCCTTACACTTAACTTTTGCAAAATACCTTTATATGTAGTTAAGACGAAGTTAAAAACAAAATAAAGCATTTTCACAAATTACTTTTGAACATGAATCAATAATGATAAAAATTAAACACACATACGGAAAATAAAATCAAACAAACAAATAAATAAACACACAAAGCAAATAAAACAAATAAAGCTTGGGTTGCCTCCCAAGAAGCGCTTTTCTTTATTAACGAGTCTTGTAGCTAGACTCAAAGTCACGTACATTACGTGACTCCATCATCGGTCACGGTTCCTAGGCCATTCTCCTTCGATCCTCTATCAGAATCACTTTCATAGTAAAGGTATTTCGGGTCCACGTGATCAAAAGGATTGTTTCGGTATTTAGAACTAAGTTCCTTATCGTGCTTAAAGAATCCGCTTGACAGGTCAAAAGTGTCCTTACATCCCCTTCTCACATCATCATCACATAACACGAGTTGGGAACTTAACCCATCGAGCCCTTTATAATCATTCTCCTTGAATTCTCTCATCTTGTAAGGCGTTTGGTATGAGATTTCCCTAATCCCATCGGTGAAAGTCATGATCCCATTGAGCTCGTCCACAACCAAGCTTGTGGCCTGGCAAAAAGGTGCCCCAAAAACAACTTGTGATAACCTGGGATCGATGTACTCTTCGATATTATCGACGATTGCGAAGCTCATAGTGAATGTCATATTTCCTACAAACACCTGTATATCATCATCAATGCCGATGTCATCCTTCCCTTTATGAATCATCCCCCATCTGCAAATGTTGTTATAATGAAACAAGGACATCACATTTTTGGGTAAACATGTGTCAATGTAAACATTATAAAAATGCTTGTGACCAATCATGCAAGGTATTTTGAGATTATTTGGATCATGTCGCTTAATTCGGCCAGGCCTTCTACCGTGTAACCCCCATGTGTTGCCACTTGCTGATGGTTGATACTCATACACTTCTTCACAGCCATCCCGAAAAATCACTTTCCTGACACCATCGGTAAATAATTCACTCCTATCATCCTCATCGAGTATCACTCCCGTTGCTTTTATGAATGGTTTGCCTAGAACAAGGCCAGTTAAGGATGGGCTGATGATAGAGTTCATGTTATTAATTATAGTTAACTCGATATGAAAGAGGAACTTTTCTATCACAATTGGTACCCTCCTTATTACCCCGATGATATTAGACCCTTCATATTTGACTTGTTCAGTGAAGGCTTCGTTGTATAGAGAGAGGGATATTGCGCTCATAGAAGAGTTGGGGTTTATGTAGGCATCTTTTATAAACTTTTTCCTAGTGGTGCAAGATATCTTAAAGACCCTAGGGGCGCCATCCTCTATTCTCTCTCCGAATCCCATAGGCGTCCTTGCTGTGCCCCTCTCAAGTTCCTCTACCAGGGGGCGGTCTAGCAGTCCTGGGAGCCCATGAGGCATTTCGGATTTCTCTTCCGAGCCCTCCTCATCACTCACCTCTATTGTACTCGAATTCTTTGGTGAGTCTAGATAGTCGTCGGGCGCCTCGGGTTTCTTTTCGGGAACTTCACCCTCCATTTCATTGTCCACATTCTTGGCTGTTTGTTGGTCCAAATTTGGTTTAGGAGCAGGTATTGTTGTAATGGTGTTCGCGAAGTGGAGAGGTTTCGAAGGGGTATGAGTATCTCCTGTTTTTTTTTCGTTTTGTGATATGTATTTAAAGAGTTTACTAGGGTGCTTGATTTTTACAGGAGGGGGTGTTTGGTGGGTCACCGTAACAGATTTGATCTCATTAACTCGTGCCAATTCACAAGTTGACCTGCCAGCAAGGCGATCATTGATAACCTTTAACAGGTTATCGACCTTGTTGTTCATATCAACTTGCTGTTGTCTGAATTGATTCTCAAGTTTGGAGAGCTGTGTTTCTTGAGAGAGAATGAATTTTTGCAGTGATTCCTCGCGATTTTGTTGTTTATGCGTGTGTCGCTGAGGATAATGTTCAGACCAGGTGAGCGGGGTAGAGTCATTGAATGATACGCTACGAGTTTGGTTCCAACTAAAATTTGGCTTATTCTTCCATGCCTCATACCCATCTTCGGAAATTTTGGGCCCATAATTAGTGGCGAGCCACTTATCTCCCGCCTTATCGATTCGCGAGGATGCGAATTCTTTGAAAGCCTGTTTGGGAAGTTCCATGCGATCATGAGTGTCGTGGGGACCACTACATAATTTACACGAAGAAGTGATTTTGTTCACTAGGCTTGAAGGTTTAGGAGCCGCGTAGGATTTCATGAGAAACTTGACTTGGTCTTCAAGTTCTATGATCCTACGGTCGGAAGTGCTTGAATTGTTTGAAGGCAAAGATATTGCCTTGACCGTTTTATTCAAATCACGGGGATCACTCCAACTTTCGTTGTCATAAAGAGCAAGATCCTCTAGGAGAGCCCATGATTGTTCCGCACTTAGATCACGTAGCTTGCCACCGGCCGATTGGTCAATGGTTTGCCTCGTGGAGAGATTGATATGGTCATAGAAGATTTGGAATTGGAGCCAAAGTTCTATGCCATGGTGAGGGACTTTTTGGAGTAAGTCCTTGAATCGAGTCCATGCCTCGTAGAGAGTTTCGCCTTGACGTTGTTGGAACATCAAGATATCATTCCTTAGCTTGGTAGTTCTTCCCGGTGGGAAAAACTGAGCAAGGAAACGAGTGGTGAGATCATCCCAAGAGGTAATGGATCCTGCGGGTTGACGTTCTAGCCACTGACTAGCTTGGTCCCGCAAAGAGAATTGGAAGAGACGCAATCGGGTCGTCTCTCGAGTGGCAACATCAAGGTCTATAGAATCAACGATTTTGAGAAAGTCCTTGAGATGTTGATTAGGATCTTCAGAACGAAGTCCATGGAATGCGCATCCGCTTTGCACCAACCGGATGGTGTCGGATCGCAAGGGTGTGATATTGGCTCCTTGAGTGAGCTCAATGGTGTTTCGATAGCCATGGTGGCTAGGACGGGAATACTCTCCTAAAGTACGGGCTCTAGGAGGTGGTTGTGGTTGTTGTGGTGGTGGGTTGTGGGGGTTAAGGATATTACCATCTTCCATGATGTCGGATGGTATGGTTACGAACAAAGAAACGAAGAAAATAGATAGACTAAAGAAAATCTAGAAAAATAAAATAAAAATCTCACTAGAAAGGAATCTAGTGAGTAGACCTAATAGAAATAAAAATTCAACCTAAACAATAACTATTCCCCGGCAACGGCGCCAAAAACTTGATGCGTGGGTTTTGCAACCTTACAACAGGTTTTACCTCTCGAGGGATCTCAAGAGGCTTACAACCCCACCAGGCAGTGTACCTGACCGATGTAGTATAGTGTAGTGGTAAGTACGGGGGATTGATCGTTCTCCACAGGGAATAGTGTTCGTTAGGTGTGAAAGACTACTCTAATTAGGTCTAAGGGTTGAGGAAGATTCTTTTTATGTTTTTATATTTTTATGAAAGCAAGTAAAATCTCGGTTTTGAAAGAGTGGGCGGAATTAGTTGCTAGTCAACTAACCCAAAATTACTACGGATGCAAATAAAATAAAATAACAAAAATGAAAATGTGGTGAGAAACTTATGTGTAGAGAAATGTGTTTACTTAGATTTCCTTACTCCCTAACTATCTTTTACCGGTTAATTAGTGTGTATTAGTCGCGTGGATGACGGGTGTATTCCTTAATACCATTCGTGGGGTGGCGTACTTACTTCCCCAACTCTACAAGCTCCTACTTCACTCCTATGTCGAGCCGGCTAGGAAGCTCCTAACATGGGATCACTAGAATTCGCTTGTGCATTAAATACAACCATAAAAACCTTTAGTACGCATTTGGTTCATGTTTCTTAAGACGTTCAAGCAAGTTACCGAATAGGAAGTTAGCCAGTTTTCTTAAGCCTAACATAGATAAACAATCATCCAATACAACTAACAACACACTAATAACCAATAATCAATAGCTAGGTTTCATTAGATCTAAGCAAACACAAGATAAATTTAGCCTAACATGTTAATCAAAAGACAAGAATAAGATAAAATCAAACAACACATAGACATATTGAATGATTAATTGATAACTTATCTTCAATGTAACATGGAAGATCTCAAGGCAAAAAGCCTTGAAAAAGAAGCTGAATTCGTCTTAGGGTTTTCTCCCAAAATTCCACACACTAAGCTCTCCCTTAATGACAAAAAATTAGAAAACTATATATAGATTTTTGGATCTGACGGCGTCACGTTATGGAGTGTGACGCCGTTACCTCGCCGCTTTTAGGGTTCCCGGATGACCTTCTCGACGCCGTCCCTCTTTAGCTCTTCAAAAATCCATTCTGGCTTATCAAGGCTTGACGTCGTCTAACCTTGAACGTGACGCCGTCCCTCTTTGATTTAAGCCGTGACGCCCTTGATCAAGTTAAAGCATGACGCCGTCAGAATTCACATGGTATTTTCACTGGCTTATCATGAGTAAATTTCACGTCCACCTTTTCTTGCCAAGGCATGACGCCGTCTGGGGTTAAATGTGACGCCGTCAAAGGTAACTTTTAGCCGATTTTTGAGACTTTGCCGTTTTCTTCACTTTATGCTCCAAAAACGTCCAAAATGCCTCCTTTTCCAGATTTCTCCTCAAAAGTACCTAAAATGACAAAAGGAACGATTTAGGGCAATATTTGATCAAATAAATACGATTTAAGGCTTAAATGACCCCTTAAAAGCGGTACACTTTTCGCTTCATCAAGGGAAGGCAGAGGTCTAGAACAAGGGTATTCAAAAGGCTCAAGAAGGCTGGAACGGCACATAGGGTGAGCTCTCCTGAAGGTTGTCCTAGCAATGAGGGAAATGATCAGGTTGATACTGATGAGGTAATTAAACCTACTGCCAGTACTAGAGATCCTAGTCCTAAGTTTGAACCTTCTACTGCTGAAGATGATGATGTTAGCTTGGCTCAGGTGGTCGTCCCACTAAATACTAGCAAATCATCAACACCAAAACAATCAACACCACCAACAGAATCACAATCACAAACACAACCTACATCAGCAGCTGAACAACAACCTCAACCACAACTCCAACCAACAACTAATCAGACAAATCCGTCACCGACACTTCCTAGAGCTCCCGACAAAGGAGTTACCATAAGAGAACCTACTGCTGAACAGAAATCATCATCACCACAACAACAACATCCATCACCACAACCAAAACAATATGAACCTCAACATCAACCAAAATCAATATCACAAACTCACCCTATAACATCAAAACAAACAACTGCATCTACAACAAAACAACCAACTACAAAACCTGCAATTCCAAGGGTTCATGTCAACCGTGTAAGTATAACTATTAGAGAACCCACTCCATATACGAAACCTACACAACCACCTACATACACTGTGGAATCCAAAGGAAAGATGATGGAAGAGTTAGAAAATGCTCATGATTCTGCATATGTCCCATACCATCGTTGGCCAAAAGAAATTCAAGCAGTACATCCAGAACGGGCTAAGTTTGAAGAAAGGTTCAATTCTAGGGATGATGTACAGGGTAAGTCTACAATTGGTGTCAAAGGATCTGGGAAAGGCAAAGAAATGATGGTGGAAGAGTCTGAAAAGGCACATGCTCATCTTTCGGCAGAAGAGATTAAGGATAAACCTGATGCAGACGAGGCTAACAAACCTAATGCTGAAGAAGTGGAGGAGGATAACAAAAGTAAGGAAAAAGAGTCAAAGGCTAAGTCTACAATTGGTGTGAAAAGAACTGGGAGAAGAATGAAAACGATGGCCAGAAGGAAGAAGAGAACTAGGCGAGTGGTAGTGAGTAGTTCAGAAGGCATTGATGAAACAGGGTATAAAAAGAAAGAGACGGTTGATTTACAACTGGTGACCCAGGTTGTGTCTGATGATGATGACCTGTTTGAGGATACTGCTCCTTCGGCAGTTAAATCTCCGGTTATTGGATGGAAAGCTGGTTATGATGGGAAAGTTCCTTGGTTTGAGATACGCAGATTTGCTGGAAGAATGCAAAGGTTTAAAACAATTCCTCAAATGCTTAAACACATTGACCAAAAGGATTTGGTAAACCTGTCGACATTAATGAAGAACAAGTATGGAAATGGAAAACCAACAGATGAGCTTGATAGAGTGCTTTGCGGATATCTGACGACCATGTTTCAAGCTTCTGTCCAAGATAGTATGTTTGTACAAAAGGGTACAAGTACGTAGTGTTTGTTAAGTTGATTACCTTGAAGGTTTTTGTAACCCTGTTACTTCCACCATAACCGTATACATATATTGAAGTGTTTGTTGACATAATTCATTTGTTTACATAGTCTTCTTCTTACCATTGAACGATACATTCCGCATAGTGTTTAATATTGTGTCAATTCGATAACAGTTTGTTAGGAATTATTAGAATAATGTTTATTTTCATTGCTGCTGTTAGTGTAGTTTGATTCCTGCTGGCAGTGTTGGTTTCTGCCGGTCATGGTTCCTGCTGGTAGCATTGTTTAGTTTCTGCTGGCAGTGTTTGTTACTGCTGGTCATGGCGTATTTTTTGTATGTTTGTTAGAGTTATTTTAGGAACAGAAACATACGACATTGTGTTTTGCATCCAATTCCAAAGAAAATAGTTAATACAAGATCCATAGAGGATCAAAGTCTTTTAGTCATTGTCTTCTTCAACTCTTGTGTTTAGTATCCGCATAAGCACAAGTTTATTATACAGAGATTCTCATAGTAGTTGGCTTTGTGTTTAAATAAGCTATGTACAAGTTCTTTTGGCTCAAAGATCTATCAAGAGGCACGATCCTACACAGTTTCTACACATATTGTTTTACATTCATATCTAAGATAATTAACAAAGATCTATCAAGGGCTCATCTGGGATCAACACCAAATCACAAAGTTTTTTCTTGAATTAAACTATCTTATTCCTCATAGCTTGACACTGATCATAGATTCTTTGTAGTAAATCCTTAACCACATCCGATTGTTGTTCACACCTGAGTTTTGAGGTAAGCATCACCCTTAAGACTTCAAAACTCAGTGGATATTCCAATTCAGCTAACATGAAGATATATACTCCACTCTGTGTTGACAGATGATGCACATTGCAGGAACTATAAAACTCCCATGTCAGATATTCATGCAGTTGGTGAAATGCACTGATGCAGTAGGTGCTTGTATGTAGCATGAAATGCATGGGTGAATCCTACTGCTGGTGAAATTGAAGCTGCTGCTGTTCCTACCTAATTCAAATTGTTGGGTTACATGTTATTGACCGGTTACAAACAACAACGATTACTAGATAATAGTAAATTGTATTTTGGGTTACAGATTTTTAAATCAACTCTACTACCTTTCAAATACCATTAAACATTGTTTATTAACTCCTTGTGCTTCCACAAGTATTGAAGCATCCGCTCACGGTATGCTACAGCTGTTTGAAGCGGGTCATCTACTTCCAGTGGTTGGTTGTGGCACAATCGGTATAAAATAATACATACCCATACACCGCAATCGCCATATACGTCTGCTTGTTTCGGGACTGCAGGACACTGGTATGTTATTTTATATTCCTCGGCTGATATGCCCTTGCTCGCCAATATACCCTGCTGATCCAGATACATGGTAAGTTGTTTTGGCAAAATTCTTTTCAAAGTTCTCCACCACCGTGCACCATTGCCATGTACCAACCCAAGAGTGTCATAAAATGAAACAACACCAGTACGTAGGTGAAGCTCAGCGAGACACCAGTGTTTATCAGGTTCATTCACGGGGAAATAAACCTAATATAGACAAAGGAATGTACATATTAATATGCATACACTTAAAATTATATTTAAAAAGGATTGTGGCAAACTAACCTTTTCAACATCTCGCCAAGCCACAGGGTAGCTTGTTCCATCTGAATAATGACTGTACATCTGACCAGCCAAGATATGTCGGGCGAACAGAGAACCTGCCAAGGTCCAATCAGCATTGCTTGGTCTAAGTGACCACATAAGGTCAAACCATATATCCAAGTGCTGTGTACACAAAACAAAAATTATAAAACTTATAGTGGTTACTCAATCAAAAGTATATACAAATGTATTTGACCAGATAGTGATGATGGTTCCTTACATAGTCATACAGCCAACCGCCTTTACAATCTTCAAGACATGCCAACGCTAGCCAAAATTTCATATCAGAAACAATGTTACGACCGCCCCATGGAAACTTATAGCTTTTTGGTTTATTTTGCTTTAAATAAACACGAAGCGAATCGGGCACAGACACCTTGTCCTTTTTCAATTTGGAATGTCGAGTCAGATCCTAAAATAAACAAATAAATGATTAACAATAAACGAATCATAATATTGTTAATTTAAGAATAACAAATCAGACTACCTCTACAAAAGGATCTGGGTTGGCCGAATAGAACTCAGTAATTGACCGAGTTCTTGGGTTTCCAGATACGTCCTGAAAAGACACATACCATATATTAGCATAGGCCAACCAGATAGTGATTTCAGTATCAATGTTTTACGGTGCTTTACATCTAAAATGACTATAGGCTCAATCAACTTCTTTCTGCAAGTAGCTGCTCTTGTCAGTAGTGCGGATTGGACGTTCTCTGAATTCAGAGATTCAAAAAACTTATCGTGCCTTGATTTAAAGGCTATAGCCACTAGAGCAACTTTATGCGCATTTTTTTTCTTTTGGATTTTCTTCTTTTTACGTTCTGAAAAAACAGAGTCCAAGCAAGGTTTGTCATTGGGACCGACCACATTTGCAAACCCATGGTTGGTGAGTGTTTGTTGAAATGGTGTTGTTTGCTCTTCCTGCATAGCATAGGTTGTAATTAACACCGACCACAAGACATAGAAAGGAACAATTATTAACCTTTTTAAATTTAAACTAAACCAAGTACCTCAACATATGTCTGCAATGGGGTTGTTTGTTCTTTATGCACGCAAATAGCATTTGAATTCTCAACACCCTTACCATTTTCATTGTCAAACGGTACTTCTTCTAACGAAACACTAGTGACATCCGCTCCGTCGTTTATATAACTCATGACATCATCATACACCACCGGATGATACTGGTACAATAAAGATGTATAAATAAATAGGCAAACAAGGAAGGTTGTATTTTGCAAAAGTATTTTTTTCAAGATAACATACATCACCGTAGACGAAGGATGTTGTTTGATTAATGTCCTTCTCATGGGATGCCACAACTTGATTCGCAGGTTGATGATGATCAAGAGCAGGGAAGTCAGGAGTAACCCCTAATTCACATGCTTTTACAAGAACGTCCATCCCACCCACCTGAGATTCGTTGTAGCCTTGCTGCCCAACATCCATGTCAATTTCCATGTGATGGGCTGCAACACTGGTCGTAACACCAGTATCAGCCTCACAAGCTAATGGCGTGCCCTGTAGTTGACAAAATAATACAACATTTAATGAATTAAATGTACGATTAAAGGGTAAACATTAACGGGGAAATGAGATACTTATAAACGTATGCCAAAAAAACACAAAGTAAAAGTAAACCTTTAAACAAACATGATTGTCAACTTCCATTGGATGCGCATGATCGACATCATCATCAGCATGATCATCATCAACATCTCGGCGCGTAACACCATTATCAACATCATCTTCACAACGTGATGACGGGGTCTGTAGTTGACAAAATGAGATAAGTGTAATACTTAACGAGGAATTGATCTTCGTATAATGTTAGGAGAATAAAACATATAAGGTGAATACAAACCATGTAAATATCAGGGTTGACATCAGACTTGACTGGAATATCTGGATCATCGGTGCTTTCGTTAATAACTGTCTCTAACTCTGAAAATTTTGTTTTCACCTTCTGAAGCAGCTCGCGAATGTCTTGTTTAGGGACAGACGCTACGTGCTTCGCCATCAACGAAATATCAATTTGCAAATCAAATATCTTGCCCAAAATAGGATTTGTTCCAAAATTCTTTTCATCTTGGCCTTCGCCTGATTGGACACCTTTTGCGTTTTCAACATTATTTTTATCTAAAGTTTCTAAACTTGGTGCTTCATGTTGATCGTCTGCGCTACCAGCTTGTTGGTGATCCTCTGATCTACAAAGTTGGTTGTCATCGTCTGCGCTATCAGGTTGGCGGTCATCCTCTGCGCTAGCAGGTTGGTGATCATCATCTGCGCTATCCGGTTGTTGGTCTTCCTCTGCACTTGACAGGTCTGAATCAGACAAACCCTTTATAAAGGGGATGCTGGCAATACACCACGGTTGTCTTAATTCGCGTTTGGTGGCATAAAGTGTCTTAATAGGAACTGACTCCTAAAAAAACAAATAGCAAATAACTTTGTATGTGAACAAATTTAAATAAGGGTCCAACAAATTAGCCTTCAAAGATAGTGCGGTGCTTACCGGTCCAAATAGTGTTTTACGGTCTGATCTTCGCAACTTTTGACATTTAGACCAAGCAAGACCTCGTGGAATGACGTTCGTGTCTTTCGCCCACCAGTTGCCGCTTTTAGGAAATGTCTCCAAAATCCATATCTGAAATATGTGGTTGTTTAAAATGTATATAATGTGGAAAAGAAAAATGTTCAAACTGCAGGTTATTACCGTGTTCAAAACTATATATTCAATATATATCTAATACAAAAAACCTAGTAATGGATAGAAAACAGATACAAACATTTTGTACACCGGATACATATATATAACAATAGTATTGAACTTTAGTACAGAGTAGAAAGTATGGCATACCTTGAAAGCCCAAGCAAAACCGTATAGATTGTATGTCGCATTGTAATATGGGTTTTTTTCCAACTTCTCCAAATGAACTGGTCTGTGTCTCTCAACAACATTCACAGTCCTTTGATAAAATTTATGCCACATGTATTCACCCCAGGGAAAAACGTTCCAAGCATCAAAGTCCTCCACCAAAGACAGTATATGATTAGGGATACAATTCCTTTCTTCAATACCCATAAACACCAACATAGCAACTATCAAAAGACACAACCTAATAGCATCCTCATCCGAAAGAGCTAAGAACCTATTTGGATCTTTAACTAGTTTCAAACAATCACTGCCATATACAGATTTTATACCATCTGTCTTTTTTTCTGGAAATACGCGGTCAAGAAATGCATTTGTTTTCTTTTTTTTACAAACTTTCCCAAATCGAAACCCTGTTATTAAACAAAATTCCTTACGCCCGAACTCTAACAAATCATCCCCAATTTTGAACTGCAATGGTGGGGAATCGGACGATATGTTAGAAACTTTTACCTGATGTTGTAAAACAAAATGCATCAAAGGGCAGTCATTATCGAAAAACCGAATATCCAACCACGGACCAAAGACTGTGTTTCTAAACAACCTTTCCCGCTTTTTATCCTGCGACAAAATTTCTTTGACTTCTCCAAGCAACTTCACTGTAGATCGAACAACGATTTTACAACGGTACAACGGAATCGGCATATCGAATTACAGGGTGTTAAGGAATTATGATTTGTTACTTGTGTGATGCTTTGTCTATGGAAAAGAAGCTGTTTGTGTATTGATGTGTTTTCTGTAATGAATTGTAATCGAATTATCGAATTACGGGCTACTATATTTTAAAAAAAACTACCTAATTTTAATGCACGTAAAATGACCAAAATATCCTTTTGTTCATGTATTGGTTGCCCAAACTTAAAAAGTTGCCCAAAATACAATACATCCCGTATACATCGTAGCAACAGTTGTTGAGGTACTCTGGTCGGTGACGTGGCGTCCTGTGTTCCGTCGGATCAGTTGCCCTGGGCTAAGGGGGGAATTTTCTGTGAGCGGGCCGGATACTCTTAGCAGTTGGGCAATCGGGCTATTTTAGTAATTATCCCATATTTATATAACCATTGAATTTTCTTGAAAACTAGGATCCAAATTTTCATATTTCACTACATCAGTTGATCTTCTAGTAATGAAAGTATAAAATATGGTAATCTGTCGAACAATAATCGGCAAACAATTTCCGACTCCTAGATCATTATGGAATTTACATTTGCCAAATACAATTTGCAAAGTAAGCATGTTTCATCCCATCTCATGCCTTAAGTTTCTAGGTCTCACTAACAACTTAATTAAGTCATCTAATTTAGAAACTGCAAATTCTCCATATATGGTCTCACGCATTAATGGAAATTTACCTTGTCATTGTAATCTAGTCAAGGTCTCACTTAAGCTAAATTACAACTTTAAGTGTCTCTTATAATTAGATGACATGAACTTAAATTTTAGGGTACTAATTTTGATGTTTCAATCAAAATATGTACGAAGAAGCATGCACACATCTTCGTATCATAAGTTTTCAAAACCTTTTTATTTTACCAATTTTAGGCTAAGATTTAAATCAACAAAGTTTTAATTGAGGTATTGGGTTCACCAATCAAAGAATTACCTACAATTATCGCCCACTATATCCTACTACTGCATGAGTCAAAAGACCTAAGTTATTCGGATAATTACCACAAAGTGGCACGTGGAATTGAGGTCAATTCACCCTTAAGATGATTTTGTACATTAATAGCCATACTAGGTAGCTCCAATTTGACGCACAAAGGAGCGGAGAGACAAACGTCAGCACTTAATGCCAATTAAAAACACGTCTCTTTCGGTTTGACAATTTAATGTCAATCCTCCTTATACCCCTCTTATAGTTTGTCAAAACTGGGTGAGCCGTTCACACTATTGGTACAAAACTCATCACTCAATTAAAAGTTTATGACTTTAAGTATTAAAAACATGTTATAAACTATAATCTTGCTAGTCTCGCCTGGGAGCAAATTACCGTGCGAAGCGAACCACTATCGGCACATAAGACTTTGCAAGTTCATAATTTATCACATCAAGTTTCATAGTTATTTAGTCAATTTATTTTCTATTCAAAAATTACCCTTTTTTGCTTACAACGTGTCATACAATTTAAACAAAAAACAAGTAATAATAAAAATAAACAACTAAATAGCACACATAATCTTAACAATTAATTTATGTATCGATTAACCACATGCAAACTTGTTTGATAAAACCTATTAATAATCTTTCTATGTTTCATTATGCATATATTTAACTAAGACTATCACTTACAATGGTAAGTGAGTCACATGCATCGACGTATCGATTGCGTTAGTCTTAGCAAATATATACCAAATTGCACATAATAGATTCATTAATATAATTAATTGAGGTCTTCCCCAATTTTAGATCTATCATAATTACATGTGTAAATCAAATTAACAATTAATCAAACCTAATCCATGATAAACATGAATGCTTCATCATGGATTAATACAAGTCACAAGATACGCAACTTTAACCACATAAACATGTTACAATTTTAGGGTTTCAAAACTACAAAACTAATTTTTATATATTAGCCCCGCCCCCCGCCCCCCCCCCCCCCTTAAAAAATTAGGGCTTTCGATTTTTTAAACCCTAAAAAATCGATTAACATGAAAACCTAATCCAAGATTCTTTTTTATTTTATTTTTTTTAATGTGTTTCGGTAATTTATTACATGTTAAAATGGCTCGTGATGCCACTGTTAGAATTTAATAATCATGACTAACTCATATATTAATCTAATAAACATCTTACACGTTGCGGAAGCGTATGATCTAATTTTAACACATAAAAGATTAACCAAAAAATAAAGTAACGTACCTTTTGATTCTAGCAAGAACAAGAATCAAACTTCAATAATCCTTCAATCAAGATCAAGAACCCTAATTATGGTTTATAATTGGATTAACGAATTTACCCCTTACCGTTTTGTAATTCAATCCAAGATATTAACTATAGTGAGTTAATACCACGTTCTTGTACACACGTACTATAACCGAATTAATGAGATTGCTAGATCTTGAAAAACACAAAATAAACCAAAACAATTTTGTTTGTAAAACAAATATGAATCGACCCTTTTAGGGTTTATTTGGATCGATCAAGACAAAAGAAGAAAAGAAAAGATCTAGGGTTATAGCAAGAGTGCAAGAGTAAAGAAACAATAACCCTAGCCTTTGTATTTATAGATGAGAAATCTTGGAGAACAAATTGCCAATGGGTTGAGTATACAAGCCCATGGCCAATCGGTTCCTACAATCCCTAAGGATTCCGGAATCTTCTTGTTCCTCTAATTTCATCTATAGTCCTTCCTTTATTCCCTAACGGTCGTTAGTCAATTCCCGTTAACTACTTAACGTCCGTTAGTCGTTATTTTTGTGTTTTAATAATTAAATACATAACGGTTTATATATTAATTATTATACATTAATTCCTCATACGTAATGTGTGCAATCCCGTGGTCCCGAGTTCGATTCTAGACATACACACATTAATATTTGTCCATTAAAACTAACAAAACCGAGTCCAGGTTATCGGTTTCGGGATGAGTTGGGCTCGGGTCAGGACGGTTCGGTTTCGGCCCAATGCTCACCCCAAAAATGAATGTAAAAAGAATTTAGGCATTTTGAGAGAATAAGAATCAAATGATGGAGTAAACTTTAACTGAGTGTGACAAATATGCAGTACAAAGTTTCAAAAGCCTCGTGTTAATCATGTTATAGTTTCACTGCAAGAAAATTGACTTTTTAGTGATTGTGGTTCTAATGATACAAAAAAATTATTACGGAGTATTAAATCTAACATTTTAGTGTCACTTTTTAAAAAGTGTGCGCAAAGATTTAAAATTTTGAGATTTAATAACACTTTTTTGTGAAAAATATGTGTAATATAAGGCCAAAAATCTATCTTTACATTTTCTTTTTGTCATTAGAATTAAACTTTTATCTACTTCACTTTTACGTACACTTTTTAAACATCAAAAAAATCTAGTGACATCTTTTTTTGACTTTTATTTATATTTTTATACTTTTGCGACAATTTTTTACTTTTAATGACACATTTTTTGTGTAATTATAGGACCATTTTCTTGTAGTGTTTCTTCGATATTTTTTGGCTAATTTTATGAAAAAGTACGTACAGGAAAATAATAACCTACTAGTATAAGTTAATGACTAGATGCATTTTGGAAAAATCGGTATATTTTACATAATTTTACACTACGCAAGAAAAATCTACGGGGTTCTCGTGCGCCCCGGAGAACCCCCTCAATCCGCCCCTGCTAATCAACCGACGCGTTGATGAACGTTCAAGGTACTTTTAAAGTATTTGTTATATTGGGTTTAAAAGTCTAAAATATCTATAAAGCTAGAACTAAGTGAAGGCATACGTATTGATATCCTTTTGTAAAAAGGAAGTGATTGACACACTTCAAAAATTGATTGGGACACTCACTATACAAGCAGTTCAAGTAGATTATACTTAAAGTACAACTACTTACTGCATATAACGGAGTGTCCCAATAAATTTTTGAAGTGTGTCAATCACTTCTCTTTTGTAAAACTACCACTTTTAATATCTATTTAAAAGTCAAATGTAAAGTATTTCTAACATGGACCAATGTTTCCATTAAGTAATTAGAAAATGCAACATACTCGATGTCAACTTTTTGCTGCAAGTTTATGTTTGACGAATATAGCGGTAGCAGCAAGCAGTGGCAGAGTTTATGTTGATAAAGTGTTTGGTAACATCGATGTATAGTCATAATTAGTAAGTGTAAACGCTAGTTGCTCGTAAATGCTACTAGAAGTAGCATTTTAATTTGAAGCATTTAGAAGAAATATGAATGCTAGTTTTTCAAACAAGCATTTTATGCAAAACGCTAACAGTTAGTTACTAATTGCTTCAAAACGCTCCTAGACGCTTGCTACCAAACATAACCTTATATGTTATATTCAAGTGTGAAATACCATATATATACATACTTTAATCAACAAAAGAAACACAACACATTATTATACCAACCACATGATCTTTAATTATTTGGCCTCATTTCTAAAGTCACATATTTGGCTAAACTACAATTTTCTTGATGAAGAAATGTACCAAACAAATGTAAATGCAATCAAATACACTTTAATACTTTATAATATGTTTTTGTGTTGTACAAAGATTTTATGTTTGTTCTTTTTATTCTTTTGTTCGTCTTTTTTGGGTATAGATCAATATCCCCCCACCAACGTACCTAATATCAAGATTGCTATTTTTGGCTTAGTTTATCTAAAGGACATCCATGAGATTCATATTTAACAACACCTTTCCAAGAAGGATATATGTGTTTTTTGTACTCTTGCCTTATGGATGTACCGAAGCACCAAGCAACCGAGTATGCAACCGCGTTCTATCCCCTAGGCCAACCGAAGGCAACCGATCACACCCCCAACCTTTTCATTTACTCGGTTTGTTAGCCAACCGAGTAAATGGGCACTCCTCCCATTGTTTTGTGTGTGTGTATATATATATATATATATATATATATATATATATATATATATATATATATATATATATATATATATATATTTTTTTTTTTTTAGTTTTTGTGAGGTATGTTTTTTGTTGTACTTGCGGTCGCTTTATTAGCAAATTGTGATTGGGTGTAGTCTTGGAGAAAAAAAACTGATGTGGCTCTGATATGGCATGAGGTGACCACAATATTTACGGTTGCCATTAACATTGGCCTAAGGATTCTTACATTCCATCATCTCATCAAGTCTAACATAAATGCCCAATTGTGGTTATATGTTGGACTTGATGATATGGCTGGAGGTGACCACAATTATTTTCAAACAAGCATTTTAGAATGAAACCCTAGTTGGGCTTATATGTTGGACTTGATGAGATGTTAGGTCGTGAGAATCTTAATAAATAGTATCAGAGCTACGGTTGGTCCTAGTGATGATGTGGATGGTGTTCCCTAAGTTAGACCTCGATTCGACAGTATTAGTGGATTCCGGTAAACCTTGTACCGAAAGGAAGCTGGTAAAAGGCGGTGTGTTTGGTTGGTAAAGGTCGAAGGTAAAAGAGAGGTAGTAGGATAATGGCTACAGTTGAAGGGGATGACCATGGTGGTTTGGGTTTGAGGGGAGGATTGTTGGGTGTGCAAACTCAATCCCACATCGGTAGAACTATAATCTTAAAGTTACCATATATGTTTGGTGGGCTACTCCTTCTATCATCATTTGGTTTTAGAATGAAACCCCGGTTTGATTTATATGTTGAACTTGATGAGATGCTGGACCGTAGGAATCCTAACATACACATTAATATCGAAAACGGTAACAAGATACCCTGTTAAGTCACGTAAGTCTAAATCAAAGTCTCACTATCCCAAGATACTTAAGCAAGAAAAACCTTATACATTGACTCATCTACCAATCATATGCAGGTATTGCTATTTTAGCTATATCAAAAAAGTAATTAGTGAAAGAAAATAACGTCTTTAAAACATGTTTTTAAAATACTTAATACTTCTTTAGAGACATGGGCCATGATCATCAATCAAGCACATCATAATTGGGCCAAGGGGATTTTCTAGATCTATGTTATTTTCTATGAAATTCAACATTTTCATAGATAAATATAAAAACCAAATTCTTGATTATTTTTTAAGTCGAATAGTTGATCTTGAAGAACTTACTAAATACACAAACAAACATCCAATTATTTCAAATTTAAGCATTATACACAAGAAAAAAGTATATACATACTTCAAATACTTCAATCACACTATCAATATCTTAAACAGTACACAGATGCTCGCATGAATACACGAGAATAGTACATATAGAATTTCATTTATGTATTACATTCTATGATAACCTTTTACGTCTTTGTTTCTTATTTTTTGGATACACCACTAGCTTCCAACGAGCATTCAAGACATTACACCAGAGTCTAGCCAACAGTGAATTGCACCACCTCACACGAATCACAGCATTCATTTTAACAATCTCCCTCGTTTTTCCATCCGACATGTTGAAGTATACACAATATAAGACGATAATTGATTACTAAATTCCCAACCAAACATATTCATAAACGGAAAAATGTAGCTGTTTTTTTCTTTTTGAACTAGGACTCGTCCCCATTTTCGATAAGAGGTTCCAAACCAGAACTACTCCCATAAGCTCTCTCCTTCCATATTTTCTCAACTTCCTCAAAAGTCAACCCTTTGGTCTCGGGTACAAATACAAACACAAAAGCAAATGCAAGAACAGCAATCACAGCCAGTATTAAAAACGTCAAAGAAGTCCCAACAGCTTCAGCAATTGAAAGAAAACTTTGAGCCACGATCAAATTTGACACCCAATTAACCGTAGCCGACATTCCTCCACATATCCCTCTATATGATTCAGGATATATTTCAGAGTTAACAGTCCATGGAACGGGTCCCATTCCAGGGGCAAAAAAGGCGATATAAAGGGCTAACCCCAGAACAGCTAACCACCCTATGCTGGCGGTCCCAATTGATTCAAGGTAAAATGCAACTGAGAGGAGGATTAAAGATAGAAAGACACCTGTCAGGCTGCTGAGAGCTAACTTTCGACGGCCGAAATGGTCGATGAGGTAGATTCCAACGATTGTGCCGGCTGCATTCATTAATGCGACGATGAGAGACAGTAGAAGGGCTAATTGGTTTGAAGTGAAACCGGCCATTTGAACTATGGTTGGACTGTAGTACATGACGGTGTTGATGCCTGTGAATTGTTGGAATGCCTGCATATCAAGAAAATGTTATGCAAGCATTATATTTTTCAGGTAAAATACGATTTTAACTTAAATGAAGATGGATCAAAAGCCGCCTACATGTACTAAAAATGAACAAAAGCTCCTCAAAGTAACTGAAATAATACCAGCTTTCGTAATTATATCTGACACTACATTTATCAAAAAAATTATAAGTTTTAAACAAAATATTTTATGGAACCAGTTTTGATTACAAGCAACCCCGTTACCCAATCTGACAGACCCGCCCATTTAGCCACCTATAGCTTTTTATTACCTGAAGACCAGCTCCGGCAATAAATGCAAGTCTAATTTCTTTGATTCTGAAAACATCCCAGTAACTAACTGCATTCTTGCGATGGTGTTCTTCCTCTAAAGCAGCAGAAAGTTGGTCAAGTTCCTCTTCTAAGCGATAAGGATCATAAATCTTTGAGAGGACAACAATCGCATCTGTTTTGCTTTTCTTCATGTAAAGCCAACGTGGAGACTCGGGAAGAAACAACATCAAGAAAAACTGGATAATAGCAGGCACAGCAGCTACTCCAAGCATCCATCGCCATGTCCCGGGAACCTGTTTAACGGCATATGTTAGAATAATATCCAAGAAACATTATATATGGTGTTAACATTTTCTGTGGGTTATATTTTAGTTTTCTTCCTTGCATTTTCAAGTGTATATCATTGGTACGGAGTCAGTGGTCACAAAGCCTAGCATAGTTGTACAATGTTTATTTTTCATGGTCTGTTATTAACATCAATTACTAACTAGTAAAATTTTTCACCACCAATTGCATGTCCAATTAATATCCGTTTATTACCAATTTCACCACCAACTTATCATTAGCATGAAAAAAAAATTATATACAAAAGCAAAAATTAGAAGTTGACAAATGCATGAAGAACCACCTCCACAATGGGGTATGCCGTTAGTTACATCACACGGCTTTATGGTTATATACAACTGAATGACCATCTAACAGGCCAAGCCGAAACTTAGTGTTCCCTGCAGATTGCCCTCCAGTCATTAAACCAACGAAAATTGAATAAATAAATCATGTTAATAAACAAATTCCAAAAACTTTTCCTATAACAATTATTAGTAATGAATGAATGATAGATTATATCAATGGCATTAAGCAGGAGATAAAAGAGTTATACTCCTTGAGAGAACTTATTACGCAAGCTCCAGTTCAACCTTGAAGTTGCCTTGTTGTTGCTGCATAATCAAAAACCTTAATGCAGAGTACACATTAACTAATTACTAATATGTACTAAAATCGAAAAGACGACGCTTAACAGATACTAAAATCAACAATACGTTATCCCATTTTGACAAGCTACCGTTCGCAATATAAATTTTCCACTTTCCAGAGTCTTTATGTGTTCTACTTCATGGTTAAAAGCCTTGTTTAAGTATAAACATTTATGTTTAAATCCAAATTCATCCGTATTATATAGTCATTTGTTTCGCCAATCTTTTGTCTTTAAACAGCATAAGGATACATATATCTTGCAGTAATCTATTAATTTGTAAGGATTTGGAAACATTTATTGTATTAAGTTGCAACTTAAGACTAAACAATGATGCTAAATTATCTTATGCTAGATCAAGAAAAAAAACAGCGCACTATGGCGGGGATAATTTAATGATAAAAAGGCAAACAAAAAAACAGACCTCGGTGAAAGCAAGATTGACAAGGTAAGAAAGAAATTGTCCACTGGTTATCATGAGCACGTTGGTGCTTACAAGACCTCCACGTATTTCTGATGGGGCTGCTTCTGCAATATACATCGGAGCAGTAACTGATGCTACACCGACACCAAGCCCAACCAAGAGGCGACCAAATATAATAACATATGGATTCCATGCAGCAGCCATGACAAATGATCCCAATGCAAAAATCACATCAGCAAGAAGAGTAGCCTTCTTACGCCCATATGCATCATTTATCACCCCACCACCAGCAGCCCCTATCATTGCACCTACTAAAGCCATGCTAACAATTGTCTCCTGTATACATATACAATTTTAAGAATTAACACTGGTCACATTATTGGTTTGTTACAACCGCTAAGAGGAACTAGTACCTGTAAAAAACTACTTTGATCAACTGCCTCAAATTCATCACGAATGTATAGAAGAGCTCCGGATATAACTCCTGAAGCAAACAAATAGAACATGAGTTTAGAGAGATAAAAATGTGATGAATGCCAAGATGAACATGTAAGAATTATGATATGCGGCACTTTCAGTCCATTATTGTGAAAAAAGATAAGTTTATACTTTATAGTAATGTACTTGCATTTTGTTACCAACTATAGCAATATCATTTCATTTTTATGCAAATAACAGCATCAGTTTTTACCTCTGGTTGCTATAATTAGTAACAAAATGTAATTAACTTACTACTCCGTACTAATTTGTAACTTGCTATAATCGGTAAGTATCTAGCTAATTTAAGCACTTAAACCAGTTTGGTAAAAGTAGGTACATTTTATTAAAACTTAACAAAAGGGCAAAAATGTGATTACGGCTCAACCCCAAACCCAACTCCGACCTATTTCGATTCTTAAACCATCCTAAAAACTTACCATGTTGACCAAAACCTTCATGATTCAACACCCAACCTGTCTATTTAGCCGCCTAGAGTAAAATAAATCCATTGGTTATTTCTTGATGTAGCGATTAAGTCGACTAGATACCTTAACTTCCTAAGGCAAGAAACTATCCCAAATAAAAGCCTTAACCAACATATGAACTTGTAAGTTGTAAAGTGATTTCAATCTGATATATCCTTATATGTTTAGCATCTATAACTACCAAGAATTTTGCCACTACATATGACTAATATTTAACAGTTATCTTCACAGGAGTGAAACTCAATTTTCTATCTTAGCAGGAATTTTTTCCAAAATTGAACGACTTTAAGGGGTGTTTGTTTAGGTTTATATGTGGGCTTATGAGCTTGTTTGATTTCGGTTTATATTTCATAAGCTTCAATTTTCTGGCTTATTATATCGCAATAAGCTTATATAAAGTCTCAAAATAAGCCTGAATATCTAGGCTTATAAATATAAGCCAAAATAAAAAAAAGCTCGAAAGCCCACATATAAGCTTAAACAAACACCCCCTTAAACAATTTTGGGATCCTTAACTACATAAAAATTGACAATCTTGGGATTTTAAATAACATTTCTTCACGATAATCCCTAACAAAAAACAAACACAACATAAATCATAAACTGTCAAGCAAACCAAACCAAACCCAACTCATTAGCAAAAGCAAAGATCAAATTACCAGTATCATAACCAAAAAGAAGACCACCAATACCAGCAATAACAGTCAAACCCAAAACATAACCATTACTAAAATAAGTAACCTTCCTATCCACACCAGCATCTATATACCCTGAACTCTCTGCAGATGTATCAATAGTCATCTTTTCCAAAACCCACAAAAACACAACTTTTGTTTTTCAAATTTAACACCAAAAAATTATCTCAAGCATATGATCAAACACTTGGTGTGCATATGCAAGGCCAAGATAAAAAAAGGTGTCTTTTTTGGTCAATTGATCAAGATTTTTATATGGGTGTTGATGAAATCGAGGAAGTTGGTGATAATGTTGATGAAGAAGTGGATAACTTGAACTTTTTAAGGTGTTTGAATGGTGATAGTGATGTAAAATTGTAAACTGACATACCAACCTAATATAAAATAATACTTATACGAGTATAAAACATGTTTAAAATAAGACAGAGGTTATTAAAACATAAGCCGAATATCATATCTCTACCTATTTTGGCTTAATAACTTAATGCTCTAGAGCAGCTGGTCACAAGGTCTCAATTTGAGTTTTGTGTAGGGTTTTCCCCAGGTTCGAACCTGGGCATAGAGCAGCTGGTCACAAGGTCTCAATTTGAGTCTTGTGTAGGGTTTTCCCCAGGTTCGAACCTGGGCATAGGATTTGTAAATGGGATTCTCTACCGCTGAAGCAAAACCTTTCAAAAAAATAAAAACCTATTTTTGCTTAATAACTTAAAAAGTCTTAAAACTAAAAATTGTTTTTTTTAACATCTCTTGTTCCACAAATGTGTGAACCGGCTGCAACACTCTGACCTCGGATGTCTTTTGGCATTAGGCATTGTCCATCTTATAAGAAATAGCTCTGACAACTCTTTTGACCCTACCCAGTGAGGCACTAACTTGAGTGAGCACGAGCTTTCTGAAATGAAAACTTAAAAAGAGACCGGGTGACAATTTTAACGATTAATCTCAACTTAAAAATACAGGCATTATAATGGAATGAAAGCTTTTTGTTTCACACTTTATAATATTTGAAAAACACTAGATTTTTTTTTTTGTTTCACAAGCTTTATAATATTTTAAACGTTTTACAAATAAACGTTACAATAAACACTTAACCAAAATATCACAATTATTACTGTTTGCCACTAAAAATCTCGTTGTTATACACGGATACTCGTTTAGTAAGTTATAAGTCCGCTACGTAAGCTTCGACAAAAACCCTCTAACTTAACTAATAATGTAGGTAAAATTGTAAGTGTAAACAAAATACATTTGACTTTTTTTTTCATGAATAATTATAAAATTATAACATTTTGACCGACTAATATAAATAACTATTTGCGATTTGTTAGTATTACTTTGCATCTAAGTATTAGATGCATATACATAATATATATTCTAGCTAACAATCAGATGCATATCCATATATTAGATGCATTTTATCAATTTAGCCAAATCTTATGTATTTTTTGTCTTATGCGGGTCAAATTTGTTACCAGTACTACTTTGCATTATTTTTACTTCAAAATTATTTTCGAAACTAATTTAAATGCATCTAAATGAATAGAGATGTATCTAATTCAAATCAATGTATCTTCAATATGTACTTAAAGTTATTTCTAATCCTTTTTATTTTAAATTTTTATCTCGCTAGATCCCTATCTTCTAAATCACAAAAGTGTTTGCATAATGTAAGACCAATGCTAATGGCGACCACAAAGACCCAACCGAGCTAACATCCGACTGCGTCCTCCTTTAGCCCGACCCTTACCGACCGCGTCCCCCATTTGAATTGCATATAGTGGTCAGCTAAGCGATCGATAAAATGAAAGGTTTTTTTTTTTTTTTTTTTTTTTTTTTTTTTTGCGATCGCCTTACTACGAACATAATGATATTAAAGAGATAAAACTGAGTTGACACAAAGATGACAGAAATGACCACTGAGAATGGCAGTCACCATCAGCATTAGTCTAAAGGATATGTTATAAAGACTCCTCAAAAATACAAATGATACTCCCATGTTTTTTACTTTTTTTTTTTTTTTTTTTTTTTTTTTTTTTTTTTTTTTTTTTTCTTTTTTTTAAATTTGTTTATATTAAAAAAAGTAAAGCAGAAAGTCGGAACATAAAATATAAAATTTAATAAGTTAAAAGTATTAAACTGAAAGAAAATACAGAATAAAAACTAATAAAAAAACTATGTTATATCGTAAACAAAAATAATATTATATATATATATATATACTAGCTCATAACCCGTGTTCAACACGGGCAGTAATAAATAAATATGGAAAGTAAAATGAAAGAAAATGCATTCAAAATATTGAGTGAGTTTTGAAGTTAACAACTGATACATGTAGTAACAACAAGATTTTGATGCCCGCGGGGGCATCGTGTCATGTTTATGTGTAATGCTTAGATACAATGTTACAGTTGTCTTTCCTGTTCCGTTTTTGGCTCTTGCAAGAGTATCACTTCCAGTCAATGCAATATGAATATTGACCAGTATTTCAGCGGTCCGATCCATTGTCGTTCATGAGTAAGTACCTTCATGTATTCTTAGACAATGAGATAATGATATAGCACACACTTAGGCTAGAAACTTTACAAACTGAAACTGACACAGAAACACATTTGTTGCTATAGTACCAGTTCTTGAATAAAACTTGTTCATTCCTCAGAAAATAGTTGATGAACAAACATAAAGAGCTCAAGTACAAATAACATCCATTATATATAACCATAATTTACACACACAGAATTCACCTTAACATTTGGATAACTTAAGAACTGCTCTTGAAATAACTCAAGGACACAAACACGCTAGTCATTGCAACACTTATTGTATGAAACCAAATTCGAAGTTTAGACCTATAGTTCCAACACTAATGCAAAGTTTTCATTTGCGACACTTCCATAACGTTGATCCATACTTGACACTTGACCATATGCTTCAAATCGATAGCAAGTGGCTCATTGCGAACGGGTGCATCAAAATAAGCCTTGTACCATCCTCAGCGACTCTAGTTTGATGCGTCACAACATTCTCCTTGGTCGTTATCTCTTCATGAGTTGTAGACAACTGTTAATTCAAATCCCAGCGTAGAGTAAAGAGGACACAAACCAGTCAAGATATTTGCAAATTCTCCAAGCATATAACTTCAGTCAAGATATTTGTACTTTTAGTTTTAAAAAGCTTTTTATAGCTACTAAGTTTGGTCCATGTTCTAATCCCACGTGCTAAGGCACTTACAAGAAATTCTTTTCCCTACAGAAATTTGTTATCATCATCATCATCATCATCATCTTATTTCCTAGCGATTCCTTGAGTGCAAGCTAACATAAAGTAAACCCACAAAGTTCAAAGACAAACAAAAGAGAAAATAGATAATCAAAAAAAAAAAAAAAAAAGAGCAAGAGTCATACCTTTTAGGGGCGGCAAAAAGATGGTTTGAAGGTTGTGATTGAGATCTGAGATGGAATGAAAGAAAATGGAAATCAAAAAGATTGGCTTGAAGGTTGTGATTGAGATCTGAGTTTAAATTTCAAATGAGAAAAAAGCATTGTGGCCTTGGAACTTACAGAAACCAAAAGCAGGAAAACGCCTGCACAAAGAAAAAGCATACAATACATGGTCATAGAAGCGTGTTCCGTATTTCGTATTTCTGTGGTATTATGAGAAAAATAAAAATACACGGATGATGTCATTAATCGGTATAATTTCATCAATTGAAGGCGCCATTGCTTGACACCTCATATTCATGATATCAGCTAAAAGTCCTTTTTAATAGTATGTATAGATTCAAAAGAGTTCTCAAAGATTATCTAGTTGATTTGACATCCACTTGTAATAAAGAACACCTTAAAGATAGCATATTGTAGGGAAGAACAAAGTTTTGCATTAAGTGGCAAAACACATGGACAAAATATCTTAATTTTGTGATCACTCAGAAAAATATTTAGCTAATAAGCTCAAATGTGTTTGACATCTCGTTAAATGAGGTTAACTAAACAATGTCAGTATTGTGCTTAGAAAAACAAACTGCCCCGTCCTGGAACACACCCGATCTTAACGTATAACCAAAATACAAGTTTACATCCAAAGTAAACCAAATGAAACACACTTAATCGGTCAGCATGTCAACTAATACAAACATAAAAACCATCCAATTCCAAAACATAGCCTAAACATTAAAAGGATGTATATTTCTTCTTCTGAAACCTTAACATCCGCACATTCCTAAAATCACAATGCACTAAAGATGACGCCTTTTACATCAGCATCCAGCCATTCTACCATAATAACCCGAAATTCATATGACACCACATCTACTTCTATATATGGCCCTAACCTAAGGTACCACTAATCACACATCTAATTCCATACTTTAATCAAAGAAACTAAAGAAGAAACATAACACCCCAATCGATGTGGAAAATCAGTTTTAGAATGGCTTTATGTAGATGAAAAACCATTTCATCAAACACTTAGTGGGCATTTAGAAACAACAAAAACTAAAGAGAACTTACATGGTAATAGTCTGGAGTCGAAAAGCATCCCCAAGATCTTCATCTGGTATGTTAAATAAAAATAAAACAAAATCTGAGATGATGTAAATCGAGAGGTTCATCATCAAGAACAAAAATTAAATGAAGAACATAAATTGAAAAAGAAATTAACCTGTAACTTACTTTTAAGTAGCTTGAAGATGCAAGGTAAAGGAGAAGAGAGATATAAATTTTAAATTCTTGTTTAAAGAGCCCGATTCTATTTTCAAGAAGGTTGATAAAGGACCTGCAAATCGCCTTTTGAGGAGGGCAAAATATTAAAATAATATTGTATTTTTGTTATTTATAATATAACTAAAAACAATTACATATTATTACATCAGCAAAATTGCAATGGGTAACTAATGGAATGACACCTATACAAAATGACATCAGCACAAACTCCTTTTTAATAATATGTATATATAATATATATATATATATATATAATATATATATATATATATATATATATATATATATATATATATATATATATATATATATATATTATTGGCCATAGATAATAGTACCCTATTTTATACTTTCTCCGTCTCAAAAATATTGTTCATATTCTTATTTTGAGATATCTTAAAATAATTGTTATTTTTTCTTTTAAGTAAAAATTAGAGAATATAGTAAGGAAATATTCTCTATTGAGTGGTTGAAAATAAGAGTGGACTCACTTTTATTAAGGGCATTGATATTTACACATAGACTTTTACTATGCACACATGCATTGAATGCATTGAATGCTTGTTCTCATGCTTTGAATGCTTGTCCTTTATGTGTATCAAGTAAAAGTTCTATGTGTAAATAAGAATCCCTACTTTTATTAAACTATATGATTCTTGTCTCCTGACAATTATTTTGAGACGAAGGGACTACTTTTTATATTTTATATATATACATCAAGGTGACATGTTCAACGTGGCTTTTACAAAACTTTCAGAATACTTGTCAATCTAGTACAAATAATATAATCCACGCGCTATAACTTGTGTTAATAATTCACTCACTTTTTTAACCGTTCAATTTTCCTTCAAGAAATCCACGCGCCTACTTGCGGATTGATCTCTTAGATAATTGTTAAACGATACTCAATATCGGGTCCCACATGTGTTGTCAATTCTATTTTCTAGACATGTGTACATATTTTTGGCCGAGCAATAAAATTAGGTGTACATTTTTGCTTTTTATAAGGGCTCGTGGACCGAGTGCGATGGTTATCACATCATATTTTTATGTCAGCATTATATCATCATTTAACGCATTAACAAATCATCATTAAACTGATATTATGGTCATAGCCAAACCGAAAAAGGCTATGTGTATTTATCAACTCCCTTATGTAATGGGAGTACATACCGCCGGCTAAAGGTACAAAAAATTCTCTTTGTCCTCCAGTTTACAATAGTATGACACAGTTTTTTATCTACTCCATGTTTTCTGTCAGTTTTAAGCTTTTACTACTTATTAAACTTTATATTTTTTGTTCTGTACTTTTAGGTTTATAGTTTTTTTCTTTTTAATAAACAAAATTATAAAAAAAAAGAAAAAAATGAAAAAAGTTGAGGGTACAACTTATAAATTTTGTGAGGTCTTAATAACCTCACCCAACAAAAAATATAAAACCTACAAACACACACAAAAAGACATGGAAAACTTTTCGGTGGTACAGACCATCAAACTGATGCAAAAATCTAGTTATGACGCGCGGTTGAAGATGGCCGGATGGAGTCTATGGCTTTGGCGCTTAAAAGATGGAGGTGGTAGACCACCTCCCATAATAACGAGCCTTAGATATAAATTAATTATATTTAGAATTACATATATATTCTTTTGGTGTATCAAAATTATTGTATTTTATGCATTAAAAATTAATACAAGTGATATGTATGTAATTGTTCATAGATATGTGGTAACCTTTCTCAATTTATGAGGTCACTATTTGATTATTTACGTCACTTAATCTTTTAATTTTAAATAAATTTACTTTTACGAGTAACCGAATTAGTTTAATCGCGTACGTAGATTAATGTACAATTAACTCCAACCGACACTAGACTATGCCCAGTCTACACATTATATGCTTTTTTGGTTCCTTACAATCATATTTTAAAAGTCATATTTTACTTTTTCCATTATTGATTAGCATGCCTAATTTGTGTGCTTAATTATATGCATAATCTTTTGTGGCATCATTCTATTGGTGATAATGGATGGACCCACTTCCTCATAAACCAATAAAACACTTTCACATCACTTTAGGCATAAAATTAGGCACACATTTAGGTCTCCCAATCATTTTTCTTTACGTAAACCATGTATCTTTTATGTTTTACGCGTATTTAAATTACGTTTTAAGATTTTAACAACGTTTAAACCCTCCGATGAACTCACCACTCATCTAAATTACTAAAATAAGTTAACATTTTTATAAGTTTTGTATTTTTACGTTACGCGTCTTAAAAACTTTACTTTTAAATTACCTGGATCAAATCTACACACTATAATCTCAACCTACACCTTATATTACCCAACATTACACAAAATAACTCAACCCTCCCCCACTCACACACAAACCCACGAAATTGAACACTTGCCCAACTCATGGGACAAGTGTTCACTCCAATTTGCATGTCCATCCACTATAACTCCAAACCATTTTGCACATGCAAATCTAGATCTAGTTTATTTTTCTTTCCTCTTGCTCTCTCCTCTTCTTGTTCTTGCCGTGGCTAAGCAACACAAACACACCCTTGGTTGTTTGATTTTCTAGTCCAAATTTGTACAAGGTTTGAAGGTTTTGGTGTTCTTGTTAAGGTTCTTGTGTTATTTGATCAAGAAAGGGTTTTATTAAAGGGTTAAAAGGGTTGATCAAGATGGTTAAAGGGCTGGTATATTAGAGTATTTTCAAGGTTAAAAGGGTTAAAAAGTTGGGTAAAAGATTGGGTAAAAAGAGTGGAAGCTTGGGTTGTTGACTAGTGATTTTTAGGATTAGTGTTCCTGATCTTTTGTTTCTTTTCTTGTTCTTCAAAGATTGTAAGGATACCTACTTGCACTTTTCATTTTACTTCTGCGATTAATTTCATTTTATGTATTTTATATGTCTTACATGCTTATTATACTTAATTATACTTGGTACATAGATTAAAATACTAGAAAACATGAAAGGACTAGACATGCAAAACTAATTTCTAATCAGGGGTAAAAACAGGATTGTTAGAAAATATCAGTGGACTCTGGACCTAAACTAAAAATATAGGCTTAAAGACCAATGTTTCGTGGTCGTTTTGGTTGGTGGCTCATTCCATAACTCATTACGATGATTAAACTAGAAATATTTTGGTAAAACATGTCAAATTTTGAGTAACAGATTCTAAAGCTACAAAATTCATTTGTTTTGCATATAACCATTTGTTGCACAAAGAATAAAAGTTGTAGCTAAGACATTAACTTAAACGTGGCCGCAAGAATCAGACCAAACGGACTTGTAGAACTCTAGAAATCATCAATTTAGTGGGACTGAAGTGATGCTGTTAAAATCTGGCTTGGGTAGTTAAGGGTAAGTTGGTAATTTCACTCAGGTTATATAATTTTTTACTCAGTGAGACCCACAAATCTTTTTAGTACACTCAAATACCTTTCCGGAGATATAAAGACCAAAATTTAACTTTTTACGGTTTGTAAGTAATGAATTTTTAAAGATAGACATTTTATTAAAAATTCTAACATCACTAGACTTGGGGCTTATAAAACTTTAGTAACTTGTGAAAATTGACCCTTGAACTATTATAAACTTGACAATTAACATTACTTGACCACTTTTACATAAAAAGCGAAGTGGTAGGTCCCACTATTGAAAATAGACCCATATACCCTTCCATAGACTAATGAAACTAAAAACAACTAATTTGGACTTATGGACTAATAAAATTGACATAGAACTTGATTTCGCGATAACTTATAAAATTTGGACTCGTAACTATTTTTTAAGTGTCAAAACTAAACCTTAACACTTAGAGCACCCGCAATGGGTCAAGTTGGCAAAAGTTTTTCCCTATTTTAAAAAGCTTTTTAGTAGTGTTTTTTGTGTTGCATCAATAACTTTTTGTAAAGCTTTTTACAAAGACTTGACAAACATCAAATCTTTCTCAAAAGCTTTAGTTAATAAATATAGTATGCATTAAATGCATTAAATGCTTCAAGTCATTGAAGACTTGGAGCATTGTGGATGCTCTTATTTGACTTTACAAACATTATGTACCAAGGCATAATTAAAATAATAACTTATAAAGCATATTGGCATATTTATATTACTATTTTTAGAACCTAAGACACACATATATGTTTAGGTTGCTCGTAGGACTCTCTCGGCACACCGCTTATCATTTTGCTTTCGGTGAGTTCATAGCCCCGCTTTTCTCATTTAACTGTTTTATAAAATTTTTGGGGGAGATACATGCTACTACTGTTATTATGATCACAATTGCTTGAAAATTGTATTCTGAACTGAATGTTTTATTGACTCTAAGTACCTGTAACACCCCCAGTCTCGTATAGCAGCGGAAGCTATTACAAGGGTATTAATTCATAACACAAAGTACAATTACAAAAAACGACTCTAAATGAGACATTTTGAAAATACATTATCATTCGACTTATAATAACATCAGAGTTTTACAACGAGGTCCCATAAGTTTTGTAATGTACATATGAGATAAATAATAAAAGTTTAAACTTCGTCGAATGATAAATATATGCAAAGTCTTCAAAATATTCCGTGTGCCTGACCTGAGATAAAACATGCCGAAAAGTCAACACAATGGTTGAGTGAATTCATAGGTTTAAAAAATTGGACAATTAGTTTTCAGAGTTATAGTAATAATTGACATGAATACAATTATCATGTAAGTAGATATTATTGCATCTAAGCTCATGGCACTCAAAACTGACGGTATATATCAATAATGATATATAGAATATTAAATATGGCCCCGTGTAGGTACTTGCCATATACCTAGAGTTACAAATATAGTGCGTTTGGTTACTCATCTGGCTAACACAAATGGGATTTGTCAATCCCGATAGGCATATCCACAATATTCGCGTTCACACACAAGTGATTAATGGTCCATGATGTGTGGGACTTATGGCATAAGAGACTTAGACACAAGCAATAACATATTCGTGAAAGCATACAGTTTTACAAATAATTGTCCGTAAGTAAAAGTTTTAGCATGTATCTCACCCCAAAGGTTTATAAAACAGTTGGGGCTATGAACTCACCGTAGTGATAAGCAGTGGGTTATAACGCTATATAGTATATCGCGAAATCACGAGCTTTAACGATGACCTAAGAATATATAATAATTGCGTCTTAGGATAATAACGTAAAAAGAATATACGAGTATATATATAGTTATTAACTTGGATTATAATGTTATACATAGAGCTTATAGTGGTCAAGTAAGTCTTAATAGCCATGGTTTAACGATTATAAAAGTATCCTAAAGTTTCGTTTGGCTATTTATCTTTTTATAAATAATATCGTACTATCGTTCGGGCTATCATAATTCAGATGTTATGTAGTGAACGTATGAGGAGCCAAGACACTTTAAATCGTAAATCCACAACTCGTCGATACGTCACCCCGGAGAGGCCCCTCATACGAAATTTCGTATTAATATAGTACTTAATATTTAAAATGTATAATTTGTATGTATAAGAGTTAAAACGAGACATGTGGTTTTATGAAATTAAATGTGATACTTAAGTGATAATGACTATTTGTCAAATAATCGGGTATTAAAATAAGTTGAAAATGGTTTTTGGCCATAGTTTTCGTCAATTGTGAAAATCACTTTTCCGATAGTCAAATAAACGAGGAAGGTTTATGAAAATGTTGTATGTCATATTTTTATGAAATATGTTGAGTTTGGTAAGTTACCAAGTTCGGAAAAATGGTTTATCGTGACGAAACTTTTGGAAAAACAACTTTGGGTCACCACAAAAACCATTTAGGGGGTGTTTGGTTCGGCGTATTAAACGTAAGCCCATTTGGGCTTATTTTTTACAAGCTCCAATTTTGTGGCTTATTTTGAGAGTTGTCGGCTTATATAAGTTTAGTATGATATGATAAATTTATAAAAGCCGACAAGTCTCAAAATAAGCCGTAAAATTAGGGCATATAAAAAATAAGCCGAAATTTAATGAAATTTAATGAAATTTTGGCTTATTTTTATAAGTTTATCATATCATAATAAACTTATATAAGCCGACAAGTCTCGAAATAAGCCGTAAAATTAGAGCTTATAAAAAATAAGCCCAAATGGACTTACATTTAATAAGCTTAGCCAAACAGGGCCTTAGTTCAGCCCTTGTTTTACACTTTGAGGTTTAAAATCTCGTGAGGTCACTAGTAAAACATCATTTCGGACAACTTTCGTGTTTTACACTTAAGCTTGTTCGGACTCTAAAGGGGTCAAAACCTTGTTTTAAATTCAGATCAGTGCATTATTTTGTCCAGCACCAATTTTTCTTCTAGTAACTTTTAACTAGCCACAAGTTTTAAACTACAAATCCTTTTAACATGATTCCAAAGGCCATATTCAAGTTTCCACTTCTTCTGCATCTCTATTATGTTTGTCCATGTCCATAATCAATAAACTTATGTCAATTTTTAGTATAAATCTCTAGTTTCAACTAGTTATATCAAAAAGGTTCTAAACAAGTTTTGTCTTGTGTTTTAGCTATGTACAACATCAAATCAAGTCATAATATCATATACAACTTATACAAGGTATATAAATTCCAGAATGAAAGAAAAACATAGAAACTAAACATAATTCTTACAAGGTCTTGGATGAAAGCAACAAAACCACAAGGACAAACTATCCTAAATCTTCTAGTCTTCTACCACTTGATTCCTTGCAAACTCTTATAACCTTGAGCTAGATACTCCAAAAATCACCTTACTTCAACCTTTAATCACATTGTGTAACTTCTAATTCACCCAAGTAATCTCCAAAACAACTCTTGAACTAGGTAGAAAAAATTAAAGCCTTCATCTTTGTACTATAACTTGTAACTTGAATCAAACTAATGGATGGTGTTGGTGATTAAGTGGTGTATGGCACAAGGAGAGGGACAAAGAGATTAAGAGAGATTTTTACTTATTTTCCATGTGTTACTTTGTGGTTAAGTTTAATAATAATGCTTATATATCTCAAACTTGTGATTATGTGTTTCCTTGCATGAAAAGAGGTAACAAAACAAGGTCATGTGGCCTTGTTGTATAATAGAGGATGGATACCTCATGGTTGAGGTGGTGAGGTGCTAGAAATTTGATAGTTATTAACTTACAGGGTATAGTTTGGTCCCGGTAATTACTAATGTTAAGTCCTTAAGTCTCAAAATTTAAAACCGGGCAACGTAAAAATGTAATACTTATATAAATGTTAAAACTTATCAATATACTTCAACTAAGTATATTAGATGTTTGATAAGTTTAACGAAGAGCGACAATTTTGATAAAAACTAATATCCTAGGTTTAAGTACGCGTAATACGTAAAAAGTACAAAGTTTACGTAAAAATGGTAAAATAACAATAGTACTTATAAAGTAGGTATAAAAAGAAAATAAAAAGTGTATAACACTTAGACTAATCATAGTCTAATGTTGTTTACGATTTAAGCTTACGCGATTGCACTATCTTGATTTTACGCGAAAGTATTTACTTTAGATAATAAAGTAATAATAACTAAAAATATAGAGTTAAATAATGACCTGAAATTTACGAGTTGCTACAGTACCACTATTGCCAAACTCAAGTCCCTAAATTATGAGCCATTAATCACTTGTGTGTGAGCGCGAATATTGTGAATATGCCAATTGGGATTGACGAATACCGTTTGTGTTGACCGGATAGGCAAGCAAACGCACTATATTTGAGATTACTAAGTATACAGCAAATTACCTACCATGGCAATTGTTCTTATATCATTGTTTTGATACCCACAGTAAATGTTTTGAGTGTCATGAACTTAGTGCACTAACAACTTCTTTTGATTTATGGGTGTATAACGACTAGACACCACTACAACTTGAAATCTTGTGATCACTGCTATTACATACTTAAACCTATGAAGTCACTCAACATTTGTGTTAACTTTTTAGCATGTTTTATCTCAGGTCCTAAGGTATAAGCAGACATGTGAAGGCGCATGGATATTTTGAAGACACTGCATATCATTATCATTCGAAAACCTTTTAAACTTTTATGTTGTACTATTTATTTACTGTAAACTTGTTGGGACCTCTTTGTAAACTCTGTTGTTTAAATTAATAGAATGATAATCTTTTCAAAACGTCTCATTTAGAGTTCATTTTCTGTAACTTGTAATGTGAGCTATGAAGTAACACACCCTTAAAACATGGGTATTTCTATACCCACCTTACATGGTGGGTTTATATTTTGATTCCCGGTCTATCAACTTTTTTACAATTAAAAACCTAAACCCAACCAATAAACAAACAATAATATTAGATATGGTGTTCGCCATGGTACCCTCTACTCTCATGGGCAGCGCATTACTATACAAGCAGACAAAAGAATATGTAAGCGTTATACAATTATGTAAATCATGAAATGATGTGTCCCGTTAAAATTAAGTATGTACAAATCATTTATCCTTTTTCGTTATGATAATGCAAGTACTTGATTTTTGTGTTAATACAAATATCGTCCTAAAAATGTTATTTATATTTTACAATCTTTGCTTTATTTTGTTAATGACAATTATAAGGTTTATCTTTAGCAAAGCATAAATATAAGTTAAAATCTTTTACATTTTAGTAACAAGCTTTTTAAAAACACATTTACATATCACATGATCACTTGGAATTACACATTGCATACATATATACATTTACATGTTTATTTTTATTTCTTAAAAATGAAAATACACATGACATCATGGCATACATCATTAGAAAATCTTAGTTGACTTTACAACATATTTTGGAAAGATCTTGAAGCAAAGGAGTTGACTTTGTAAGATCTTGACAAGACTAGATAAGATATGGTAAGATTTGGAAAATCCTTAGCTGACATGTTCCCGCGGAACCAAACCAGTACAAGGGCGGAACCCTCATTTTGGGTCCGCCAAATCCGCCAGTTGTCTGATCAGTTTTGCCTATAAATAGCAACCTGATCATTCAAGGACAATTATCACTCATATAGCTTAAATTACATATTCATTCATTTGTACATTACTAACCCTTTACATTCATTCATTTCATTATTAGTGATCTCTCTTTTGTAGCAAAGACGATCAAGCATACAAGCTTCAACACACTGTTGCAAGTTTTGATAGTTAGATACTGTGTGATTAGTTAGTGTTCCCACGTCATTGTCTATACCATTCATTCAGTAGAGTTCGGTTAGTGTTTTAGTCCTCAAAACACATAGAGTGTCGGGAGTGGTTGTACCATTGTTAAAGAACCAACGGGAGTGATTGTACCCTTGTAAAGAACTCGGAGTTTAGCTTAGTACCGGATAAAGAGTAAGCGACGTGTAAAGGTTTTCTCCGCCTAGAAGGGAGCTTGTTTCTTAGTGAAGAAAAACTCTCGAGTTAGAGGCTCGAGGAGTGGAGTAGGGCAAGGAAGAGAGTCCTTGTAGCCGAACCACTATAAACATCCGTGTTGTGTGGTTTGATCATTTCTTTCCTTATTTGCTTTATATATATATTACTTGATTGATTGCTTTACTTTGAAATCACGTTAAGTATACAAAGCAAAGAAAAGTTTAAAACGGTTAAAACTATTCAACCCCCCTTCTAGTTTTCCACAATTGGTATCAAAGCTACATTACTCAGGATTTTCAAATATATTGTATTTTAAAACTTGAAACAATCAATGGATTTTGAAATTTTCAAAGAAGGGCAATCTATGCAAAGACCACCACTATTTGAACCAAATAGTTTTATATATTGGAAAAATCGCTTTGAAACTTATGTGAAGTCAAAGGATATAGATTTGTGGTATATTATTGTAGAAGGTGATAATAAACCTATATCAAATATATCAGATGGTCGGGATGAGGGTACTTCTCTTACTCGTCATAGTGATGAGCAAAAGAAGCTGATTGCCAAAAATAATGAAGCCAAAATGATGCTTTATAATGCCTTACATAAGAAAGAATATGAAAGAGTTTTTATGTGTAAAACGGCTAAGGATATTTGGCAATCATTGATTATCACTCATCAAGGGAACTCACAAGTCAAAGATAACAAAATTGATCTTCTTGTTCAACAATATGAACAATTTGTTATCTCTGAAGATGTAACACCCCCTAATTTGGTTTGTGGCAGCGGAAAAGTGATTAGGGTGTTACAGTGAGGATCGAGGTTTAAATTTCAGAAAACGGCCCGGAAGGGGGGCGTTTTGAAAGTTATATGTCATTTACAAGAATATTTTTGATACCAAAGTGAATTATTCGATTAAATATGAAAATTGATAATTAAGAGAAATATTGATTTAATGTTTATAAGAAGAATAATTGCATGTGTTACATCATCTTAATTACCTGAGATAAAATGCTAAAGCGCAACCTGGTTGGTCGCTTCGTTATTTATAGAAATAACTTCTTACAATGAGTAAAACAAAATGTTAGCGGTTGTTGAAATAGAATAATATTCTTGTAAGGTATTAAAAAAGAAATGTATAGCGGTTGTTGAAATGAATAATAGATTCTAGAGGGTATTCACAGATGGAAGAATCACTTTTATGAGTGTATGGATCAGAATAGGTAAGATTATCTAGAGAGAAGTGGGAAGCCCTTTTAGTGAGGAGAAGTAATAGTGATATATTAATTGAAAAGTCAACCTTCCTTTGTGAAGGTATATATATACTACATATAGTCCCTAGTGGACTGTGGAGCGAGCTGACAGAGGGTAAAGACCCGACCCACTCCACAATAGTAATTAATAACTAAGCTACTAATAATATTACTGATAATCTAATGAGCTATGATGATCTAATAAGTACTCGGGGTGACCGAGTCTTCTGCTGAATATTCATATTCCTAACAATCTCCCCCTAAGGGAGGTCACCCCAGAAGTAATGTTCTGAAATTCAGCACTTCTTCCTTGGATCTTGACATCATAGCTCGTACTCATTGAATCTTCAATGTCATAGATTGCTGTGCAAACATCAGTGATCTGAAGATGACTTCTCTTTTGTCTTGGATGAATTTTGAATAATCTCTGAACGTATCATCCCACTTGAGTCTCCAAGTCATCTTTCTGTAGTAATACTCCATGTGATGAAATATACTTAGAGCCGACATGCTCACACGATATGGGGTCATGATCTTCAGCATCAGAGTTAGCAGAAGCTGTGTTGAAGGTCTTTTAGGTCGATCATGACTTCTTTGATGATGATGTGGTGTGAACATGTGGTGATGGATTGGCATCTTTTCTGCAACCAGCTACAACAGCAACCAGCTACAGCTTTCCACAGCTACAATCGCCAGAAGTTCCTGCATACAACAGTTAGCAATAATTCGACCGGTACTTACAAGTTTGGACTTCGAGACAGTTAACAGCATAGTGTGAAAACTCTCTCTAATCCTTACCAAGACCGTTCCTAATCGAAAACCCACAGAGGGCTTTTTAAGATCGAACCGTAGCACATCAACGATTAGGTGAGTCGCTGGAGATCACTCCACGACTGTAGATCGTTTGAAACCGCCGTGACCACTAAGCGTAATCCACGAGGAATTACCGAAGTGACCTGCTTACAGGGCTGCTTGATGTTGACCCTGGCAGGAATTTCCATTCAATCATTGAGAATTACATTTGTAAATTCCCTCATGAATGTTCTGGCAGATTGCTAAGATCTGCGTAGGACTCATAAGTTTACAACTGGTGTCCTTAATGTTGAACAACCAGTGTATAAATAATTCGTGTCCCTATGAGATCTTATTATGCATCTCGTGGCTCTAGACTCTATAGTGCGTTTTGATTTAGTGAGCGGAGGCTGGAGAGGACTGCCACCTTTTCAATATCATCTAACTCGGAGTGAGAGAGACGATAGGAATGTATTGAACTCCGTGACAATTGAAACAAGAATCCTTTGAGGGACCTTGAGTGGCTAAGGAGGGTTGTGCAGCGTATCACTGGGTCCATGATACTTTGTCTTCAATGCCAGCAATCAACTAAGTGATTCTGACAGCATATGTATTGACCCGGTTTCTGCCTAAGTTGTAAGGAGGGCTATTTCTTTTCACCCTTTATCTTTACAATTCTTTTTCATTCTTCAACCCCTTCAGTGCTTACCGAGACTTCATTACTAGTACCTTGTTGGGTTTGTTCCAGTACTAGCTCCATCTCAGTCGGCACTCTTCCCTTAATCACACTTTTCTCCTTTTTAATCATACCTAAGGACTTCTTCACTAACTAGTGGATTGTCCCTGGGTAGATCCCTCCGGCTCTGGCGGGATCGTGGGAACTTGAGCCTAACCTAACCATCCTTGTAACTCCATGCATTAATTAAAATGGTCGGTCTTTGGTATTCATCCACAATTGCCAAACCAAATCTTTGAAAAATCTCTCAAAGTGTTCATGATTCTGAAACACATTTTTGCAAACACTTGAGAGTTTTATATTTTTCAAATGCTCCCCCTCAACATGTGCTCGAGTGATAGTTTTATAAATTTGCACATGTTAGGTAGAGCTTGCACTTTTTGAATTGATCCACTTTCAGTGAACATGACCGATTCGAGACACGCTTACATCACTGGTTAGACCAGCTTGAAATTATTACCCGTCCTGGTCAAGTCCATAGACAGTTTCTCGAAACAGTACACTCTACTCAGATACATCTTTTTCGAGACACGCTTACATCACTGGTTAAACCAGCTTGAAATTATTACCCGGCCAAGACGTATCCTTTCGATTGATGACAATTCAATTTTCGTCAATTCTTTTGTTAATTCTGAGTCACAGCCACATGCGATGCCAAATCCTTTGTTTTGTAAAACCATTTGCTCCCCCTCAATATATGTATTGATATAAGAAAGATTTTCGTACATATGGAGGAGGTTGCTTTTATGACCAAAACATTTTGCTCCCCCTCAATATGTGCCTTGATATGCAAAATGGTTTAGCACATACGGGAGAGCTTACATTAATTGCCAAATCATCACATTTTATCAGAATTTCCTATTTAAATCACATTCTCTCCCCCGATCAAAAATTTCAAACCATTTGAGATTTGTGATCCCAATTGATTTAAATACGTTTAGAAAAATTCGGGAGAAAATGTGGTCAGGTTTAAATGTATTCTGATTTAGGAGCATACGATGCTCCCCCTGAAACAACGAGAGAGTGTCACTGCTGATGTTGCACAAATTTGGTAAGGTGTCGGAAATTTGAACAAATATGCTCCCCCTCAATTAATGACCCGTTTTCCATTAAAAGAGCTGTAGTCATTCAATTGAGCGACGGACATTTGTGAAAATTTAGTTCATTTTACCACCTTGTGTAACATCAAGACTCTCTTGAGGGATCTAACAAGATAGAGAATCTTGATGAAAAGAAGACTTCTCTTCTTATATACGAAGTGATGCACTGAAACATACATCAAGTCGGGAGAACATGGATATAAAGTAATCCATGCCCAGGTGAACATCACCCGGTTAGAGAAACAGCTGTCTTTTTGGCGACATGCTTTCCCCATTGTACAGTGCGGGTTGCAGTATGAAGTAACTGCAAGCCATTAAGACATGTTTTAACTGATTAGTATAACTTCTGCTCGAGCTTCATTTAAGAATCCGTGCCATTGTTGAATGACATTTCTAAATACGTAAATGTTATCGATAAACAGAAGACATGCCTAGGTAGAACTATTTTTGGTATTTTCTGATTTTTCGATTTTTATGGTTTTTATAGGTTTTATATTTTTGTAATTTTCTTTTTGATTTAAGATATATACAACTATGTACAAGGATATAAGAAGACAATCCTTTACTCCTCCTTTTCTTCCTGAAGACACTTGAGGGTTTCAGGAGTCGTGCTTTTCATGCCAAGGCGTGGGAGAATAAACTGAAACCTTTCTCTTGGGAGGGCCTTGGTGAAGATGTCAGCTAACTGAAACTCTGTCCTCACGAAGTATAGCTCCACAATTCCTTTTTCCACCTGTTCCCTGATGAAGTGATGCCTGATGTCGATGTGTTTTGACCTGGAGTGCTGAACATTGTTACAACAAAGAGCAATGGCGCTTTTGTTGTCACAATATAGGGGAATTTTGTTGTATGAGAATCCATAGTCCGAAAGCTGTGATCGCATCCAAAGGATTTGTGCACAGCAAGCAGACATAGCAATGTACTCAGCTTCAGTAGATGATATGGAAGTACTCATCTGCTTCTTAGAAGACCAACTAACCCAACTTTTCCCCTAAAAAATGAGCTCCTCCTGACGTACTTCGACGAGTGTCTTGACATCCCGCATGATCAGCATCTGCGTATGCCGTTAACTCCATTGCAGTGTCCTTAGGATACCAGAGACCCATATGAACCGTGCCTTGAAGATATCGGAAGATCCTTTTCACTGCTTCAACATGCTTCTTGGTTGGTCTGGATTGATACCGAGCACACATACACACAGCAAACAGAAGATCTGGTCTGCTAGCCGTGATGTACATCAAAGATCCAATCATGCTTCGATATTGCGTTATATCCACTGGAATCCCTGAAGGATCTTCATCCAGCTTCGTTCTATCAACCATGGGAGTGTCAACAGGTTCACTTGAATAGAATCCAAACTTTTTCAAGATCTCGTTGGCGTATTTGGATTGATTGATGAATATGCCTCCGGGACTTTGAGATACTTGTAATCCTAAGAAGAATGACATTTGCCCCATCATGGACATTTGGAATTTGGAATTCATCTCCTTTGAGAAACTATCACATTCACTAGGATCTGTTGAAGCAAAGATGATATCATCTACATATATCTGAACTAGCAGTAGATGGTTTCTTGATTTCCTGGTGAATAGTGTGGGATCAACAACACCTTTGGAGAATCTGTTTGCTAGGAGGAACTTGGACAATGTATCGTACCATGCCCTTGGCGCCTGTTTTAGCCCATAAAGAGCCTTCTTCAAGCGGTAAACATGAGTAGGGTGTTCAGCATCCACGAATCCTTCAGGTTGACTCACATAAACTTCTTCCTTCAAGTCACCATTCAAGAATGCAGTTTTGACATCCATCTGGTAGACTATCATATTACGACTAGCAGCATTTGCCAGGAAGATTCTTATAGCTTCAATTCTAGCAACTGGAGCAAACGATTCTTCAAAATCAATGCCCTCTTCTTGTCTAAACCCTTTAGCAACTAGCCGTGCCTTGTTCTTTAAGACATCACCATACTCGTCAAGCTTCACTTTGAAGATCCACTTTAAAGCAATGATCATTGCACGCTCCGGAGGAGGCACTAATTCCCATACTTCAAGTCGATCAAATTCATGGATTTCATCCTGCATAGCCTGGAACCAGCAATCTTTAGTCATTGCTTCTTTGGCATCTTTTGGTTCGACTTTAGACAGTACGGAATTGAAGAAGCACCATAGTGCATCAGTGGCTAGTTGATTACGTGTGGATACTGGACGTGAAGGATTGCCTATGATGTTGTCGATTGGATGATCACTGGTCCATTTCCTGAGATGGTCGTGAGGTTGATGGTTATGAACGGACGTAGCAGTGCTGTGTTCCTCAGGTAAGGATGTGTCTGATGAATGTTCAGGAGCAAATATGTTTTCAAAAGGAACCTCTTCAACAGGAGCAAAAGGATTAACTTCCAAAGAATTATTATCTGAAGATTCTTGCGTTACTGGAGTAGTTTGAGTGTTTGATGACGAAGGCGATTGACTGGCAGCAGGAGCATTGTGACTGACTGATACTGAAGCTGCAGGACCTTCTGAACCTTGTGGGGCTTGAACCTCATTCATAGGAATTATTGCTGGTTCACTCGGGATGGTTCCATTCGTTGGCTCAAAGTATTCATCAAACATAGGATCGAATAACTTTTTCAACTCCTCACATGTAGGTGGCACATAAGAATCTGCAGGCGTGGAATTCTGTACAAGTCCTGAACTAATGGGTCCAGGAGACAAAAGGTGAAGATCGGGTCCAGAACTGATTTGTCCTGAAACAGGTAGCTCACTCAGCTCATCGAACGTAACATGAATGGTTTCCATGATTTTACGGGTCCTTTTATTGTAGATTCGAAACCCTTTACTGTCTGGTGCGTATCCAACGAAAATACCTATATCTGCTTTAGCTCTTAATTTTCCCAGGTCTTGACTATCGTTAGTTGGATAGCAAAGAGCACCAAACACACGCAGAAAGGAAAGATCTGGTTTCTTGTTATGAATTAACTCGAAGGGAGTCTTCTCATGAACCGGATGAATTAGGGATCGGTTTTGAGTGTAACATGCTGTTGCTATAGCTTCTGCCCAGAGAAACATCGGTGTCTTTGAAAATATAAGCATGGTTCTTGCAGCCTCCACCAGAGTACGGTTCCTTCGTTCAACCACCCCGTTCTGTTGAGGCGTGCGAGGGATACTTTTCTGATGCGTGATGCCAATACTTTCATAGAAATTACGGAGTTGTTGGTTAACAAACTCAGTACCATTATCTGTGCGGATGATTCTGACAGTTTTATCTAGCCTTACTTGCAGCTGTTTTATCAGTTTAATGATAACCTCTGGAGTTTCGTCCTTGGTTCTCAAAAACTTTACCCATGTGAACCGAGAATAATCATCTACTATCACCAGAACATACTTCTTTCCATTTATGGTTTGTATTCTCATTGGACCGCACAAGTCCATGTGGAGGGTGTGAAGAACTTCCAAGTTGGTGTTGACGGTTTTAGGCTTGTGGGTTTGTTTCTTGCTTTTACCCAGTTGACATGCAGAGCAGAGATGATCTTTCTCATATTTCAGTCTGGGCATCCCTCTAACAAGATCTTTACGGGAAAGATTATTTATGGTACCGAAGTTCAAGTGGTTCAAACGACGATGCCACAGCCATGATTTTGTTTTAGAGGCTTTAGAAAGCAGGCATATTGGAGAGGACTTCAACATTTCTTCAATTGAGATGGTGTATAGATTGGTGCCCCGACTGCCCTTGAGGAGATCTAAACCATCCAATTCTCTGACGAAACATGTATGCTTTCTGAAAGCCACTTCCAGATCTGAATCACAAAATTGACCCACAGAAAACAGATTGTGTCCTAGTCCTTCCACATAATATACCCTTGAGATTACACTATTACCAAACACATAATCTCCATAACCCATAATAGCACCAAAATGGTCGTTCCCAAATCTAACTGTCCCGATAAACTTTTTCACGAAGTTCTTGAGCCGTGAGCGATCTCCAGTCATATGTTTTGAGCAGCCTGAGTCCAAATACCACAGGACGATTTGTACGACCTGCATTTGAAACCAGACAACAATGGATAACTAAAAAATGTGGATCCCCAAGTGCAATTGGGGTCCATTTGGTCAGCACACACATATTCAGGAACCACAGATTTCACAGATGCTACTATCTTTACTGTGGAGACAGAACTTGAGACAGGACAAGACCTAGATGGAAGGCATTGTGATTCTAAAGGCAAGATTCTACCAGTTGGTCTCCATTCCTTCTTCTTCACAATTTTATGCATATTCATTTTAGGTAATGGTCTCTGTTTTCCTAAGTTGAATTTCCTTCCAGTGGGTCTCCATTCCTTAACTTTTACAATTTTATGCTTATTCATTTTAGGTAACGTGCACTGTTTTCCTAAATTGAATTTCCTTCCAGTGGGTCTCCATTGATAACCTACGCTAGCAAATGTTTTTCCTGTAGCTTTCCAAACCTTTTTGCATGCTTCAGATATCCTACCATTCTTAACATGGGATGATGCAGAAGACATCAGGAAAGACACAACACATTCATCATGATTAGCAGAAATTAAACAATTGTCGCAAGTTTTACAGATAGCATTAGAATTCGAATTAATTACAGTACTTTTGATACTAGAATCAACACGATTCATCCTACTCATTGTAAACTTATTGTTCCTAGGTTGGGCTTCTACATTCTTCAAGTGATCATTCTTAGCTGGCGCAGTCATATCCTTTCTTTCATTTCCTCTAGACCTTGACCCGCTAGCTTGGGTGTCACTTTTTACTCCTGTAGAAGCATCGAAGGTAACATTAGTTTGTTTTTCTGTCACATGCCTTCCTGATAATGATGTGTTGGGTTCTGATGTTTTGGGTGGTGAGTCAAAGGCTACATACTTGTTCACAACATTGGATGATGATGCAACAGATCTATCTCTATGGCCTCTAAACTTAGGAATTGAGCCTATGGCATATTCTAAGTTTTCCTGAATCCTTTTCGTGAGTTTGCATGCATAGACAACCGCTTGATCAAGTGGCTTATCATTCCTATCCTCTTCAACTACCTCACGAAGTGTGTCAAGACCTTCTCTAAGATGATCTAGATATGTTTGATGGGCAAGGCTGTTATTTCTAAGCTTAAACGGAATACACCCAACATCAACATCATACTTTTTACAATCAGTAGCCTTTGGTGTATCACAATTACAAGTGGTGCATGGCATTTTACCTTTCACCCGAGCCTTAAGATTCTCAATTTCATTTGTCAAAGAGGTTATTTGATCATTATGATTGCTTCTTGTAACTTTAATAGAATCATATAACTCTTTGAAATGTTGTTTAACCTTTGAATTTTCTTCTCGATAACACTCATTTTCATAATGTAACTTATTTATGGGGTTTTGATATTGAAAATTCTGAGAATCTGAAGACGAAGGTTTATTGGTGCCATATACTTCACACTTGTTGGATTTCAATTGGGCAATTTGGGCCCTCAGCAGTCGAATCGTGTTCGTGTGAGCTTGAATTGTCTCATCACGTTTGCTTAATTCAAAGTAAGTATCAAACTCAGGAGCATCCGAGGATGTCTTGACATTTGATATTTTGCATTTTTCTTCTAAGTGTTGATGTTTGAGTTGCAAATTCAGATAATCAACTTCTAGTTTTGAAAAACGTTTAACCATGTTATCATGGTCATCATTTTGAATTTTTTCAAGCAATTTCAAATTCTCCCCCTCAAGCTCAACAACACGATTCTGGGTGACATTTAACGCAATAGCATACTCATTAAATTGACAAGCAGACAATGCAGAATCAGTGACAGTGTAAAATACATCTTGTGCAATACATTTAGCAATCAAGTTGTCATTAGTGATGAGTATGTTTTTTCTTTCAATCTCACGACTCTTAAGTTCTATTGCATGTTCATTCACCTCATTTTCCATATCTTTAAACACTACTTTCATTTCATTTATTTCGGCTTTAAGGGCAGTTTGCAACTCTTCAAAGTGTTCTTTAAGTAGATTAAAGAATGGCATGACCTCAGTTAAGTAACACCTTTTTGCATGTTCAAAACACCTTTCCCCCTCAGTAATGCCAGTGGGTGTGATTCTCTTCTTACATGTTTTATCGAAATCAGCAAACAGTTGCCAAAGCACATATAAGCTAATAAAGGTTTTGCATTCAGTGGGAAGAGACAAAGGCACCAAATTCCTAGGTGTATTGGGAGGATACACCGTTATGGACGCAACTTTTCTAATGAGGGGGTGTTGGCCTTAAGTTTTTCTACCTTAAGTTTTTCATTATCTTGTTTCCAAAATATCTGCTCAGGTGTTAACTTCATTTGAGGAGCAAACACAGTCAAACGATTTTCTTCATAATAATCATGGGGTTTGATTATTATTCGTCTGGCTATGCACTCAGGATCCCTCATTTTCACATTCATTTTTTCCCTCGTTTTATCACTCAACTCATCCTCTTCATCAGTGTAGATATGCTCAGGTTGGTCATGAATAGGCTTAAGCATCACATTACAATCATATAGGGCTGGTTGAAGTACTTGCATGTCCCTAAGGATGGTTGACTTAGGTTCACCTATCATGATTTTACTGTGCTTATCACTCAACTTTCTGTGCTTATGAATCATTTGAGCAGTTTGTATAGTTTGATTTTGTGTGTACAACTTATCTTCAAGCTTATTTTTTAACGTCTTGAGTTTAGAGAAATCATTTAAAAGAGTTGTTTCTTTTTGTTTGAATTCTTGCTTAAGTGTGGTTACACACTTTTGTGCTTCCTGTTTCTGTTTAACAGACTCTTCTAGTTGACTTTTCAAAGAACTCAACTCTAATTTTAATGTTTCTTCTCGCACTCTAGACTCTTTAATAAGTGTACTCATTTAACCTTCTAATTTCTGCTCACGATCATTAAGCTCAAACTTAGCACGCTGTTCATACATAGCAACTTGTTCTTTATAGATGTTTAGTCTAGTGATCAAGTTATCATCAGGGACAGGCAATTTGTTCTCATGGTACGCACATGCATTATCTACACAACCCGCATTATCTAAGGCACATACATTACTCATAGCACACACATCATTATTGACAAAGGATTCACCATTTGATACATCAGGAGAGTTGTTGCTATTCAAATACTGTTCATATGAGACAATATAGCTATTTTCCATATCAACATCACTTGAGTCAGAAACAACTGCCTGATGTACTTCTTCGGGAATCTGTTGTCCCTCGACAATATTATATGTGTCATAAATTTTTAGTACCTCAGATATCACAGATGCATTAGAAGGACCAGCTTGACGAGATGAGGCCAAGGAAGACAAGTTAGCCATGAAGATTGTTTGAGCAGTAGGTTCATCATCCACATCAGAGTCAAATGCATCACAGTCATCTGCCTTGAAGATGTTAGGATCATTAAGTGCTAGATCCTGAACAGGTTTCTCATCCACATCTTCATCAAAAGTATTTCCTCCATCTCCTGCCAAGAATAATAACTCTTCCTCATCCAATACAGCTCCATTTTCTTGAGCTTGCATTAACAGCATCTTGTCTTTGAAGTAATCTGAGTTCTGAGGACGTTTAGGTTGATTGCATTTTCTAGCAATGTGTCCAAGCCCCCCACAATTATAACACTTGATCTGTTTCCCTTGCCCCTGATTGGCATTCCCTGCTCTATTCTGCACAAAACCTCGACCCATGTTTCTACCAGCTCTCCCTTGCACATTCTGAACCACAATTTTCCCATCCTCCACCATTGCTAGATTACGTGGGTTGGAAGAATTCCTTAACTGATTGTTGGTCTGTGGGAGTGATGCTTGAAACTGTTGAACCAGTAGAGAAACTTGATTGGTAAGGTTATCAATCATTTTGTCGGTCTGAGAGTAGCCTGAGTCAAGTTGTGAACTCATAGCAGGTACTTGTGAGTGAAGTTGGTGATAGCTTGGATTGGATGATGATTGGATTGTTGGTTGTACATTTGTCATGAAAGCCAGTGGGTCATTCGTAGTTGAAGGATTCAACTTTTCTCTCAGCACCCGATCATAGGCAGCATGCTTCTCATGTTGTTGCAGGTAAGCATACAGCTGTTCATAGTTAGTCTCCCTTAAACCTTTGTTGAGTTTGACGGCAGTAACAAATCTGTCCCATTCCGGAGTCATGTTGTTCACAAACTTTGAGTTAAGTTGGATGTTGGGCATAGTCATTCTGATCATCCTCATATCATTCACCAACTTATGAAATCTCACATAGTAATCTGTGATATTTTCTCCTGGGTTCATTTTGAAATGCTCGAACTCATCATACAGCTGTGACTCTCGATCTTCCTTTGTGAGTTCTGACCCTGCCAACAACATTTTAACGTTGTCCCACACAGCCTTGGCTTCAGTGTTAAAATTGATGAGCTTGTATACATCCTTTGGAAGACCTTGAATAACTATGTTGGAGGCTCTAATATCGGCATCATACCTCTTCTTTTCTTCTTCATTAAGATCATTGTAGTTTCTAGGTCTGTCGATGCCCCAAGTTACAGTACCATCTTCACCAGTTGTAACAACGTCTCTGGTGGTACCCATCTGATAAGGTCCTTCGTCAATTGACTTAAGAATGTTAACACCATTATCTTTTCCCAAGCAGTAAAGTCTAATTCGTTGTGCCCAAGACTCATAATCCGTCCTATCTAGCATAGGTGGACGAGTGTCAGATCCTGCTGCTTGAATATCATCTGATGATGTACCTGATGTGGTAGCCATAGTAACTACGGGATTTTACTGATCTTGTGATTTAACCGAGAAATCGAATCTTTCGCGGGAATTTCTAAAATCACCAAGACACAAACCGCCTAGACAAACCGCGTAGACACAAACCGCGTATGTGCCTAAGAGACAAACCGAGTTCACACAGGAGACACAAACCGCGTTGACACAAACCGCGTATGTGCCTAAGAGACAAACCGAGTTCACACCAAAGATACAAACCGCGTTGACACAAACCGCGTGTGCGCCAAAGAGACAAACCGAGTTCACACCAAAGACACAAACCGCGTATTCGCCAAATAGACAAACCGAGTTCACACTGGAAGTACAAACCGCGTAGACACAAACCGCGTATACGCCTTAGGGACAAACCGAGTTCACACTGGAAGTACAAACCGCGTAGACACAAACCGCGTACGCACCGTAGAGACAAACCGCGTTGGCACAAACTTCCAAACCTGTCACTATCAATGCCGTTTGTCCTTTTGCCTAAACTAGTATAAAGACAAACCGCGTACCCGATGCTACACAAACCGCATTCAAGAACGTCCAAACTACACAAACCGCATTCAAGAACACTTCCACAAAAAACCCACGAATTGCTCCAAAATCACCACACGGTTCTTGGATCTGTGAATCCAAACACCAAATACCACTCTAATACTAATCTTAATCAAGAAAGTACAAAGTAAAACAACTTCTAATCACTAAACAAAGTACAAAATGAGATTTATGCTACTAAACAAACAAAATAAAAAAAAAACTTAAAACTACAAGTCGAACCAACAAGAAAACCTCAAGAACTACACAAATTCGTGAATACCAACTCTCATGGACCTAACCATGGCTCTTGATACCAATTGTAGGGTATTCACAATGCAAGAATCACTTGTATGAGGCTTGTATGGATCGAATAGAGTAAGATTTCTAGAGAGAAGTGGGAGCCTTTTAGAGAGAGAAAGTAACTAGTGATATATTAGATTGAAAAGGTCCAACCCTTCCCTTGTGTGGGAAGGGGTATATATACTACTACATATTATGTCCCTAGTGGACTGTGGAGCGAGCTGACAGAGGGTAAAGACCCGACCCACTCCACAATAGTAATTAATAACTAAGCTACTAATAATATTACTGATAATCTAATGAGCTATGATGATCTAATAAGTACTCGGGGTGACCGAGTCTTCTGCTGAATATTCATATTCCTAACAGTTCTTTATGAAATCAGTAACAAGACGAGTTGAATATAAATCCACAAATAATTCATGTATGATCTCAAGTGATCATGAGTTTCAAGTTTTAGATGAAGATGAGCTACGTTGTTATATGCTCGAAATGATATGTTGGATTAACTTTTAGAAGTAACAATATACTAAGCAATTTGGGCTACCTCAAATGGAATTATCATTTATGTCACATATGATAACAGTTAAAGTTCAAGTACAGGATTCAAAATCATATCACATAGTGGGAATAGTAATTTAAAGTCTGAAATCTAATCAGCGTAAAGTGATGGTCTTCTAAATACAGCTGTATCCTAGGATATATATGAAACATTCATATATTCATAAAGTTATATTGCCCTAAGTCTCATGACACGCAAAACGTTAACCATTTCCGTAAACCGGCGGGGTCCCACCAGGGATACCTTATGGGTGAATTATGGCCCTCATGTGAATAGGTGACTTGCCAATTCCTATTTTTCTCAAATATAGTGCACCACGACTAATATGACTAACCATAAGGCATTCCGTCAAAGTATTAGTGGGGTAGGTCGTCAGCCTCCAACAGGTTTCGAAGCTGTTCACTATATTTGCGCTCACCGCAGTGATTAATGGCTCATGATCGAGGGACTTTATGGCAATAAAGGGGTACTTAGGCAATATAGGTCTCAGGGTTCATCAAGTATACGTAATCTGGTTTTGGCAATTCTCTCCAGAAAATGTAGAATATCATAGTAAAGTTAACAGTTCATTCAGTTGTTATATGAATGCATACAAAGAGTTTCAGTATCATGTTACGTCAAGTAGTTCGATGATGTTATGTTTCAAGTTCCGTGTTTAAGCTAATAGACAATTTGCACATATAATGAGTATGTATTCCTTTCAAGTATAATTCAAATAGGTAAAGCATAGTCGATAATTTCGAATAAATCATGAGAGTTTTCAAGTAATATAAAACAGTTAAAGCATGTATCTCCCCCAAAAGAGTTATTAAAAACAAGTGTGAAAAGTAGGGGCCACGACTCACCTGGAGCGTATCTGACAAGACGAAATTATAAGACCAAGTAAACGATCACGAAAACTTCTTCAACACGAGACCTGAGTATAAGCGAAGTCTAAGAGTCTAACTTTCTACTAATAACGAATGTGGAAAGGATAAATCGTATAACGATTTGATCGGTGAGGTGAGTGTGTGATATGTTTAAAATGCCTCAAGTTAAAAATATACTATATCTATAATATTATCTTGATTCTTATCATAATCGACCCAAAATATTACTTTCTCGAAATATGCTGAAATAAGATGCAAGGTGAATCACTAAATTCTAGTTATAATAATTAACAAGTACTAAATGATGCATAACTAAAATAAAACATGCATATGAAATGAAGGGTGCAAAATGAAAAATAAACTAAGAATGTCAAGTGAAATTAAATAGGTCCTTGTTCTTTTCAGATTTTATCCTTCTTAGTCTAACTGTGGTTGCGTTACATCGTTAGTCCTCGGTTAAGTCCAAAGTCCATAATAGTCCAAAATTTGTCCATATGTCCACATAAGGCTCGGAGTTCAATGATATGTCAATTTAAGTCCTTTGTCAACTGTTTTCACAGCTTTAGTCCATAAGTTTCATAGTTTGGCAGTTTTGGTCCCTCTAGTTAGATCGCGTTACATTTCTAGTCCTTTTTGCATAAAAATGACGGGAAAAATATTCTGAAAATTTCTATAACTTTATTAAGTTCATTTTAACTTATTTCAAGTGCTTATTTCAGAAAAGAGCTTATTTTTGTATAAATGGGCCGCACACGAATTTAACTTAAAGCCCATTTAATATTTTAGAGGCGAGGGCATGTAAAATAGTTTTGGGCCTGAACTTAAGCTATTTTTATGATTCTGAAAATATATCTCCTGGGCCCACTGGACCGGTTACACGCAAAATCTTATTGGGCCTTATCTAAGTCCATGATCGAAAATGGTTATTGGTTTGTATTTTCTGAAAAGAAGTTCTAAGGTTTCTGCGACTGTTCTTAGCTGCTTTTTAAGGTTGTGACTGGAGATTTGTTACAGGTTGTTTTCATGAAGATAATAGTTAGTCGTGTGGTTTAACTGGTCGGGTAAAAATAAGGTGTAGTTGCTAGATCAATAGTCGAGTTATGATGTCTTCTTTAAGGTGACATGTGATTGTTTTTAATATATACAACACTTAGAATATATATATAACATTTCCCAGTTTTATTTATATCGTGACTTATCATGTTTATACATTTAGAATAAAGCATATAACTAGAGTATGATCATGAGGGCATGTGAGTTCGATGTATGCATGAAATTACGTAATGAGTTCCTAACGTGAGAGTTAAAACAGTAGCATGTGATGCAAAATTTTAAAAGTAAGGGTGGTGTGAGTTGTGTTTCTCAAGTCTTCTTAGTGAAGACGTTTTATGTTTGTTGTGAGTTACATGTACATGCGACTATAAACTACATCCGTTCGAGTAATGTTTATTTAGGTCATGTAAACATGCGTGTGGTATGTATGGTTGTTAAAACCTCACAAGAGGGAGTTCACCGTTTTACATGCTTCTAAGTAAGTTACTGTGTGTTCAAAATATAAAGATGTGATACGTTCGAGTGAAGAATAAAATGATGCATAGCGTGATATATTAAACATGCACTAGTAGTTTTAGGTGTGAGTAGTTTCTATCTTGTTCACAGTGAGGGTTGTGAATCTTATGTAGTTTACTCAGTTAATGTATACGTTCGATAATAAATGAAATATGCATGTGACTCGTGTACGTGCTATGTGGGATGTGAGACGTGATATTAAGAGAGATCTAGGACACTTACTACACTTCTAGAAAGGTGGTGGAGACTTGCGTGGGAGTCGACTGAAACACGAGGATGGGTAGAAATCTTGCTAGCTCGATTCGAGCTATATTTTTATGCATGGTTTTCTGGAAGGGTTCGAGACTTCGAGGCAAGGTTTACTGGGAATCTATGGTTGTTAGTGAGAGTGAAATGAGTGGGAAAAGGAGCAATGTACACTGCTAGGGGAGGGTGAGATATATAGAGAGATGTTACACACATTGTGACTATATTACCCTTCACTCAATTATTGGCCTTCACTGTAGAGGAAGGGACACCTAAGTGTGTTTCCCTGACAATGAGAGATATTTTGTATATGTGAAAACGTGGGTAATCTTATCCTTTGTACTTGTGCTATCTTTGTGTTCGGTTTGTATTTTGAATATGGGAGAATTGGTTTTAGCGAGTTACAAACTCATACTGCAGTCCTCATGATCTTTTCAACATCATAATATGCTAAATATATTATTAGGAGAGCGTAGGAAAAAGTGCGGGTCAAGACGGTTTAGTTTTTGGTCTTCATATTTATACGTATGGTTCGAATTGTGGCAACCAAAATGGCTCTTAATTCTTGACGAATACTCGACATTTATTATTGAGATTGTGCACGTTCAAAGTCTAGTGGGTCGTGTACGAAATGGTGTAAAAATATTAGTGAGTTGCATTTACAAATTGGAAGAACTCGAGTCGTTTTGAAGGGGGTGTGGCCGATCGAGCATCACATGAAATCACAAAAGAAAAAGTAGTTTGGAAGTTGGGCTGGACATGTGCACGTTGGAGTGGTGATTGGGCTGAATGTATTTTAAAGGTCCAGTTTGGTTGTAGCTTTGTTAGATTAGTGAATGAAGTAAGATATGTTTTAAAGTAAATGTTGTGTAATTAAATGTAGTTATTGTAAGTTTATAATTGTTGTAATTAGTAGAGAATATAGTGTTTAGTGTATATGGTGATTTTTGTAATATTAATCTTTGTAATGTGGTCACATTTCGTAATATATGTCGTGGTCTAGCGTGGACATTCGTTAATTGTTGTGCTGTCGTGACGTGGTGAAATAATATATCCAGAAAAATTTTAAATTTACCCATAAAAATAGGTTTTGGCAAACAGTAACTCAAGGTTACGATTAATTAATGAGGATTATCATAGCGGATTTTTGTGGTATCTTACAGAAGATGAGACCATTGATAGTGCTTTTGCTAGGTTTAATACTATAATTACTTCTCTTAAAGCACTTGACGAATCTTTTTCTAGTAAGAACTTTGTCAGAAAATTTCTTAGAGCACTTCATCCGAAGTGGAGAGCAAAGGTGACGGCTATTGAAGAATCCAAGGATCTTTCAAGCATGACACTTGATGAGCTCATCGGAAATCTCAAAGTTCACGAGATGGTGATGGAAAAAGACTCAGAAATAGTTAAAGGCAAAAAGGAGAAGATGAAGTCCATTGCCTTAAAAGCTAAAGTAGAATCAAGTGATGAAGAGTCTAGTTAGGGTAGTGAAGACGAAGAGTATGCCATGGCTGTTAGAGATTTCAAAAAGTTCTTTAGGAGACGAGGAAAGTTCGTAAGACAACCTCGTGAAGAAAAGAAATCCTTCCGGAAAGACCGTGATGATAGGAAAGGAAAAATGGATAGGAAGTGTTTTAGGTGCGGGGATTCCGGTCACCTAATAAGAGATTGTCCAAAGCCTCTAAAGAACAAGTCTCAAAAAGCATTTGTTAGTGGAGCTTGGAGTGACAGTGATGGTGATGACGACGAGCCTAAGAACGACGAAGTTGCTCTCATGGCTCATGACTCAGAAGAGGTACATTCTGACTCGTCATATTCCTCTATTGATGATGAAACCTTAGAAGTAGAATATAACAAACTGTGTGATATTACTCTAAAAATCATAAACAAAGATAAGTTCTTAAAAACCAAAATGACACTTTTAGAAAACGAAGTCTATTGGTTAAAAGAAAAAGAAATACGATCAGAAAAGGGTAAAAGTGTTAAAGAAACATGTGTCTCATGTCAAAAACTTAAACTAGAATTAGAAACACTTAAAAGCACACAGGAAGATCTTATCAAACAAAACTCTAAGTTTAAAAGGTTTGATAAAAACATTTGTTTAGCAGATGAGTTAATGCAAATTTGAAAGTTGCCTCATGATAAAACCGGACTAGGATTCATGAAACTAGGAAACTTAAATGAATTTATGAAACAAACAGTGAAAGTACAAGAACCTGTTCCAACAAAGTCAGACACCCACGGATCTGGCGGACCCAAAAATTTGGTTCCGCCAGTAGTGACCAAAGGGTCCGCGGGTACTGTTGTTGAACAAAAGGTTTGTACTTCGGATCGTACTGAGTTCGTTAAGGTCACAAGAAAACCCAGCACTAGCACAACTATTAACAAACAAAAACCAGCAGTTACTATAGGGAAATGTCAAGTTAAAAATGAGCTTAGGATTAAAACAGTTCAAAAGAGACCTAAAACTAGTTTTTTCCAAACACCCATTTCCTAAGAGTAACTTTAATTCACAGCATCATCATCAAAATAGTTGGAAACAAAACATGTCTAGGAACTATCAAGGTCCCAACTACATGCCATGGAACACTTGTCCACCATTTCCATACATAAACCATGATAATGTATTGTTTAACCCAAATGGACCCATGAGATATTGGGGACCAAACGCTTGAGTTTTTATTTAACTTAGGTGTGCTTGAAAGTCGGGTTAGAACCGGACGAGTGGATCAAGGATAGTGGGTGTTCAAGACACATGACCGGAAACAAAAGCCTTTTCTTAACCTACCAAGTGTACGACGGAGGTAATGTCACATTCGGTAGTAAGCTTAAAAGTAAAATCATCGAAAAAGGTACGATCTCTCATGACTCTCTCACTATTGATGATGTTGCTCATGTAGATAACTTAGGATTTAACTTGCTTAGTATTAGTCAATTATGCCGCAAAAAGTATAACGTCTTTTTCAGTGAAAATGAAAGTAAAATACTTAAAGATGGCATAACCGTAGGAAAAGGTGTTTTGAAGAATAAAGTTTACATTACGAAATTAGACAAAACACCTAAAGACAAACTTTGTCTCACCTCTCTGGACGAAAACTCAACTCTTTGGCATAGACGTTTAGGTCACGCCAATATGAAGCTAATCCAATCCTTATCATCTAAGAAACTCGTTAGGAACCTACCCAAGTTGAAATACGACCAACACTTTTGTGATGCTTGCAAAATTAGGAAACAAGTTCATAATAGCCATAAGGCTAAAAACATGGTGTCTACATCTAGGTGTCTAGAATTGTTGCATATGGATTTGTTTGGTCCATCCGCTATACAAAGTTACGGGGGAAACTTCTATACTTTGGTAATAGTAGATGATTACTCTAGGTATACTTGGACTAAGTTTTTAAAAACTAAAAACGAGGCATTTGATAAATTTGAAATTCTAAGTAAGAAAATTCAAAATCAAATAGGAAATAGCATTGTGTCTATTAGAACCGACCACGGTTGTGAATTTGATAACGAAACCCAATTCGGAGCTTTTTGTGATGCTAATGGCATAACACATAATTTCTCGGCTCCTCAAACTCCTCAATCTAATGGTGTAGTAGAACGTAAGAATAGAACACTTCAAGAAATGAGTCGAACAATGTTAAACGAGCAAAACATACCACAAAAGTTTTGGTGTCACGCCGTAGATACATCCACATACATCTTAAATAGAGTATTAATTAGACCATTTTTGAAAAAGACTCCATATGAGTTATACAGAGGCAAAAAGCCTACTTTAGGATATTTTAAAGTTTTTGGAAGCAAGTGCTTCATTTTAAACACTAAGGACTATCTCACCAAGTTCGACCCAAAGTCGTATGAAGGTGTATTTCTTGGGTATTCGCAAAATAGTAAAGCCTACATAGTTTTGAACAAAGAAACCTCAAGAGTCGAGGAATCGTTGAACGTAACATTCGACGAAAGTCCACCTCCCTCTAAGACATCACCTTTGGTAGATGATGACTTAGTTGAAAGTCAAATGGTTGAAAACCAAGAAAATGTAGAAAAGGACAAAGAAGATGAACCCGTGAATAGGGAAATAGTCAACATCAAAGAATCCAAAAGTCATCCATTAGACAACGTCATAGGAAAAATTAATGAAAGAACCTTAAGGTCAAAAGTCCAAAACCAAGGTAATTTCTTTTGCTTTGTTTCAACCATTGAACCTAAAAATGTTAATGAAGCCATAAAAGATGAATCTTGGATCGTAGCGATGCAAGAAGAATTAAACCAATTTGTTAGAAATGACGTTTGGACATTAGTCCATCAACCTCAAAATCAAACCATAATTGGAACTAAATGGGTATTTAGGGACAAAATGGATGAAAATGGAGTAGTGTCTAGAAACAAAGCTAGGCTAGTAGCTCAAGGCTACAATCAACAAGAAGGTATAGATTACGACGTGACATTTGCACCCGTCGCTAGGCTTGATTCAATTAGAATATTACTTGCATATGCATGTGAACACGACTTTAAACTATTCCAAATGGATGTTAAAAGTGCTTTTCTAAATGGTTTTATTAATGAGGAAGTGTACGTTGCACAACCTCCCGGCTTTGCCGATTTTGAAAAACCTAATCATGGGCCTAGTAGACAACACTCTTTTCACCAAGAAAAAGGGATCACATATTATCATAGTCCAAATATATGTGGATGACATTATATTCGGTTCAACTTGTCAAGAGTTATGCGATGAATTCTCAAAAATCATGCATGATGAGTTTGAAATGAGTATGATGGGGGAACTAAACTTTTTCTTAGGTCTCCAAATAAAACAATTAGAAGATGGGATATTCTTCAACCAATCTAAGTATATAAGGGATATGCTTAAGAAATTTGGTCTTGAAGACTCCAAACCCATGAAAACACCAATGTCTTCCGAAACCAAACTCACCAAGGATGACGAAAGTGAATCCGTAGATAGCACTAAATATAGAGGAATGATTGGTAGTTTACTCTACCTCACGGCTAGTAGACCGGACATTATGTTTAGTGTTTGTCTATGTGCACGCTTTCAAGAAGATCCCAAAACATCCCATATTGAAGCCGTTAAATGAATCTTTAGATATATTAAATGTACTACACATTTAGGATTAGGGTATCCCAAAGGAACGGGAATGGAAACCATAGTGTATGCCGACTCAGAACATGTCGGTGACTATGTCGATAGAAAAAGTACAAGTGGTATTTTGACTTTTGTTGGGCATTGTCTCACCTCATGGTTTGCCAAGAAACAAACGGCCCTAGCAATATCAACAACTGAAGCCAAGTACGTGTCTGCAGGAAAGGCGTGTCAACAAGCACTGTGGATGAAACAAGCTCTTGTCGACTATGGAATTGAACTCAACGACATTCCCATTCTTTGCGACAACAAAGGAGCTATCGACCTTAGTAAAAATCCAGTCCAACACGCTAGAACCAAACACATAGAAATACGTCACCATTTTTTATGTGACAATGTTCAGAAGGGAAACATCTCAATCGAGAAAGTTTCCTCAGAGGACAACATTGCCGACATTCTCACTAAACCTCTTAAGAGAGCACCCTTTAACTTTCTTAGACTTGGTTTAGGACTAATGGAACCTAGTGAGTAGATATAACCTTAGCTTGAACCTTAGATTAACCAAAAACCAAAAACCTGAGCCTGATCCACGGAACCAACCGACAACAAGGGCGGACCCCTTATTTTGGTTCCGCCAAATCCGCGCCCCCCTGAGTCAGTTTTTTAGTATATTAAATAAGCAACATGTACTGTGTATCACAACTCCCAAAAACATACCAACTACTGGAACTCGACTCAAAATCAACCAAACTCACAATTTGGGTCATCTCCTTCCATCAATTTGTGCTCTAATCATCTCTGTAAGTATCCTAATCACGACTACTGATGCGTGCGATGTGTCGTTGCGGTTTAGCAGTATTAATGCCTACTCAAGTTTTAAATTTATATTTAGCCGACTTATCAGTAACACACACACTTAACGAGCAGTGTACCCGGTCAGTATGAATATAATGGTAAGTAGAGTGTCGATCACTAAGAGTGGAACGTATTATCTAGTTATTCTAATCAGTATTTTAATATATTAAGTTAGCTATACAACCTAATCTAACGCAAGGGGGTTCAGCCTGAGAGACTGGCACGATTTGGTTGCAATTAAATAATAAACTAAACCAATAGGCACGAATCAGCGAATAGCACACACGTACACAGATAAATACTCGAGACAATAAGAGGGCTGTCCTTATGATAAGTAGTTTGTCACTTGTTTTATTGCTAGTGTTATATGAAGTGTATAGTTCGATGCAACGCACCGAGATTAAGTCCTTTCTCGTTGGTTCTAATCTTATCGGCGAGTAAACCCTTAATGATTACTTATGACTATCCTATTTATCTTTCTCCTACTTTTCTACAGACCATAGAATGCATAGGCGATCTAATAAATAGGCGAGGGCAGAGGCATGGCGACCCGATCAACGCTCAGCTAGACACAGAGGTTATCAATGCACTAATAAAAGTCACCAATGACATCAACATATAAACTTTAATTAATGAGAAAGCAGTTTTAAGGGAGTGCAATCTTTCCGTTGTCACATTACACAAGCCACCAATCTTGATGAATTAAAGTTTACTAACACAATAAAACAAAACTACTTAATGAATTAAACACATGCAGCACCTTCTTACAGCTCTTGTATCTTTGATTTGAGTGTGTCTTGTGCTCGCTATTCGACTGAATTCGTCCTTGGTTTCTGTTCTTCGGTCTTCGTATATAATATATGTCACCACGAAATTCGTCTGGTCTTGGGGTATTTATAGTTTATGTCTGAGGGTAAGATGCGGCGCATCTAGTAAGTAGATGCGGCGCATTTACTTAACTTCGCGTGGGGTCCAAGATTATAATATTCAGGAATATTCGTACACCGCCAGAAGATGCGGCGTATCTTTATCTTTGGATGCGGCGCATGTCCTCTTGTATCTTGGATCGTATCTGGTGAGATCTTGATAGCGATGCGCCGTATGTGATAAACAAGATGCGGCGCATCTGGAGCAGATTAGTCTTGATCTTGTACATTTCAGTAGACTCTTAACTTCTTGCATGTTTTGCCCCATAATTAGTCCAAAATCGTCAAGTTTCACCAAATGCTTGTTTTCAACTGAGAATTACAAAAGTAAACGATTAAGTATCAATCCTCATACATAATATAATAAAACAAGTCAAATTAATAGGATAAATGATAGTAATAAAATGTACTTATTTGAGTTCATCAAATATCCCCCCACTTGAACTTTACTTGTCCCCAAGTAAACCTTAGAATTAATCTTATGAAAATGTATCCTAAAAGATATTAGAATTTATTTTTATATTTAAGCATGTATTCATTTTTGTCATAATCACACAACTAAACACTTAACGAATTAGAAGTAAAATAAAATAATCTAATAAAAGCAAATCTAATCGTTTAACTGTCCAGTCGCGACGAATATTCTATCATAAGCTTGGCAAGTATACACATCTCCCCCACTAAAGCCAAGGAATAACAAGTCTAAAGCGGTAAAAAGGGTTTTTAGGCTTAAGGGTTAATTATTCTTAATCTCTATCGATCTCAAATTCCAGAAAAGGCGACAAAATCACAAATACATGATCGAATCCACGAACACGATACTTGCAATTGCTCAAATCCTTAACTCGAATAGGCTAAAGATAGGTCCAAATTCACCAATAATAATATATCAAAAAGGGCGACAAAATCATAAATACATAGCCGAATCCACGACTACGATACTTAAGATTGCTCAAATCCCTAATCTCAATAAATCAGAGGTTTGGTTGGATAAAGAATAATACAGGGTATGGATAATATTTGGGATATAAATTGGTGTAAAATGAAAAATAAACAAAACAAAAAAATTAAAATCCTAAGTGTGGTTAATCACTATCCCAACCATCCCATGAATAAGACTCATATCATTGAATAACTCACGCTTTAACACTTGAAACACACGCTTTAGGTAGACACGAATTATACTCAACAAGATCTTAATCAAAGAATAAACCTTAGTTGACGTTCCCATAACTGCCAACTCCCATTCAATCCATAAATATATAACTGTAACGCCCCGTGACCAGTTATACCAAAATATTGACTTTATATGCGGAAATGAAAGACTGAAAAACGGACTCATAAAATTTCTTCATGAAATGACTATAACATATGTCTTTTAACATTTTAAACACCCTTGCAAGGACACCTACACAAAGACCCTTCAAAACCTTCCACACAACTTTCCTAAAACAAACAGACAACCCTTCTGAGGTCAAGATACGCCGCATCCATTTATAGGGATACGCCGCATACACAATGCGCCGTATCAATAGATAAGTGATACGCCGTATTATCCTAAACTCAGATACGCCGCATCTATCGAATTAGATACGCCGCATCGACCCACGGAGACTGAAATTACAAGAAAATGGCTACGTTGCGCCGCATCCCTACCAGAGATGCGCCGCATCATTTGATATGCCGTATCTCAGAGGAGATGCGCCGCATCTACCCTGCACCACAGAATTCTGGACAGACCCTACTGTCTCAAAATGCAATGTCAACAGCCCCGGCTGGAAACCCGACCTCCCAGACTCGAAACTTGACGAAACTTTCCAGAAACCTTTAGGATGTCCGTAAGTTTAATTTCATGCAAAAACATCACCCGTTTGACTAACCGAAATAGTATCCCAAAATCGGACGGGTTATGCATAACTACTCAAATGACCCATTACCCTTAAAACCATTTATACTACTATCAATCCACTAAATACTTGACCATAACCAATAACTTAGCATATCAAAAGCGTTATAAACATACATGACCCGTTAACTTCTCAAAATGGGTAGAAACGTGCTTTTACCAAACACCCTTTAATGCATACCTTTACACTACAAGTTCTAACCTAGGAACCATATGAACACAAGACCATGAACTAACAAAATGACTATATAACAAGAAGTGTACCCACAACACAAAAGACACTTGGGGCTTCCAACTTCAACTTGCTTGGTCCAAAAGAGAATGGTCTTCTACTACATAATCACATTACGTCTTCTCCTTACCTTTGCTCGATCCTTCAACACCTATCAAGAAAAACATCACAACTAAACACATAAGCGAAACGCTTAGTAAGTACATGGCATAACAAGCTAAACATCATAAATAACCATAACTAGTATAACCACTAGTTAAGCTAGCGATATAGGGGCACTTACCTCGCATCGACATAGTCGACCTAAACACGATCAACCCATAAGGTTGAACCTCATCCCATAGTTAGCCCAACGACTAACTAAGCTACATCTAGAATGGATCCATACTAGCTAACGCACCCTATACCCTATACTTCACCATTATCATGTAAACCAACATCATAAAGCTAACACAATAAACATTATCATACCAAAATATGATAAAGCTAAACAAGACATGTTATAACCAATGTACTTACCTCAATCCTTAGGCTCAATCACACTAACAATGGCTTCCCCACTTCTTACTTACTTCCTATAACACAATTGTCTCAAATTAGAGTCTAATTAACTAGCAAATCATGAATTTATCAACATTTGATCAATATGACCAAATCACTAAACATGAACCCTAATTTTATAATTTAGGGAAATCACTTACTTGATGGAAATACAACAATTAAAGGTTCACCAAGCTTCTTTGATCACTTCACCATGGAAGATTTAGGCTTAACTAGAATCTTGCTCTTTCCCTCTTATTTTCTCCTTTATGTCGATCTTCACAAGAGATGCCAAATGAAACTCCTGGACAATTCTAAAGTTATCTAGGCATATATATTTAATAATTAAACTTTGCCCAAATGGCAATCTTAGCCCTTCTAGTTCTATTCTTTCTAATATGCTCTCATATTTATTATTTAACTAACTAATATCACAAGACTTAATATACAACATTTAACATTTACATAACTAGTACCTTATCGGAATACGGGTGTAACAATTCTCCCCTCCTTAAAATAAGATTTCGTCCTCGAAATCTACGCTTGAAATAAATGAGGATGCTCATTCCTCATCTTCTCCTCCAACTCCCATCTAATGCTCGTACCTTTACGATGTCTCCATTGCACTTTCACTAATGAAATTTCTTTGTTTCGAAGTTGTCTCACTTTCCTTCCTAGAATCGCTTCCGGCTCATCCTTTTGTGAAATCAACTCCGGATCAATTTCGATATCATCTAAAGTGACCACACTAGCCTCATCCGCTAAGCACTTCCTCAAGTACGACACATGGAAGGTATTATGAATACCTCTCATTTCTTCGGGCAATTCTAACACATAGGCTACCTCCCCAACACGTTTCAAGATTTTAAAAGGCCCTATAAACCGTGGACTTAATTTCCCTTTGTTTTTAAACCTAAAAACGCCCTTCCACGGAGAAACTTTTAGCATAACCATATCACCTACCTCGAATTCTATTGGCCTTCTTCGGTTATCAGCATAACTTTTCCATCTATCTTGTGCCGCCTTAAGTCTTGCTCGAATCATCTCAACCTTTTTCGTCGTCGCCAACACTATATCCGTGCTAGCCAATTCTCTCCTTCCCACTTCTTCCCAACATACTGGCGTCCTACACTTTCTTCCATATAACATCTCATAGGGGGGCATACCTATACTAGCGTGATAACTATTATTGTAGGCAAACTCAACTAGGGGTAAATGGTCGTCCCAATTTCCTCCAAAATCAATCATGCAAGCTCGAAGCATATCTTCTAAAGTTTGAATCGTCCTCTCGCTCTGCCCATCGGTTTGAGGATGAAAAGCCGTGCTCATATGAAGTTTCGTACCTAACTCTTCTTGGAAATCTTGCCAAAAATTTGAAGTGAACCGCCCATCTCTATCAGAAACTATGGAAATAGGTACCCCATGACGCGCAACTATCTCATTAACATAGATCTTTGCTAACTTATGAACAGGCATATTCTCCCTAATCGGAATAAAATGCGCACTCTTAGTCAAACGATCGACTACTACCCAAATGGTATCATTCTTCTTTTTCGTCTTTGGCAATTTCGTGATAAAATCCATAGTAATCTTCTCCCACTTCCAAACTGGAATGTCTAAGGGTTGGACTTTTCCATATGGCTTTTGGTGTTCGGCTTTCACTTTCAAACAAGTTAAACATCTTTCCACATACTTCACGCAATCTCTTTTCATACCCGGCCACCAATAGTTTCTTTTCAAATCAAGGTACATTTTCGTAGCTCCCGGATGAATAGAATACTTAGACTTATGGGCTTCCTCCTGAGCTAACTTAATTCTGTCAAAAAGATCGGATGTAATAATCATTCTCAAAGAGTGAATCCGTGTAACATCACTTCGGCCCTGACGACTTAGCGCATCCGCTACAACATTCGCCTTACCCGGATGGTAGCGAATTTCACAATCATAATCCTTCAGCAAGTCTAACCACCTACGTTGCCTCATATTCGGATCTTTCTTATCAAGGAAATACTGAAGACTTCTATGGTCGGTGTAAATTATGAACTTCACACCATATAGATAATGCCTCCAAATCTTCAAAGCAAAGACTACGGCCGCAAATTCAAGATCATGAGTCGGATATTTCTCTTCGTGCTTCTTTAGTTGTCTTGAAGCGTAAGCGATCACTTTACCCCTTTGCATAAGAACACATCCAAGACCAGAATAAGATGCATCACTATAGACTACCATGTCTTCGGTTCCCTCTGGTAACACTAAGATCGATGCTTCACACAACCTCTTTCGTAAAGTACGGAAGGCTTCTTCTTGCTTCTCGCCCCACACAAAAGGAACATTCTTCTTGGTGAGTTCAGTTAACGAAGATGAAATTTTGGAGAAGTCTTGAATAAACCGTCGATAATAACCTGCAAGTCCTAGAAAGCTTCGAATTTCACCAACGTTCTTCGGCGCTTGCCAATTCATCACGGCTTCAACTTTAGACGGATCAACTTTAATACCATCGGGATTAATAACATGACCAAGGAACTGAACTTCTTGCAACCAAAATTCACATTTCGAAAATTTAGCATACAATCTTTCTTTTCTCAATGTTTCAAGGATTTCTCGAAGATGCACTTCATGCTCTTCCTTACTCTTAGAATATATAAGGATATCATCAATGAACACTATAACGAATTTATCCTACATCGGTCTACATACACGGTTCATGAGATCCATGAAAACCGCAGGCGCATTCGTGAGACCAAAAGGCATAACCGTAAACTCGTAATGTCCATATCGGGTCCTAAAGGCCGTCTTAGGAATATCTTCCTCCCTAACCTTTAATTGGTGATAACCCGAACGGAGATCGATCTTTGAAAACCATTGAGCACCTTGAAGTTGATCAAAGAGATCATCGATTCTTGGCAATGGGTATACATTTTTCACCGTGACTTTATTCAATTCACGGTAATCAATGCACATCCGCATACTACCGTCTTTCTTTTTAACGAACAAGATCGGAGCTCCCCATGGTGAGCTACTTGGGCGAATAAAACCCTTATCAAGTAACTCTTGGAGTTGACTCATTAACTCCTTCATTTCGGACGGAGCAAGACGATAAGGAGTTTTGGCAATAGGAGTAGCACCCGGAACAAGATCAATACGGAACTCAACTTGTCTATCGGGAGGAATACCCGGCAAATCTTCCGGGAATACATCACGGAATTCATTTACAATCGGAACATCGTCGATACTTTTCTTTTCAAAACTCATATCTACTACATGTGCCATAAAGGCTAGACAACCATGCGATAGATATTTTCTAGCTTTCATCACGGAACAAAGTTTTAACTCGCCTTTCCTTTTATCACCATAAATCATCATTTCTTGACCATTTTGGTTCACAACTCTAACGATCTTTTGTTTGCATAGAATGGCGGCATTGTGGTTGCTAAGCCAATCCATGCCCACAATAATATCAAACTCTCCGAGCATTATGGGGATTAAGTCGATCCTAAAAACATTCTCATCGATCTCTATTTCTACATCACGATACACATTTGACACTACCACAACTTTACTATCGGCGATTTCAACTTCTATAGGTATTGGAAGCTTATCTAACGGGGTTGACAATTCTTTACTGAAGTTATAAGATACAAAGGACACGCTTGCACCAGAGTCGTACAAAACACGAGCGGGTTTAGAATTAACGAGAATTATACCTGTGACAACATCTGGACTCGACTTCGCCTCTTCGGTACTCATCTGATAAACACGAGCTGTAGGCCTTGGCACTTCAATCTTTTCTCCTTTAATCGGCTTGAACGACTTCGCTTGCTTAGATTTAGGACATTCACTTACCTTATGTCCCTCTTCATTGCACCCGTAACATATTACCAAAGGCTTGGTGCAATCCTTGCTAATATGACCGGTATCCCCACACTTATAACATCCCTTCATCCCGGATTTACATTCTCCCACATGATTCTTACCGCACCTATTACACTTAGGAGGTAACTTTCTCGTGTTGTCCTTCCTTGTAAAATCGAACCTGCCTCGCTTACTAAATGTTGATGGATGATCATGCTTCCTTTTTAGGTCCTTCTTCTCTTTGCTTTTCATTCTATCCAAGTCCGCTTCACGAGTACGTGCTCTACTTAGAAGATCCTCCATGTCGGTGCACTTGAACGGTGACACTATCGTACGAATTTCGTCCTTGAGCATTCTTTGGAATTTGTCAACTTTAAGCCTTTCATTGTGAAGATACTCCGGGCAATATTGTACCATGTCACAAAACTTTCCCCATAACTCATTTACCGTTTCATCCGTTTGCACTAGGGAATGGAAAGCTTCTCTTATCTTATCAATTTCCTCCGCAGGAGCATACTCTTTCATGAACACTTCTTTAAATTGATCCCACGTGCACGATTCTCTCCAAGCACTACCTTTCTCGTTCGCCTTGCCTTCCCACCATACTTTAGCCCGTTCACGAAGGTAATTAGTAGCAAAGTTCACCTTATCCTCTTCTACACAACGACTTGTACGAAAAGCCCCTTCTATATCGGTAATCCATCGAGAACTCTTTAACGGATCGAGAGTCCCCGTAAATGTGGGTGGAGCACAAGCAGTGAAATCACGATAAGTAGACTTCTCTTTCCCTACTCCGGGTCTAGCATTCGGATCATTCAATAACTCTCCACTCTTCTTAAGCTTTTCTATCTCCTCTTTAAACATCTTTTGCACATTCTCGGTGGTTTGTTTAACATAATAGGGCATGGTCTTCTCAATAGCCCTTCCTACCCTATCGGTCACCAAAACATCCAATTCTTTCAACTCATCTTTCGTGAAACTTTTAGGGTTAAAATTTTCCGGAAGAGGTATTGTCTTGACGCTACTAGAATTCCCTTCATCATTTGAATCACTATCATCATCATTATGGCGAGAGGAGGTCGTCCTTAACACCTCCTTATTTCGGATACTCGCCATCTTTTCTACTAACTGAAATTTAGCAATTCACACTATTAAACAAAATCATATACATAATCGATGCATGAATGACATATCTATCTTACACTAAACACCCTAGAGTTTATTATCCATGTATAGCCTAAATGATTCCAATCTCACATATGTATCATATTTTTATCACTACGGTGGCCAGGCGTAGTCATAAAAATACTTTACATATGTGTTCCCGAAATCACCCAAACAATACACAAATAACAAACACTGATACTAACCACGTCTACACAAGGCCTAAGTCTAGGAAATCCTAAGGGGAAATCCTAAATCTCTTAGACAGAAGCTCTGATACCAAGTTGTAACGCCCCGTGACCAGTTATACCAAAATATTGACTTTATATGCGGAAATGAAAGACTGAAAAACGGACTCATAAAATTTCTTCATGAAATGACTATAACATATGTCTTTTAACATTTTAAACACCCTTGCAAGGACACCTACACAAAGACCCTTCAAAACCTTCCACACAACTTTCCTAAAACAAACAGACAACCCTTCTGAGGTCAAGATACGCCGCATCCATTTATAGGGATACGCCGCATACACAATGCGCCGTATCAATAGATAAGTGATACGCCGTATTATCCTAAACTCAGATACGCCGCATCTATCGAATTAGATACGCCGCATCGACCCACGGAGACTGAAATTACAATAAAATGGCTACGTTGCGCCGCATCCCTACCAGAGATGCGCCGCATCATTTGATACGCCGTATCTCAGAGGAGATGCGCCGCATCTACCCTGCACCACAGAATTCTGGACAGACCCTACTGTCTCAAAATGCAATGTCAACAGCCCCGGCTGGAAACCCGACCTCCCAGACTCGAAACTTGACGAAACTTTCCAGAAACCTTTAGGATGTCCGTAAGTTTAATTTCATGCAAAAACATCACCCGTTTGACTAACCGAAATAGTATCCCAAAATCGGACGGGTTATGCATAACTACTCAAATGACCCATTACCCTTAAAACCATTTATACTACTATCAATCCACTAAATACTTGACCATAACCAATAACTTAGCATATCAAAAGCGTTATAAACATACATGACCCGTTAACTTCTCAAAATGGGTAGAAACGTGCTTTTACCAAACACCCTTTAATGCATACCTTTACACTACAAGTTCTAACCTAGGAACCATATGAACACAAGACCATGAACTAACAAAATGACTATATAACAAGAAGTGTACCCACAACACAAAAGACACTTGGGGCTTCCAACTTCAACTTGCTTGGTCCAAAAGAGAATGGTCTTCTACTACATAATCACATTACGTCTTCTCCTTACCTTTGCTCGATCCTTCAACACCTATCAAGAAAAACATCACAACTAAACACATAAGCGAAACGCTTAGTAAGTACATGGCATAACAAGCTAAACATCATAAATAACCATAACTAGTATAACCACTAGTTAAGCTAGCGATATAGGGGCACTTACCTCGCATCGACATAGTCGACCTAAACACGATCAACCCATAAGGTTGAACCTCATCCCATAGTTAGCCCAACGACTAACTAAGCTACATCTAGAATGGATCCATACTAGCTAACACACCCTATACCCTATACTTCACCATTATCATGTAAACCAACATGATAAAGCTAACACAATAAACATTGTCATACCAAAATATGATAAAGCTAAACAAGACATGTTATAACCAATTACTTACCTCAATCCTTAGGCTCAATCACACTAACAATGGCTTCCCCACTTCTTACTTACTTCCTATAACACAATTGTCTCAAATTAGAGTCTAATTAACTAGCAAATCATGAATTTATCAACATTTGATCAATATGACCAAATCACTAAACATGAACCCTAATTTTATAATTTGGGGAAATCACTTACTTGATGGAAATACAACAATTAAAGGTTCACCAAGCTTCTTTGATCACTTCACCATGGAAGATTTAGGCTTAACTAGAATCTTGCTCTTTCCCTCCTATTTTCTCCTTTATGTCGATCTTCACAAGAGATGCCAAATGAAACTCCTGGACAATTCTAAAGTTATCTAGGCATATATATTTAATAATTAAACTTTGCCCAAATGGCAATCTTAGCCCTTCTAGTTCTATTCTTTCTAATATGCTCTCATATTTATTATTTAACTAACTAATATCACAAGACTTAATATACAACATTTAACATTTACATAACTAGTACCTTATCGGAATACGGGTGTAACAATAACAACTAGTGGTGATATCGACCACTTACATAACTTTACATAAGTTGGTTTAAATCAAACATCCAACTTTTTCTTTTTCTTTTTTTTTTCTTTTCTATTTTTTTTCGATTTTTTTTTTTTTTTTTTTTTTTTTTTTTTTTTTTTTTTTTTTTTTTAATAACATAAACATAGATGTGTAAAATTTCACCACATCACTATAATGATAATTCTGGATAATTATTCCATACTTTTCATGACTTCAGAAATAACGGTAATAGTGAAAGTAGTAAACACACGAAAAATAAACTCAAAGATATACAATATTTACTTTCACTCCAATCGCATTGTGCAATTTCCCGACCTAACCATAGATAATGAATTACGCACGCGAACACAGGTAATGTAAGGAAACACACTTTGCCTATAGCAATTAACCAACCACGGATTCTAATCTACAGGGTAGGCTAAGGTGTAAGGGTGTAACGAAACATTTTAATAAAGGTGTAAGAAACGAAAGGAATGGCTCTGAGTGTTTTTCTAGGGGTATCTTACTCTAAAAATGAGAGTAACAAAAGGGTTTATACGGGGGTTAACTAACCAATGTAGTTAGCTAATATCACATAACATATAAGGCTTTTTGGGTGTAATCCTAGAAATTTACCAATTTAGACAAGTCATTCCAATTATATAAATAATACTCATTATGGCGGTCTCGAATAGTATACAAGCCAAGTTCTAAAGTTTACAAGTCACCGGCACACTCATAGATTTGTGAATTTTGAAAAATCACAATTTTTGAAAATAACGTCATGTGTGCAGCTATGCAACTTAGACTTTAAACAAAAACATGCTAAAAATTTTAAATTTTGATATATTAAGCACATTTTAAGCATATTTTGAAAAGTTTAGGACAAGTAAATGTTAAGTGTTCTAATTCTCCAATCCCCCCACTTAAGTTAAACAACGTCCTCGTTGTTTGTATGAAAGGTTAAAAACTGGAAAATAAAAGAATTAGAACAGAAAAACTCCCCTGAGATTTGCTCGGTATGATCCTCCATTAGTATTAGAGCAAAAATCATCTTTCTTGTGGATTAGGACGTTTAAGCTTCATATTCGATGTATCCACAGGAAATGCAGGAATCTATAATACCACCAAGGCTTTAAAACACACCTAAGGTAAGAAAGGTTCAAACTTGCATAACACATTAGTAGTTAGATAAAAATAAAACATAAAAATTAAAAATGAAAATCGTCAGGTCAGTCGATGCGCCGTATCTTATGGAAGAAGATACGCCGTATCGAGCCTGGAATAAATACGGATCAGAATAGAAGATGCGCCGCATCCTTAACCAGGGATGCGCCGCATTAAAATAAACTGATAAAAAGTTTTAAAGTCAAAAATAAAAAATGCAGAAAAATAAAGATATGACCATTGCAGGAGATGCGTCGCATCTCAGAATTGAGATGCGCCGTATCCTCTGCGGCCTGACTGACTCGACACAGAACAGAATATAAAATAAAAGATAAGCATGGGTTGCCTCCCACGAAGCGCTTGTTTTTGTTCGAGTCACGAGCCTGACTCTACCTTTATTTACTGTGTAATAGGGTGTTGTTCCCCCCACTTGGGATCAAGTGCGGGTGATAGTAGCAATAAACACGAAAAGAGTGTAAATTTGCTAGTAAAGATGGAAGCAATAAATAAAGATCATACCTTGGCAATATATGTACATCATTCCTATCCTTACCCGGTTTGGTTGATAAATTGGATGACTTGACCACTTCATCTGAAAGAGTAGTGTGTTGAGGAAAAATGAGTCTCCCTTCTTCTTGGTAAGTTTCTTTGGTAGTAAGGCGTCCCTTGAATTCCTCAAAAAATGAGAAAGGATCTTTAGCAAGTAAAAGTTCGAGTTCCTCAACAACCTTCATAGGGTCGAAATCATCATCTTCATCAATCATAGCAATGTTCAAGAGCTCATCACCAAATTCTTCTTCGAGCTCCACCAAATACGGGTTCATCACAGGTGCTTCAATAGGTAGTGTAATAAATTTCACCTCATCATTCTTTTGTTTTGCAACCTGTTTAGGAAAACTAGCAAGATTATTAGTAACGGGATTAATAATATTAAATAAATTTGTACCACTTTGTGTTGTAAGTGACTCCAATTCATCATTTGAATCTCCATCTTCAACAAGTGGTCCTGCAATTTCAGCATCGTCCCGAATTTCATTCTTAAATAAATAATCCCAGATTTCTTCAAAACCCCTCGTTGGGTCAAAATCTAGTTGAGGTTTGTCATCATAAACTATGGCGTCAAATGGTTCGAAATCAAAATTAGAATACTTTTCATCTTCATCCGTTGGATTGTCTAATGGTGGTAATACGATTGCAGAATATTCTTCAACGTAAGGTTCCGTATACACATCATCTTGTGCAATCTCCGGAGAAAAAGTACTATCAAGAACAATTGCCGGAATTGGTTTCAAGGTATATGAATCTTCTTCATCATCAATTGACATACACCAAGTGTGTTGAAATGGCAATTTGTTTCTTTCTTTACTTGACTTTTCATGCCCTAAAATCAAGTATTCTTCCATAGTGATTTCTTTCGTCTCAATGACTTGTGCACCATATCTTGCTCTTTTCCAATCATACACCTGATTATTGCTCAAGGCTCTTTCCTTTATAAGCTTGATATATTCTTCCATTGTAATATCCGGATCGTCAATCTTCCTGAAATAAAACTTACTCGTGCAAAAGAAGGGTGAAACGATCAAAGTAAAATAAAAGCTTCTGATATCTGCTGTTGATGCGCCGTATCCTATAAATGGGATACGCCGTATCTTAATACGTTAAAAATAAGTCAAACTTTTATTCAGAAAAGCAATACGCCGCGCTCGATAAATCAAATGCGCCGTATGTTTAAATAATCAAAAATTAGTAATACTTATAAAAATTTTAATGCGCCGTATCAGCAAAAACTAATACGCCGTTACTTCGTTACGTTTCAAAATATAAGATTTTTGATTATCAGTAAAGATGCGCCGTATCAACAAAATCGATGCGTCGCTTCTCGTTATTTAATGAATTCGAAAACTGTTTTTAATTAAAATAATAGATACGCCGTATCTGCTGAAGCAGATGCGTCGTATGGCGTTAACGTTTAGAAATTTTTTTTTATCAAAAACAGATACGCCGTATCTTGGGGAAAAGATGCGTCGTATCGAATTATTTAAACGCGTTGTATTTTATAAAAATTAAACGCAATACGCCGTATCTATGAAAATAGATGCGCCGTATCGTTCGATTTAGCTCAGTACAACGATAGCAGAACACAAAAAACACGAAAAATTAAAACAAATAAAAACACACGAAAATAAACACAAACAAAAGTAAACAAATAACACACAAAAACAGAAAATATGCAAAATAATACAATGAATGCAAATTAATCTAATACACAACAGAATTAGCAGTTAGATAAAAAAAATTAAAACCTAATTAAAATACTAATCAAATTAACAGATAATAACAATTCACTCCCCGGCAGCGGCGCCAAAAACTTGATGCGTGCGATGTGTCGTTGCGGTTTAGCAGTATTAATACCTACTCAAGTTTTAAATTTATATTTAGCCGACTTATCAATAACACATACACTTAACGAGCAGTGTACCCGGTCAGTATGAATATAATGGTAAGTAGAGTGTCGATCACTAAGAGTGGAACGTATTATCTAGTTATTCTAATCAGTATTTTAATATATTAAGTTAGCTATACAACCTAATCTAACGCAAGGGGGTTCAGCCTGAGAGACTGGCACGATTTGGTTGCAATTAAATAATAAACTAAACCAATAGGCACGAATCAGCGAATAGCACACACGTACACAGATAAATACTCGAGACAATAAGAGGGCTGTCCTTATGATAAGTAGTTTGTCACTTGTTTTATTGCTAGTGTTATATGAAGTGTATAGTTCGATGCAACGCACTGAGATTAAGTCCTTTCTCGTTGGTTCTAATCTTATCGGCGAGTAAACCCTTAATGATTACTTATGACTATCCTATTTATCTTTCTCCTACTTTTCTACAGACCATAGAATGCATAGGCGATCTAATAAATAGGCGAGGGCAGAGGCATGGCGACCCGATCAACGCTCAGCTAGACACAGAGGTTATCAATGCACTAATAAAAGTCAACAATGACATCAACATATAAACTTTAATTAATGAGAAAGCAGTTTTAAGGGAGTGCAATCTTTCCGTTGTCACATTACACAAGCCACCAATCTTGATGAATTAAAGTTTACTAACACAATAAAACAAAACTACTTAATGAATTAAACACATGCAGCACCTTCTTACAGCTCTTGTATCTTTGATTTGAGTGTGTCTTGTGCTTGCTATTCAACTGAATTCGTCCTTGGTTTCTGTTCTTCGGTCTTCGTATATAATATATGTCACCACGAAATTCGTCTGGTCTTGGGGTATTTATAGTTTCTGTCTGAGGGTAAGATGCGGCGCATCTAGTAAGTAGATGCGGCGCATTTACTTAACTTCGCGTGGGGTCCAAGATTATAATATTCAGGAATATTCGTACACCGCCAGAAGATGCGGCGTATCTTTATCTTTGGATGCGGCGCATGTCCTCTTGTATCTTGGATCGTATCTGGTGAGATCTTGATAGCGATGCGCCGTATGTGATAAACAAGATGCGGCGCATCTGGAGCAAATTAGTCTTGATCTTGTACATTTCAGTAGACTCTTAACTTCTTGCATGTTTTGCCCCATAATTAGTCCAAAATCGCCAAGTTTCACCAAATGCTTGTTTTCAACTGAGAATTACAAAAGTAAACGATTAAGTATCAATCCTCATACATAATATAATAAAACAAGTCAAATTAATAGGATAAATGATAGTAATAAAATGTACTTATTTGAGTTCATCAACTACATTCCTGATCTGAGTCTAGGATTTCTATTTCATGCACAAAATCAAAACTTGGGGTTTATGCATATATTTAGCAAAATCATGAAACATATTTACTGAATTGCATCACAAATTGTAACCACCAGTAAATTTCCACTTATTTTAAACTAATACTTATCCAATTTCTGCGTCTATTTTTGTTTTTTTTTTGTTTTTTTTATATATATAATCAGTTATCTTATCACAACAACTAACTAATGTGATGTAACTCACATTTTAAGAAACATGCTCACACGACACCAACGTGCCTTGTATTTATTACAAATAAACCTTCCTTATATATCAAGTATAAAAGTTTTTAACTTTTATTTACAACTTACGTCATTACGTTAACATACGATTATTAAAAGTTCAAACTAAAACATTTACTATTATTTTGAGTTTTCACGACACCCTAATTTATTATATGTATGATTTTATATATTTAAATCATAAACGTTAAAGTTCAACACTTTAGGGCTAAAGTACAAGTCTTTAAAGCACACAACCTTAACTTTGTTTTATTTATTTTACAAACTCTAAAGTACAAGATCTAAAGCTCATGGTACAAGTATATAATGCATAAACTCAAAATATATTTATTTCATCTCGCGACAAATTAACAAAACAAAGATTGCATCTCGCATACTTCAGGTCTATTTGTAAACATTTAATACCAACTATTATTACGTTTTTATTAAATTATATTACTTTTAGTAACGATCACAAAAGTTTAATCGTGTGAATTATACTCATGAACAACACAAGATTAGGATGAGTCTATATATTCAAAATACTCAAATTCATCAATACTCATATTTCATATGAATTATTGTCAACTTGTTATTTTAACGTTATACTCTTTACGTAATACGAATACTTAAACCCATTAGATTTTATCAACGTATACGCTCTCCGTTAAATTTATCACACGTCTAATATAATTAGTTGGAGTATATTGATAAACTTTGACATTTTTATAAATATTATATTTTTACGTTACCCGGTCTTAAGTTTCGTGACATAAGGACTTAACGTTAGTAATTACCGGGATCAAACTACACCTTAAACTATTAACATGTGTATATAATTCTTCCAAATAGCCAAATCTCATGCAAACATACAATCTTTCTACAAGACAGTACATGTGCACGTATATAAAGGATAATATATGTACATGCATGCATTTTTTCCATAATACAATATACATATACATGTGCATGCAAAATTTACTATAAGCTAAATAGACACATGCATGAAATTTTCACCACAACCTCTATAGGTACGTGTATGATATTGCCTCCATAAGATCAATATAAGAAATATCTCTATATTCATACATGTTGCCTTAAACTATACATGTTACCTTAAACTATGCATGTGGTAATATATATAGTCACGTATTACTTGTTGCAAGTATGCTACTTATTCACCCAATTCACCCAACAAATTCATATGGTGCCATATACACTCATGACTTGATCTTTGTGGCTATATATACGAGCTAACACACACCCTATTTGTTCTTCATTTGCTTTCAAACTTTAAACACACAACACATATATGTGTTATATATACAAACTCATACACCTTTCCCCTTGCTCACCACCTCCCACACCTCATTCGTTACTATTTTTCTAAATCATTTTCATCACTAAGGAAGCCACAAGAGACAAGAAGCAATCGCCATTTTTCATTTCAAAGTCATTTGAAGATTATAAGGTTTTGATATTAATCGAATAATCCTTGGTTATAGCGAGTTGTGGTTTTCTCGTGTGTTTTAACTCTTTCTCAAGCGTTCATTTACCACCCATGAGGTGTGGTAAGTCATCAAATCTCATTCTCAATTCATATCTCACGTTTTTATATCATCATGCATCATATGTTAATTAATGTAAAAATGATGGACTTTTGTATAATTTTTCTATAAAACCAACTACATATAGAGTTGGAAAGTTACATATTATTGTAGACAAAATTAAAACGAAGATATAGCAATTTGAATCACCTAAAACGAGTAAACGAGTCAAAAGATACGGCCAAATGAAATTACCGAAACAAAACTTAGAATCTGTCAAAACATTCTGTAACAGAAACATAAAACACGCGAAACGAGGCATTTCTGGTCCGTTTCATCAAAAATTTAAAACACGAAAGTTGTCTGGAACGACGTTTTCTTCAGAAATTCAGGTGCACGAGTCCTAAAAACGTACGACAAGGGCTGGGCAGTAGGGTCTGTTTTAAACTCAAAACTATTTTATTTCTTTGTCTGGTCGAGAAACGCCCCATGAGCCTCTCTTTGTCCATTTATTTCAACTATCAAATGAAGTCAAGAAAATCCAAAACTTGGCCATTTAAAAGACCTCGTAGCATAGATATTGAAAGAACAAAAGAGTAGTAAAATCTTGCCTCGCCCCGTCTTTTATTTGAGCTCCTTTTTGGGCTGGTCGCACATTAAAGACAAACAACCTATATTAAAACGCCCCAAAACCCCCCTTTTCAATAAATTATTTCGAGCAAACCATAAAAGCTTAGAACTTCGAATCTGAACCATGGTAAAGACCACCTAGCAAACTATTGAAAAGAACAAGAACGTAGTAAAAACATTTTATTGCCTCGCTCTAGTTAATTATTCTTCGGGGCACGTTTAAACAAAACCAATCGGACCCTTTTTATTTTATTTTCTTAAACACATAAACAAACCAAACGCCCCACTTGGGATTTATTTTTAAGCCACTAGTCGTGACCCATAAGCTAAGCCCTTAAGCCCCTTTTATAAGCTCATAGTAGAGATTATGAAACAACAAAAATATTTACGAAAGCTTTACACGCCTCGTATATTTTTAATTGTCTTTTGTGCGACTTGTAACAAAACCAAACGCACACTTATTATTTCATTTTAAAATCCATAAGATAGAAAGCCCTATACAACTTATTTTCAAACTGATTACAACTTATTTTGATAAGTCGTAACAAGCCTCGCCTTTTTCTGAATAAAAAACGCATTTAAAATGAATTTAGGACATCGAACGAAACATATTAAAAGCTTTAGGGGTAAAACTTGCCAAATCTGAAAGATGAAGTTTTCTTGGGCCGAAAGTGTAAATTTTAAAAAGATATTAATATAAGGGCTGTTTTGGCACCGATCTATATTAGGGGGTATAAATTTTCATTTTTGAAACTATAAGGTAAAAACTGTCATTTCACCAAAGTTGAGGGGTAAAAGTTGTCATTTTATGAAAGTTCAAGGGTACAAAGTGCAATATTTTTATATATGCTTCGAAAATATATTTCACTACTTAATGTTTCGGGATTTGCTATAAAACTTATATAAGAAATAAATTTAACAACTTAGGATTATTTATAAAACTTATATATATGAAATATCGATAAACGATCAAACGAAACATAAAAAGGAAAAACGATAAATATTATCATCCACCAACTTTTGAAGAGACTTCATGTTGTCTCATTTAACAAAACATTACGAAAACAAATATTAAAATCAAATATATATTAATACGAATATTGAAACTTGACATATTCACCTAGGTTGCGTGTCAGAGCATTTTATTCGCTATACTTGATTTGTTTTCCATCCAGACTACTCAGGTGAGTCATAGCCCGTCTTTTCTTATTTTGAAACTCTTTGGGGGAGATACATGCTCGTTTACTTACAAATCTTATTCGTTATTCATAAACATTTTACTCGATTGATGAAACACTTTATATACTTATTGAAACTTATTACATGCTGAACACAAGCACTTTCTGTATGATATTTTGATTATTATTGCCTAAGTTTACCTGTTGCCCCTAAAAACCCTCAATCATGAACCGTTAATCACTTTCGGGTGAACGCGAATATAGTGAATAGATCTATTAGCAGTTGACGACCCATTTGTGTTAGCCGGATAGGTTACCAAATGCACTTTATTTGAGATCAATAATGAGAATGGCAAACTCCTACTCGAGGGCATAATTACTACATTTAATTATGTAGTAATTTACATCAATAGTTCATTACTATGATGTCCATCCTGTTAACGTTTTGCGTGTCATGAGACTTAGGGAAATAATTAATACTTACCCATAATTGTATTCGTTGCAATTATCTTCTTAAACTGAAAACTTGTGTTAAACTTATTTGCTTACAAACATTATGGATTCACTCAACTTTTGACTATCGAAATCAACTGTTTTACTTATAAACTCTATGAACTCACCAACCTTTGTGTTGACACTTTTAGCATGTTTATCTCAGGTCCATAACGAGCGAGGATGGTACGGAGAGGCACGGATACTGATAAAAGGCTAATTATCATTCGAAACTTATTTAACAAGCTTTAAAACTATTAGGACCTCATTTTTGTAAACTCTGATATTTATAAAAATTCGAATGATAAATCTTTTAAGACGATTCAATTAGAGATCGTTTTCTATTATTATAACTGTTGTACCGACGAGTAACACCGAGCTTGAATTCTGCTGCGTATCCCGAAATTGGGGGTGTTACACAAATCATGTTTTCATTAGTTAGGAATTGAATCTTGTAGGACATTATCATAATTCATCAAAAACCCCATGAGAAATTGTTATCAAAATCTTCTCACGACTAGGAAAAACGGATTTTGAACATTGTTCATACAAATACAAAAACGTTATTTTTTTCAACATCACTTGCATAATATCTCTTGAATGCTAAAGGGAATACATAATTAATATGTATTTTTGGGTACATTCAATCGTAGATACATTGAAGTAGGAGCATTTGGGTTATCTCTAATTTTGTTATAAAACTTGCATTAACAAAATTTTCATGCATCAAAAGGAGTCGAGATAACCGCACCTCCACATTGTCCCCATATAGGCACACATTAGAAATCTATATACGTATTTTCAATAGTTTTAACTAAACTATTGATGCGCGTGATGTGTCGTTGCGGTTTAGCAGTTTTAATGCCTACTCAAGTTTTAAATTTATATTTAGCCGACTTATCAATAACACACACACTTAACGAGCAGTGTACCCGGTCAGTATGAATATAATGGTAAGTAGAGTGTCGATCACTAAGAGTGGAACGTATTATCTCGTTATTCTAATCAGTATTTTAATATCCTAACGCAAGGGGGTTTCAGCCTGAGAGACTGGCACGATTTGTTTGTAATTAAATAATAAAATAAACCAATAGGCACGAATCAGCAAGTAGCACACACGTACACAGATAGATACTTAAGACAATAAGAGGGCTGTCCTTATGATTAAGTAGATGGTCACTTGTTTTATTGATAGCTTTATATGAAGTGTATGTAGTTAACCCTTTCTCGTTGGTCCTATTCTTATCGGCGAGTAAACCCTTAATGATTACTTATGTCTAAAAGTTATTCCTAAGTGATCAATTTAGTAATAACCGTGGGAGCCACATTATGTCCCGCAGTCAAATGCCCGCAAGCCACTAATAAACACAGAGGTTATCAATGCACTAATAAGTAGTAACCAAAGACATCAACATATAAACTTTAATTGATGGGAAAGCAAGTATTAAAGGGAGTGCAATCTTTCGTTGTCACATTACACAAGCCACCAATCCTGATGAATTAAAGTTTGCTAACACAATAAAACAAAACTACTTAATGAATTAAACACATGCAGCACCTTCTTACAGCTCTTGTATCTTTGATTTGGGTGTGTCTTGTGCTGCCTCCTTGACTGAATTCGTCCTTCGGTTCTTCTGTTCGGACTTAGGTTATAATGTTCGGGACTTCAAATTCGTCTGGTCTACGGGGTATTTATAGTTTCTGTCTGAGGGAAGATGCGGCGCATCTAAGGAGTAGATGCGGCGCATGTACTTAACTTCGCGTGGGGTCCAAGATTATAATATTCAGGAATATTCGTACACCGCCAGAAGATGCGGCGTAACTCCATGATTAGATGCGGCGCATGTCCTCTTGTATCTTGGATCATATCTGGTGATATCTTGATAGAGATGCGGCGCATGTCATGAGTGAGATGCGGCGCATCTGGAGCAGATTAGTCTTGATCTTCTTTATTTCAGTAGACTCTTCACATTATGCATGTTTTGCTCCATTATTAGTCCAAAATCGCCAAGTTTCACCAAATGCTTGTTTTTACCTGAGAATTACAAAAGTAAACGATTAAGTATCAATCCTCATACATAATATAGTAAAACAAGTCAAATTAATAGGATAAATGATAGTAATAAAATGTACTTATTTGAGTTCATCAACTATGTAATTTTCGTGTCTATGATAATCACGCCTCCCGCGACTTATGATGATCACAAAGCAACCGTCAAATACCTACCTCCACACCATAAAACCAAAACCACCGAGGACCAAGTTGAAATCTTTAAAGCCTTAGAAAAACGCTATGTACATGAGGGTAGGACCGTAGACCCCTCATTCCTAGAAGGAACCATTCTTAGAGAACAACTTGCTGCAATCCAATTCGATTGTCTCCTAGATATCGATGATCCCCCCTAGATTTATACTTAAATTCTATGCGAGTGTAGGTCTTAGCACAAATGATTTTGGTTTCATAAACGTCCATTTCAAAGTAAAGCAAAATCAATTCAACATCCCTCTAGACCAATTTGGAGATGTCTTAGGTGTTCCAAATCAAGGAACTTGCTTTTATTCGGACAAATGGTCATTGTCCATCCTCGATTCAAACCTTGATCGTACGGCACCATACGACACACCTTTAACCCCAAAAGAAGACATCCGTGATCATCTTTTTGTACCTAGGACAGCCCACACTAGGACTAGTAGAGGTAGAGTGGTTGATCGCGATCCATTTGGCATGGAGCTAAACGAACTTAGACCCCAATTCAAGAAGCTCGAGGAAGTTCTTAGGGAAAATGTGATTAGCACCATAGGAAATAGAGACCATGTCAACGTAAGTCTTTGCTATATGCTCTATTGTGTGTCAAACCACCAACCATTCAACCTCGCCTACTATATCGCCAAAAGAATGGTCGATATTCCAGTTCAAGGCACCACCGCTATGCCCTACGGGATGCTTCTAACCCGTCTTTATAGAGCTTTTGTACCGATTCCTCGAAACGCTAGAGGTTTTGTTCCCGACTACACCGAAATTAACCACACCTTTGTACCACTTAGCGATCATCAGGTAGCCATAGCAAAAGGAAAATGAGCTCATCCTCCCACCTCATCATCATCATCATCATCGGTAAGCGAGGATGATGGTTTGCCAAATTCTAGGATTCCTCCACCCGAGTATATTAGTCGACTACCTCCCATCGACAACCAATCTGAGGAGTTTCGTCAAACTCGAGGAATGATGAAGAATCTTGGAAGGTGGGTCATGAAGCTCCACATAAAGCTTAGCAAGAAGTGAGGGCTAGGGAATGTTTGGTATAAGACAATCTTGAGACAATGATGTGTTGAATTCTTGTATTATTAGAATATTATGTTGGTATGATACATTTCTGTGAACTAACATAACTTTTCAGGACGATAACACGTGTTGTTATCGATTTTCATGTTTAAGCCACCGTTTGGCTTAACACCCTTTTATGGTAAGTTAAATTTCATCAGTTTGATCTATATGTTCTCATTTGTTAGAACCTGTGTTTTTGTTTTTAAACAATCACAACTAATTAATTACATATGATTTAGGATAATTTTCGGGATTTCAACGGGTTTCGGGTAGTTTAAAATGCCCACTGTTAAGGAATTTCGTCTGGCGGATATGGCGAAACCAATTTCTGGGTTCCGTCTGTTGTATTTCTTGGCTCCACCAATTTTCACCCTGCGGATTCCGCAGAACCAAAATTTTGGTTCCGCACTTGTTGTCGTTTGGATCCGCCAATTCCACAATAACTTTTTTAAATTTCCCGACTAATCCCGATCCTTAGATTGTTAATTCTAGTTCTTAGGATTATCCTACTGATCATTAAGCACATTAGGATGATTTAGGAACACTTAGAATCTTTAGTAATCCATTTCCCACCAAAATTTGAAAATTCAAATTTTCCATCAAGTTACCTTTCTGTAACAAGTAAGGAACCCTCAATTTGGTTCCTTGCAATCCATGGAAACATCACATCAATAGATTTCCCACTCAAACCTTGCATTAACTGCATATCCTCCATACTTTACTCAACTCCATCTCTATGGGTTGACTTAGATGACGTGACTAGCACAATTTTTTGTTCCAAATCATTAGGAACCTCAATCCTTCTATGGATGAATGTCAAATCCAAACACCAATTTCTATAATCCTTTCTGCCTATAAATTGGAACCTTTAGTTGATCAAAATTCACACCTTCACCATCAATTCTAAGTATCATCTCTGTACTTGTTTGCAATCCTTCCTATTTTAACCATGACAAAATCCAACAACTCTTCCACCAACAGACCACCACGCAGGACTGCTTGCATAAGCGTCAGACAGTGTTGTTTTGTAAACTTAGCAACTTCATCAGAGGAGTCATCACCTCTCAACATCTCTTCACCCATAGCCGATGAGAATTTTCTCACACTCTCCACTCCCACACCATCAAATGTAGTCATCCATACTCCACCACCAACAATCACTCCAATAGCCACCACACCACCACCCGCTCCATCACAGCCTGCTAGATCACCATCACCATCACACTCACCCAAACTACAACCAATGGAGTTATTTGCTACTCCTCCAACCTCACCACACCCATATCTTGAAACTTTGGAAGACCTTCCAACAAGAACTACCAATCCTCCTCCCATTTATCGGGATATCCACGGTCCTCTATACCGTGACCAAGAGCAACCACAACCACAACCTCAACAACCCTCACCAACATCCACACGCAATCCCATTGATGAGACAATGTGGAACAACCAACCCCAATCTCAACAAGAAATCAACGAGGAGTTAGATCGCCTCTATGCTTTCTCAAATATGGTGGATTCCCACCTCCATGAGGCTATGGACCTCCAATCCACTTTGATGGCCTCCATTATGTCCCCAAACTACATTCCACCACCTCCACCATCAAACACCCAACCACCACCACCTCCAACTCATGAACCAACCCTTCCACCTCCAAGACATGATTGTATCATGTGTGAGAGGACCGCTCATTTAGTTCAACGAACCAACATCTCGGTTCTTGAATTGCAAAACGAAATGCGATTCATTTTGAACCACATTCTCAAGCGCCTTAATGCGCTTTTGCATCCTCCACAATAGGAACTTCTAATTTCTTCCTATTTTCCTTTTATAGGAACTTTTAGGCCTTTTTTTAGGAGTTGTTATTGGTTATGCGTTCGTAAATCAATAGGTTATACGACTAGAAATTACGTGAGCCTATCGGGGCACACACGTATACATTTAGAGAGCATTTATTAAATATAATTAATATGTTTAATGTATACTATTAATTATAATTAATATAATCCACGAAATATACATAACGGTCGTTAGTCCGTTAGTGTAATGTTTAATGGTCGTTAAGTCCAAAGTTAGCTTGTATTGTACATAGTTATTTCACAAGGACCAAAAAGAAATATGGAGGCCCATAGAACCCATAGGGTGGCCGGCCATATTGGGCTAGGGCAAGAGAGGGGTAGCTTTTTCCCTAAGCTACCCTATTAGTATAAAAGGAGGCCTCTAGGTCTTCATTTATACACACCTTCAAATCAAAGCATTCTTTGATCTTCATTCTTGCCCCCTACAAAACGTCCAGCAACCCATGTAAGGGAGTTGGCTTTTGTTTCTTCTCTACGACTAGCATTCGTGTTTAGTTCGTAAGCTCGTGGGTTAAGCACTTGCATCCTAACGCTCTTGTTAGACGTGTAGTGTGAGTTTTCGATAGAGATCAACTCACTATAGTTGATTAGGGTTTCGTGGTGAAACGAGATCCGTTGGAGTGTTCGTGATCAAGGTCAAGACTTGGTGGTTATCTATTTTTCAATAGATTCGAGGTTAGTATTTATTATGTGTTTTAATTATGTGTTTTAATTCATAACATTAAACATAGATCCATCCGCTGCGTACTCGTGGTATTGATGGTTTAATCAATATGAAATCCCAACAGTGGCATCAAGAGCCATCTCGTTTGGTGTTATGGGTTACACATAGAGTCGCTTGCTACGCTAATTAAACACATATATTAATTGTTATGACAATAACATGCATTATTGTCATTTAACTAAATCTTGATCTTGTTTAATTATTAATGGTTAATAAGAGTTAAAAGGGGTTAGGAAAATTAAAAAGATTATTGTAACATGTACTTCTTCTTTTTCTTTTCCAATCTTAAGGCTTACGCGGTCATTAGTAATGACGTCTGTGGTCCACAAGGTACCTAGCTCGAAAACTTGTGGGAGCCTTAGATTCTCCAATTGGGGAAGACTCATTCTTGAGTTTTGGAGCATTACTTGTTTTACTGCTTTCCATTAGAGTCTGTCTTCTCCTTCTACCCCTCTTTTGTCTGTTTTAATTGCTTATATGTTTTATTCCTTGTGACATGTTTTACATATATGCTGTTGATTTTGGAAATAAAAACAAACTAATTACTTATATCGAAACTTGCTTTTAATTAAATCGTGGGTTCCATCAAGCTATTGAGGGTGTGGATCATTACTCGAAGCTACCAGGATATAGTTTGCTGGATATCGTGAGATTCAATTATTGTCTGTTAATATACACACTTAATTCCTTGTGACCAGTTATGTGTTATGTGTGAAATTTTTTTTTACACTTAAACGGACTATAAACTATTGAAATATGATTTAATTAAATCGCGGGTTCCATCAAGTTATTAAGGGTGTGGATCATTACTCGAAGCTACCAGGATATAGCTTGCTGGATATCGTGTGATTTAATAAACTTTAACTATAAGATACCTAAAGTTTTTGTGCTTTTATTAATGATCTTTGATCAAATCAAGATCTAGGGTTTTGTGTGGTCTTTTCCCGCCCCACTACATGCTTCGGCATATGAGGGAATTATTGGAAGAACTTGGGTCTTTTGACTCATGCAGAGTACAATATAGGGTTTTTGACCATTCTTTGCCCATGAAAAAAGTACACCTAATAAGTTGAAAAAATTGTTTTTTGCAAACTTGTGTTACAAAGATGTATGCATGCCTCTTTGTACACAATTTTTGATACATGCTTTTGTCAAAAATTATGTGATACCCTATTTGAAATTTAAGTTTATGCCATCCAAAGTTGAGGACACTTGCACTTGCCTTTTGCTCTTCGTGGGACGTGAGTGAATTGCAACCCAAAGTGTTTATTCTCTGGCGTGAGACCTAGAGTTATTTACACATGTTCTCTAATTGGACGACTGAATCGAGTCAAGCGGTGAGATCCTTGAGCCCGAGGCATAGGATGAGACAAAACATGCATGACACTAGTAGCTTGTACTCTAGTGCCATAAGTCTCATAAATCTAAGAGTTGCGCTTGTAATGCAATTGTCGCACGCCGCCTACCTCTTGTACCCACAAGACTTACCAGAGTAGTAAGCACTACCGTGATGAGTGGGAATTCAGAAGGGTCTTAGTCTTTTAGTAAATTAATTGTTTTATCTATTAAAACAAGGGTAGTTAGTTTCTAAAAGAATCAATTATCGAAAATACTAAAATTTAAACTTAACTGCAAATTGTATATTGCAACATATACTGTAAACAATGTTTTAACCTTTTTCCTGGAAAAGGCAAACTGAAAGACAAAATGGGTCTCCTTTCCTTGTAAGAAAGATAGAGACATATACCTATTCATTTTTCTTGCTAGAAAAGTGGATAAAAGGAACGTTTGAATTTACCCCAAATTCTAATCATACTCATAAGTAAACATACTCATGAAATTGTTTTGCCTTGCAAAAGTCAAACAGTTAAGTATGGTTACTAAATCTTATACTTTCAAACATGTTTCACTACCCCTGTTCGGTTTTGAACTCTTTGAAACTTATAAGATTTGTTTTAATAACTATATAACGTGTTTTTATAGCTATTAAATATTAATGTCTTGTTATTAGCGAGACATCTTATGAGTTTTAATTAGGAAATTGAAATATTACCGTAATATTGTAAAAGCAATAACTAGCATTATTAACCTAGTTGTTTGCTTTAACCAAATAAAGGTACTACACCCTTGTGGCAAGGTAGGCCAAATAAGGAGGAATTGCATGCCAATTTTAAGTTAACATTAGCATAAATGGCTAGTCCATCGTTTATGTCATAGAACTTGACACACTCCCTTGGATATCTAAGTACATGCTTACTTGTTCACATTAGCAATAATGTGTAGATATACAAGATAAGGAAAGTAAATAAATTGTCATTTGCTTCTCACCAATAGGAAAACACTTCTAATGTTTGTCTAATTCAGTGGGAGTAATACATTTTATTTTCTAAGATGGCATTCTAGTAATGTTATCTGATTTAGTGGGAGCTATGAGCTTGTCAAACTTATAGCTGTCCCATATTATTTCTGGCCTGCCCAAAAATAATTTATTACTTTCCAAGTGTGATACACTTTCATTTAGTACGAATCACTACATATTGTTTTATATGATAACTTGTCGCTTTCTGTAGCATTATCTATAACGTCATCATGCAAGATTACTTATTAATTGAACCTGTTCTATATACACTTTTCATGAGGATATGATTTAAGCTTGACTTAATTCATATTCTATATCTGACATAGTCATATTATCTATACAAGCAAATGATTGTCGTGTTGTTTTGTATACTTGCTTAATGTTGCATCATGCACAAGTGGGAGAAATCTTAATTGTGTGCAAGAAACAACATATAATAATATGACTAATGGTTTTCCTTGACCATAAGGTAAGGAAATTAATATTCTACTAAGACTTCTACACATAAAATGTATGTTGCCCTATTTAGAATAAGTGTCAAGATATGATGAGAGCTACTTCTAAATATTCACTAAATGATTTAGTCAGTACGATTATGTTTTCTTGCAAAGTCATAATTATTCACTGAATTGTTTAGGCAATATGATTATGTTTATTTATAAAGTCATAATCATGAAATAAGCAATTAACTTGAAATTACTATTGAGGCCAATAGTCGGTACTCATAATTACTTTAGTTAAATATGTTTTATGTCTTCTTGTAAAGACACAAACATAAAGTCCTTTAATTGTTGAAAGACTTGTAACGTAAGGTAAGACGTTAACTCGTTATGTCTTCTTGTTAAGACATGAACATGAAGTCCTTGAGTTGATCAATGACTTATAACGTATAGTAAGATATTAAATGTTTATGTCTTCATGTAAGGACATACACATAAAGTAAGTGAATTGTTCAACGAATAATGTCTAGTATGCAACTGGTTTCAAAATACTATGTAAACAATTTGGTTTTACCCAATTGGCAAGTATATGACCAAAAGAGTATTAAGTTATCTAGGGAATTGTGGTATAGTCTCACAATCCTATAGGATACCAATCCTTGTGGTATATCTAATGTGTTATATCAAACTCTTCTGACATTGTTTGATTCATGATAACTTAAACTGCTTTAATCTCCAAAACTATCAAGGTTAGAAAATTGAGTATATCATGCATATACTTAATATGACTCTAACATAGAAGGTAATTAAGACATCCTCTATTGACGGAATGGAATGATTTCCATTATGTCTTAATTGAAGTTCAAAATTTTGTTAAATCTCTTGGAGCATGTCATTAACAAACTAGAGTTGAGAACTGTGGATGCATTTTAAATATTCCAAGTGGAAACAATTTATTGTGGCTCAAGACGCTTAGTATTTAGAGAATAGTATCTACTTACAAAAGTAAGTGGGAGCATCTTGAAGATATTTAAGAACAAAATGCACAACCTTCTAAATACACTTGCTAATGTCATACTAAGGTTAAACATGAAAATGTTGAACCAAAGAATGACGTAACTCACATTCATAAATCCGCAAGGATACCTCATGCACTTGAGTGATATTGTATATCAATGCTGAAGAATGAAAGTTTGAGAATCTATGAGAACCTGTTAACTATACAGAGATGCATTATCAAGATCTTGAATCTCGTAAATGTCTCAAAACTATGAATGAAAAGATGCAGTCCTTGAAAGACAATCATTGTTTTGAACTTGATTGATCTCTTACTAAACAACTGAATTGTGAGATTAAGAATGAGTTTCTTTAGAAGAAAGACTCATAAGGAAAAAATTGTACAAACATTAATGTATGTCTTGTGATAGAAGTTTTAATCATACTCAAGCAATTGACTATGATTAAATTTCATCTCTACACGCATTAATGATATAAAGATGGTTAATTATCATACTTGTTTTCATGCATATGAAATGTGACAATTGTTGATTACCTTTGCAAGGACGGTGCGTAATCAAAAGAGTGATGAATCCATATGATCTTTTTTAAGTACACAAAATAGTAGAATCCAAGTGTGGATTAGATCATGCATCTAGGAGCTGAGATCTTAAGTTTAATTGTAAATCAATATTTTGATTTTGATTAAAATAAGATAACTCCTGACCTGAGAGCAAGTGGGAGTATTATGTTTGTTCCTTATATCTAATATGTCGTGCAACATACTGAAAGCTATTTTCCATGCGAGCAAGATTTTATCCCTCGACTTGGAATATAGTTTTCACTTCAGAGATTTAGGAATTAAAACATACAATCTTGGAAAAAATGTTTATGGTGATAAACATGTACAGTAATTAAGTATAACACAATGTAACATATCATTGAGCAAGTCTCAAAGGATATATTTCACTTGCGATAATTTAACACATGGATGGATACCTTAAGTTTTACTAAGTTTTCATCATGTACATTAAATTGTGTATAGGGATAGTTGTAACTTTTGCATGAGTGCAAAGTGAGTTAACAACAACAGTATCTAAGTGAGAGTCTTTAGATGACTGTTAAAACAAATGTCTTATTGGATGAACCTGGTAGTTCAGAAAGGCACCAAACATTGCCAAAGAAAGGTTCAATCGTTTAAGAGCATAGTGTTATTGTATACACTGATGCTAGTCTGATTGAGTGGATACTCAATCCTAGTTATTGTAGGATTTCATCACGAATGATGATGTTGTTGACTAGACATGCTCAGCTGAGAGCATTGTTGCAATACACATTAAAGGACAAGAATACTTTACAATTTAAGAAACTGTTGAGATGATTGTCTCATATAGGTGTTGTGCTAGCTTCAAACACCCTATAGAATGCACCATGGCAATACTAGTGTATTAGAATGTGCACGTACAAAATGACGCTCATCATGTTATTCAAACTTTCACTATTGTGAGTTTTGAAATAAGTACTCTTAAAGTTTACTCAGATGACTACTTAGCTATCTTGTACTTTACAAGTTGATCATGTTAAGAACATTGGATTTTAACTTACTAGTAGTCTCATGCGAATTTGTGTTTAGTGTTTGGATAATGGGATATGTAAAACATTTATTATTTTGATGATTAATATACGTGGTACTTGAGTTATTCATTCATATATTAATTGTGTCCTATATTTGCATGTTTAATCCATAAGTAATTTATTACTTTAAATTGTCCATTGTCGATCAATGATATGGGAGTATTGTTGAATTAAGGCAAATGTGAGAGATTGGTTATATTCTTTGAATACTAAGGATGTGTCCGCCAAACTCACATGTTATCCACATGCTATGGATATTGGACTTCCCCAAACCTACGAGTCATCACTTTATGGATCGACGTCATTAAGTGATATCTCGCAAATGGTTATTTTATTTGTCCTCTGACTTGAGATGCAAGCAGGTCTTGCATGTGTGGATCTTTCTTCTTGACTATAGTCAAACGCTATCCTGAACAAGGTGGTTATAAAGGCTATTCTCAGAAGTTGGTTGAAGCACATGAATGACACGTGTAGTCAAAATAGAATTTGTTCCTCCACTTGTCTTCTGGAGTATGATACTACTGGGCCCCTCGCTGAATTAATCAGATGTTTGCATGGCCGTGCCCAAAGTGTAAATCAAGATGATACTTGTTTTACGTTTGGTAATCTTGATTAATTTCTAAAATGAGAAACAGAATAGTTGAACAATATGGAATGACTTTGATCTATATCCATAGTTCAACAAGTATCTGAAACAAAAGGATAATTTAAAATTGTAAACCATTTACCTAGTTGTTTTATGAAACCACACTCAGGTATTTCTGGGAGCAATGCGGTGTTGCTAGACACTTAGCATTGTTAGTATACATTATTGATTATTACGATCGCAAGTGGGAGCTATTGGTTATGCGTTCGTAAATTAATAGGTTATACGGCTAGAAATTACGTGAGCCTATCGGGGCACACACGTATACATTTAGAGAGCGTTTATTAAATATAATTAATATGTTTAATGTATACTATTAATTATAATTAATATAATCCACGAAATATACATAACGGTCGTTAGTCCGTTAGTGTAACGTTTAACGGTCGTTAAGTCCAAAGTTAGCTTGTATTGTACATAGTTATTTCACAAGGACCAAAAAGAAATATGGAGGCCCATAGAACCCATAGGGTGGCCGGCCATATTGGGCTAGGGCAAGAGAGGGGTAGCTTTTTCCCTAAGCTACCCTATTAGTATAAAAGGAGGCCTCTAGGTCTTCATTTATACACACCTTCAAATCAAAGCATTCTTTGATCTTCATTCTTGCCCCCTACAAAACGTCCAGCACCCCATGTAAGGGAGTTGGCTTTTGTTTCTTCTCTACGACTAGCATTCGTGTTTAGTTCGTAAGCTCGTGGGTTAAGCACTAGCATCCTAACGCTCTCGTTAGACGTGTAGTGTGAGTTTTCGATAGAGATCAACTCACTATAGTTGATTAGGGTTTCGTGGTGATACGAGATCCGTTGGAGTGTTCGTGATCAAGGTCAAGACTTGGTGGTTATCTATTTTTCAATAGATTCGAGGTTAGTATTTATTATGTGTTTTAATTCATAACATTAAACATAGATCCATCCACTGCGTACTCGTGGTATTGATGGTTTAATCAATATGAAATCCCAACAGTTGTTTAAGTTGCTTTCCGTTTTTGTTGTAACATCATGTTTTGTGACTTTTGTCACAAACAAATTTTCAATTAATGGATGTTATATTTATGCTTATGGGTGATCACTATTTGGCATAATATTTTGGTTGATTATATATATGGTTGGTTAAAGTATCTTTGTTTGACCTTTGTGAGTGGTTTGAACATTTTTACTTAGTTGACTTTTTTAAGTCAAATGGGTTGAACTACATGTTTGGTTGAACCTTTACATATGTATTATGCTACTTGGTTGGATTGACTCATAACTAACCTTTGTTTTGTAGCTTTTCTCAACCTTGAATCTTATACGTTGGTAACCTAGCAACGGGGAGTATAGATCGAGGGAGAGCATATCATATACTAACCATTTGTTTTGTAGGTTCATACATCATAATCTTGGCACTCCAATTAGGGGGAGTATTATCCAAGGGGGAGCTTTTAATTTCTCAAAATCATTGCATTATCATACTTGTTACTCCACATTAGGGGGAGTTATAACCAAGAACCGTTCACCACATTCCGCTACGCATATCTTCTTTTTGTTTCGACAAAAAGGGGGAGAAAGGATCAAGTTCATACATCACTGTTAAACATCATAGTACATGCTTTTATGCTTAAAATAGTTTTCAAAACTTGCATAAAACTAACTTAATCTATATTTTTAAAAGACTTTCACTTTACTTATACAATTGCTTAAAAATAAATGTTATGTTTTGTCATCAACAAAAAGGGGGAGATTGTTAATACAAATATTGTCCTAAAAACGTTATTTATATTTTACGATATTTGCTTTATTTTGTTAATGACAATTATAAGGTTTATCTTTAGCAAAGCATAAATATAAGTTAAAGTCTTTTACATTTTAGTAACAAGCTTTTTAAAAACACATTTACATATCACATGATCACTAGGAATTACACATTGCATACATATATACATTTACATGTTTATTTTTATTTCTTTAAAATGGAAATACACATGACATCATGGCATACCTCATTAAGAAATCTTAGTTGACTTTACAACATATTTTGGAAAGATCTTGAAGCAAAGGAATTGACTTTGTAAGATCTTGACAAGACTAGACAAGATATGGTAAGATTTGGAAAATCCTTAGCTGGCATGTTCCCGCGGAACCAAACCAGTACAAGGGCGGAACCCTCATTTTGGGTCCGCCAAATCCACCAGTTATCTGATCAGTTTTGCCTATAAATAGCAAGCTGATCATTCAAGGACAATTATCACTCATATAGCTTAAATTACATATTCATTCATTTGTACATTACTAACCCTTTACATTCATTCATTTCATTATTAGTGATATCTCTTTTGTAGCAAAGACGATCAAGCATACAAGCTTCAACACACTGTTTAAAGTTTTGATAGTTAGATACTGTGTGATTAGTTAGTGTTCACACATCATTGTCTATACCATTCATTCAGTAGAGTTCGGTTAGTGTTTTAGTCCTCAAAACACATAGAGTGTCGGGAGTGGTTGTACCCTTCTTAAAGAACCAATGGGAGTGGTTGTACCCTTGTAAAGAACTCGGTGTTTAGCTTAGTACCGGATAAAGAGTAAGCGACGTGTAAAGGTTTTCTCCTCCTAGAAGGGAGCTTGTTTCTTAGTGAAGAAAAACTCTCGAGTTAGAGGCTCGAGGAGTGGAGTAGGGCAAGGAAGAGAGTCCTTGTAGCCGAACTACTATAACATCCGTGTTGTGTGGTTTGATCATTTCTTTCCTTATTTGCTTTATATATATATATTACTTGATTGATTGCTTTACTTTGAAATCATGTTAAGTATACAAAGCGAAGAAAAGTTTAAAACGGTAAAAACTATTCAACCCCCTTCTAGTTTTCCACATTTAGTAAACTTCAAACATTCATATATACCAAGACTAGACACAATGGTCACCATTCCCCTTATCTCTCTCTTCACCTTTTAGCTTCAATGGTCACCACTCCCATCACCTCCAAAAAATACCCCACTTTATACAAACATATCCTACAAAATACCCCACACACACTTACATAAAAAAGTGAATGGCAAGGGTGGTCACTAATCTCTCGTCTTTTTTCCTTGTGCCACGCGTGAGGGGGAGAGGTTTTAGTGGTGGTGGCTCGTGAGGGTGAGGTTGATGGCTCACCCTCCATTGCATGCAACCTAAAAGTCATACAATCTAATACGGAGGAACTGTTAATGTGGAAGGTAACTTTCATGTTTGTTAGAGTTATATTTTTTCTTATAATTATCGTAAACTTTAGGACAACCTGAAAATGATGCTAGCGTCTTTAGTGTATATGCTTAATCATTAGGAGTCACGATCGTGTAAAAAGCGAGGGAAAAACCCACTTCCTACAAAGTCTAAAAAGTGTCTTCCAGCCTAACATGTGTCCTCCCACTTTTATATATCGCCTTTTTCTTACCCCTTTCCGGCCCTCTTTCTATTCCGCTTTTTCAATCCCCCTTTTCCACCAAAATTAATATCTTGTACAATTTTTTTTCTTCAATTTTAGTTTCAATATTAAAAATCACAAAATTAAGTTCATATTTTATTTTAATTGTATCATAAATCCGTTCAGTCACAACAATTTTCAAAAAAATTTGAAGTTCATCAAAATTAGAGTTTCGTTTACATTGAGTTAAAACGAAATTACTATGACAATTATTGATTAACAAAGCATTAATTAACATCATCTAACATCAAATTCTTCATTTTTTTGTTTTTCTTTTAAATTTTGAAACAATTTAAGTGTTTATGAAAGTATCCATTAAGTGTTTAATGAAATGCCTCAAAGTAATAATTTTGTGATTTTAGAGTTTGAACAAATGTTTAAAACTGTGATGCTTTTATCAATGATGAATAATGATGAGTTGTGATCCGTGGGTATGTTTTAATTTGTGAATAAAAGCTATGAAAAGGTGATTCTGAGTTATATTTTTCATAGGCATAGAAGGGGGAACAAAGATTTATTAATTGTTGTGAGAAAGAGATAGAAGATCGTGTGATGATTTGTTAAAGGTTCATCACGTAAATGCTCATCCCAAATGTTCATCAAAGTAAGTATTCATCACAAAATGTTCATCAAAGAAAACTCAGTTTCAAGTTCAACAGAGAATTACCAGAGGGCTAAGTAGGATTTGGAGTGTTTGGTTGTGTAGGATATTGGATATCATAACACTAGGATTGATTTAGATCTAGGCCGAATTCAAGAAAAGTTAGAGAGAGAAAGTGGGATATTCTAGTGAGAGAGACAATAGTTGTATGATTAATATGAGAAGAACATTCAACCCTTCCCATGTGTGGGAAGGGGTATATATACTTTCTATCTAGTGTGCCCCGAGTGGGCTGTGGAGCGAGCTGACAGTGGGTAAAGACCCGACCCAACTTCACAAATATTACTACGACTAAACTAATATAACTATAACTAAACTTGTATTAATAAGTCTACGAGCTAACTTAATGCTAATGATTACTCGGGGTGACCGAGTATTTCATATGAATATTTATATTCCTAACAATCTCCCCCTAAGAGAGGTCACCCCAGAAATTACAATTTGAATTCTAGCATTCTGAAAAGATTAATTTCTTTAGCTCGTATTCTTTGATTCTTCATGTTTGGTAAACTTTGTACATTTAGTCGTGATCTTGTGCGTATTGTTCCTTTGGCTTGTGTGATCTTTGAGCTTGCTTAGAGATCATCAGCCACAGTAAATCTCTTGATCATCCTTGATGTAATATTTCCTCCATGTGATTTTGTGTCCTTTGGATGCGCATGCTCACACTTTTCTGGATCATGATAACTAGCATCAGAGGTGCGGAAGTTGTGTTGTAGATCTTTCAGCTATCATGATGTCTTTAATAACGAATTGGAAGTGTGAGCATGGAGTGTGGGTTGACATGTCTCTGCTGGAATCAGGAACCACCATCACCATCTTTATATGAATCTGAAATAAGACAGTTAGCAATAAAGTTGGAAAACGAATATGGCTTTGTCATTAGTTCGGTGTGGTTGGATTAACCTTCAGTTCTGTGAAGACCGACCTGTGATCAGGTAGAATCCCCTTTAAAGAAGATTCTCCTTGACAGGAATTTCCAGCTTGTAGTAAAGACTCGTCCAACGAATTCAAATTGGAATTGTCATACAAGCATGTTCTCATACCGGAACGTCTCAAAGCAGACATCACGGTAGAGTGAATTAGTGAATTGAATACCCACTGATTGATGAGAAATTGATTAGAAAAAAAATCACTCGCGTGTCACTGGATAAACATTTTATGCAACACGACGAAGGTTTTATACATTGAATCACATTTCTGTCATAAACACTTTTGTTTGAAACTTTTCACAATCAATGTGCTCGAAACTCAGTTTGGTGAGCACATTGAAAGATTTTCCAAAAGCATCCGTCAATCCATTTCCTGGAACAAGGTTGATTCAAATGCGAATCGCCCTATTGTTTCTTTCCAGTTGTCACAAGTTTGATCCATGAAGGATCTCACATGTCACCCACCAAGAGCTTGTCTGATGTTGGCTCTAGAGGGATTTCCATCTTCATTGTGAATACTATACGTATCACTCGGATGTTCTGGCAATACCACACGGATAATGCGTAGGACTCTTAACATATATTTTCTTACTTTTCACGGTGTATGAAACAGCAAGCATATTGGAAGTGTGTCCTAATGAGATTTATTGATGATCTCTTGGATCTAGACTCAATAGTGCGTTTTGATTTAGTGATCGGAGGCTGGAGAGGACTGCCACCTTTTCAATATCATCTAACTCGGAGTGAGAGAGACGATAGACATGTATTGATCTCCGTGACAAATGAAACAATAGTCCTTTGAGGGACCTTGAGTGGCTAGAGAGGGTTGTGCAGCGTATCACTGGGTCCATGATACTTGTCTTCAATGTCAGCAATCAACTTAGTGATTCTGACAGCATATGTATTGACCCGGTTTCTGCCTAAGGTATAAGGAGGGTTTCTTTCTTTTCACCCTTTATCTTTAAATTTCTATTTCATTCTTCAACCCCTTCAGCGCTTACCGAGACTTCATCACTAGCACCTTATTGGGTTTGTTCCAGTACTAGCTCCATCTCAGTCGGCACTCTTCCCTTATTCACACTTTTCTCCTTTTTAATCATACCTAAGGACTTCTACACTAACTAGTGGATTGTCCCTGGGTAGATCCCTCCGGCACTGGCGGGATCGTGGGAACATATACCTAACCTTACCATCCTTATAACTCCAGTACAGTAAGTAAAATGGTCGGTCTTTGGTATTCTTCCACAATAGCCGTCATAAATCATTTGCTCCCCCTCAATATGTGCATCGATATACGAAAGACTTTAGCACATATGGGAGAGCCTACACATGAGTCCAAAAGATCACATTTTTTATCAGATTTTCATATTTAGATCACATTCTCTCCCTCGATCAAAAATTTCAAACCATTTGAGATTTATGATCCCAATTGATTTAAATATGTTTAGAAAATTTGAGAGAAAATGTGATCTGATTTAATATTTACTGATAATGGAATATTCTAATGCTCCCCCTCAAACTAAGAGGGAGGTAAAGCTAACACACACATCACAGAGTTATCACTACTTGATCAGTACAAAGTTTGTTATATTACAGAAGTACACAACAGCAAGAGAGGACTAATTATTACAGAGATGATATCTTCATTCGGTTCTCTGTAGAAGTCTGTAATCACCCTCTCGAACTCTTCCACCAACATAGCTCTCAAGACTGCGGAAGATCCTCCTCGTCTTCAATCGTTTGCGTATGGCACGTATGAACTCATTGTTCATCTCCAGATCTTTCTCTGTCCAGAACATGGTGTACTTCCCTAGTCTAGCTGATCTGATCTTGTACTCTTTGATTCTGTAGTCCAGTGCGTCTTCAATTTGTTGTAGAGTACCATCACTGAACTTGTGGATTTTATCAAGCCGCATGATCATCTAAATCCCGTACCTGTCTCTAAACACCACAGCCTTTGGGGATTCAAGAACCGTGAAATCTTGCCTGAATTCCATGTTTTTCGCTTCCCAACGAGGCCTTGTGAGGTTGAGCTAAGTCTGATAACTTTCAATCCCAAGCTGAAAGTCCTTTACCCGTTGTCTGATGACTAAGCCCCTGGTCCATAGATTGACAGCAGTGGCAAGAGTCTTCTTTTCGTGTGGTGGTAGGTGATGCAGCTTGCCTTGAAGGTTTAACATGTACAGATCTTCAAAGTCACTTGGATGCAGGTGTTTGAAATCTCTTTCGGCAATAACATGTTCCTTGAGATCAGCTTGGCGGAGGACGATTCTTTTCAGATAGTCATAGCCATATATTGAAAAGATTTCAACTTTGACTACACTGAGGATCTGCATGCGGGATCGTACAGCTTTGCGGTCTCTTTCAGCAGCGAATCTTTTGATGTAGAACTGCTGTCTCCTGAACCACCAGTGTGATATGCCATACGAAGCCGATATATTATACGTGTACTCTTCCTCAACCCACATCTGATCTGGCACCATTTCTTCTAACCCAATGTCTGGATAGTAGGCAGCTTTCATTTTAGTAATGGACAAGGCTTGTTTATGCTCCTTGCTGCCAAACCTGAGAAACTCTAGATCTTTGTTGAAGAAGAAGTCAGTTTGGATGGAGACCTGTCCAGGCGGACCACCCAGAGGGAGTGGTGTGCTGACATTAAAGTTGCGAATTCCCTCATCAACCTGATCAGTCAGGAGCATATGACATTCTTCCATCTGGTACTGAAGATGAACCACATCAGGATGAAATGCTTTGACAATTTTATATGCTGGCCCTTCCAAGTCCTTTGGTATTTGTTTTTCTATTCCTTGCTGCTTACAGTACCAATTTATAAAAGCTCCCATGTCTCCAGTCTGGGCCAGCAGTGAGTTCTTCGGTGGAGCCACATAGTTGGACATAATAGCTTCAGCCCAGGTGTAATCAGGGACATGTGTATCAGAAGAAGGAATGGACCAATCTGGCTCAGGTGTTGGGGATCTGTCATCTCTGGATGTCTTCCACCATGTCTGCTTCATTTCTTCAGTAACCGTGATCTCAGGAGCTGCTGACCTGTCCTCCTCGAAGAAAGATTCCCACCAGGTGTTTCCGAATTTTGGAATATGAACATTCGCGGTATCTTCATCACCTTATGAATGAGAATCTTGGTTGTCTACAGCTGATTCTTCATGCATAATACAATCTTCACGAATTGAGGAGACCGAAGGCTTGAATCTAGTGTCAACCGTCGTCCACGCAACATATCCAGTGGATGATACATTCTTTGACGAGCTTGGACCAGTAGACTGCTTTGACTGATCCTTTTCTGTAGATGATGCAGAAGGATGAGATTGTTGGTGAGCTTGTGAAGATCCTGAAGTTCCAAAAAAACCAGCAGCTCCAGATGCCCCAGATGGCGGAGGAGGTGGAGGAGGATGCGGTGGAGACCCAGGTGGTGTATTGGGCTTGTCCTGGCTCTTCTTCTTCCTTTTTCGTGTTTCAGTCAAGTCTTTCATGATTTGATCAGCGTTGTCACGGTCAATCGAGCTTTCCAATGCTTTGTATAGTTTTCTGTGATCTTCATGACCTTGGTACTGATTTGTCTCATACATACGCTGAAGAAGAATTTCCTTCATGTCAATGGTGGGAAGATCTCTTAAGCGAGTTCTCATTGGTGCTTTCATTGCCCATCTTACTGTTTCAGTAGCATGTGCATCAACCGCAGTGATTACCTTATGTTCAAGGTTGAGATTTTCCAGCTTTGACAGCCTAGTGCTGTGATTTTTTACAAATTTTGGTAGATTCAGACCTTCCAGATCAGCAATACGTTTGAGAGCTTTATCCAGTTGTGATTCAAAGCTGGTGAGGGTGGATTGAGGTGGTGAAATTAGGATCGAAGTTGTGACAGTTGCAGTTGTGGTTGTTTCATATGAGGGAGTGGATATTGTTGGTGTTGTGGTAGGTATTGGAATTGCCATTGTTCGGAGTGCTGATGTGTCTTGTTCAATGGGGACCGATACCATTGACACAACCTCTTTTTCATCATTTGACTTTTCAATCTCAGCTTCAGCATCAGTAGTATTGTCAGTAATGAACTGATCACCAAAAGTGAGGTCGTGGTCAAGGGTTTTGAGGGATGACAATGTGCCTGTTGACCCAGCCGGTTCCTCCAAGTGTGTCTGATCATCGACTTTCATTTTCAGGTTTTCTTGAACACTTGGGTATGCTGTAGATACAAACTCTTCATGCATTGATTCAATTGGAGGATCAGATGTAACTTCCTTCTCATGAGTTAGAATCTCTTTCTCAGCTTTGTCAGGTTCGGGGCCAGCTTCATCTTTAGCGTGTGCAGCATCCATTTCAGCAATTTTCTCCCCTGAGACCAGCTCATCAGATTCAGTATCACTGGAGTCTACTTTGAGTTCTAAGCTCGGAGATTTTGCAATTTCAACTTCAGATGATTCAACGGTTTTAGAGGGTTCAGATTCGCGTCTCTTAAGAATGAACTTTGTAGTAGTTGACTTGGATGCAGGAGAAGAGATATCTAAAAGTGTTTGAGCAACCTGTTCTTCTGTGACAGTCCCTTTTCCTTTTCCTTCCACTTCAGCCATCGGTTGACGTCTTCCTGTATCCGGTTCTCTGAGGATCACACCTTTAGTAGTGTGTCCCACCGTCTCTGCGTATTCTTTTGTACTAAGTTCCAGAGCCTTTTGGAGGTCATCATCCTCCTCATCAACCAACCTTCTCTGTATCTTGGCTCCTATTTTCATACTTACATCTCCCCTTTTGGGTTTCTCGGTGCGACCTGGAGCATCGTCTGTAGTTGATGCCTCCTTGCGCTTCTTGGGTTTGGGTTTGCCTTTTAGTTGCTTTGAAGACATGGATGGTTTTGGAGGAGGGGTTTCAGCATCACTAATTTGTTCACCAGCCATGAATCTCTGATGCTTGTCAACTTTCATTAAGTATTCTTGATAGTATGGAGCATTGAGTATCTCATCTGTGATAAGGTCTTCAGGAACAGCCTTCCCAAATACTTCATATTTAGATTCCTTTGCAGTGAACATAAGATTTCCAAGAAGATATTCGTCATCTGGCAATTGAAGTGGAGAATCCAATCTTGGGTGAAAGTTGTGCACACTTTGAAGATGGAAGATTATCAACTTGGTAAACCTGATGTTTGGAATCATAAGAAGGTTGACATTCTTCTTTCCTGTTTTCTGTTGTGAAAGATTGTTCTTGTCTCCAATGAATGAGTGAATGGAATGTGTGAATTCTTCCCAAATCCTCTCAGCATAATCTAGGTTGGCATGATTCAGAATTCCCCAAAGCATCTGTATCATAGGAGCTTTTAGTCTCTCAAACCCTGACGTCTTGCCCGTGAGACATAAGTTGATGATAGTTAAGATGGCCCTCCAGGGTTGGTACATGTCATATGTAATGACTGTAGAGAGAGTGTTGATGGTTTTGGGGTAACCCAGATCGTTGACAAAGTTGATGAGTTCCTCAGGTGCTGGTGGGGAAGTGAACGGTTGGTTCTCAATGACAGGTGTGATTTGAAGTGCGTCTCTGATGGTGTCTTTGGTGAGTGTGAACCATTGTTCATCAAGTTGACAACTGTAGTTTGCAGTATCCTTGTCATATCTCACAGTGTCCCAAAACTGTTGGATGTAAATGGATGGAATAGAGGAGCAGGCTGCAAATGCTCGAAAAAATTTGTCTGCTTCAGAATATCTACAGCAAGCTTGTAGATAGGGTTGTGTTGAGATTTTCCGATATCAAGATAACAGTTTCTCCTTCCTATGGCAATCCAGCGGTCATGAGGCAATATCTGATTATCTGTGCGAACCGGTGGAGGAATAGCAGGAGCTTGGGCAGCAGGTGCGTTAGTGCCAGACATTGTTACTGCACAATCACAATCACAAGAAATATCCATGTAGAAAATGTGGTGTTAGGTGCGAGACATAGATTAAGATTATGACATATGTACGCAACGGACAAAACAGAGAACCATGAATATCATGAGTGTGTGATGATCACATGATAGTGTCAACTAGGAGATTAACAAACGTTAATACATCTTATGACAGGACATAGCTCTGTAACCACGACACTTATGATCATACTTATATACCAGACAAGGCACATAGAACCCATGCTAAGCATAATGTATTTGACTTAATGAGCACAGCATAGTCAATGTAAGACATGACCCATCAAATTGCACAAACAACTCTCACACTACAAGACACAGTCTGACAATGATTCAAAAAAATAGTGAGGCAAACCGCAATGACCAAACCACAAAGGCAGGTTTATTGAAACATTGTCAAACCGCAAAAGGCAAAACGCAACAGACAAACCGCAATAGTATTGTATTCAGAAATAGTCAAACAGCAGTGACAAACAAACCGCAATAATATTAAATTCTGAAATAATCAAACCACATCAACAAGCAAACCGCAAGATTATTTTAATCGGAAATACTCAAAACGCAGTAACAGGCAAACCGCAAGAATATTAAATTCTAAAATAATCAAACCGCATCAACAAGCAAACCGCAAGATTATTTTAATCAGAAACAACAAAACCGCATTTATGAGCAAACCGCAGGAATATAATATTCTGAATTAATCAAACCGCAATAACAAGCAAACCGCAATAATATTAAATTCTGATATAGTCAAACCGCAATATTATTATATTCAAAAATAATCAAACCGCAGTAACAGGCAAACCGCAAGAATATTAAATTCTGAAATAATCAAAACGCAGCAATTGGCAAACTGCACGAATATAATATTCTATTGTACACAAACCGCAACCAAGCATAAGAACCGCCAAACCGCAGTCAAGAACGTTTGAGCAAAACGCAATCAAGAATAGTAACCATAAACCGCAGTTATGAGCGTTTAGACAACACGCAGTTAGGAAATAGTTTGGACAAAACGCATTCAAGAATTCTAGATCTAAGCTTAGTCCCAAAAGGCAGCAAACTGTAACCTAGAATATTACGAACCTTTATCTAAAACGCAATCTAGAATAGTTTTCCTAACCGCATCCAAGACTGCATACAAACCGCAACTATGAACTTTAAACCAAAGGCACAAAAACACAATCAAGAATTCAACTACATGCCTAGAACTTCACAATCCATGTAGCCAACACCCACGGCATAACAAATAAATGACTAACACGGTATATCAAGCACCAACATTAGCAATTACACAGTTCTTTGACTATTAAAAGTCACTCGTATTTCGAGAAATCAAGGTAATGCACAAATTAGATGGGGAGACCAATTAACCACTCAACAAGGCAACAATGACATATTTCAGACAAATCCCATCAATTTAAACACAAGATTAATCACAAACCTAGGAGAAGATGGTGATTCGAGCTGCGACCCTAATTAAAAAAATGATTAAAGTGAGTTTCATGCTATGATGACTAATATAATGTTACATTACATGGTTTAGAATGTGGGACAAACGTTACCTAGGCAAGAAATCACTCATAGAATCAAGATCAGTCAAATCGAGGGTTTTTGCGTTTTGCGTTTGAGAGAGAGAAGGAGACAAGGTTTGACCAGATTTTGATTTGACCAAGACAAACCACAGTGAATCTAAATCCTAAACCTAAACTTTCAGTAATTGGCAATATTGGTCCCTGTCTTTCCTAAATTGGATTTTAACATTCAATAAGGCAAGAATGGTCCTCCAATTTTATATAGGCCTAGGAATCAATTATTGCAATTATTGCATGTAAGTCCCTATACTAGCATATAAAAGACATATGGCCCTTTTTGAAGTTAACAGCCCTAGAGCAACAATCTTCTCAAACTAAACCCCTGATTGAAACACGTCATTTCTCCATAGATTAACTTAATGCATTGTGGATGCCCTGATGATTGCCACAAATTACTCTCCCCCTCAATCAATGACCCGTGTCAGTTGGAGTCGTTGATTGAGTAACAATTTATGTAATCATAATTCCAATTGATTTTTCAAACGCATGTAACCACTATATAAAACCCAAATTCTTTCCAGAAGAATCATAGACTAGAAAGAGTTTGAGATCTGCAGAAGATTTCCCTTCAAATGCAAGAAATAATGTACCGACACGTACATTAAATCAGAGAAACATGGATATAAAGTAATCCATGCCCAGGTGAACATCACCTAGTTGGAGGAACAGCCGTCTTTTTGGCGACATGCTTTCCCCATATTAATGCACGGGTTACAATCTGAAGAAACTGCAAGCCGAAAAGACATGTTTTAACCATTTAGTATAACTTCTGCTCGAGCTTCATTTAAAGTCTCGTGTCATTATTGAATGACATTTCTAGGACCGTAAATGTTATCGATAAACAGAAGACATGCCAAGAGAAACTATTTTTGGTATTTTTGAGTTTTTCAGATTTTTATGGATTTTTATGGTTTTATGACTATCTATATACACATTAGATTTATACATCTCTATTCTATATTTTGATTTAAGATATATACAAGGATACATGAAGAATAACCATCGATATTCTTCCCAAGATAGACTGTTGCAATACGAGTTCTGAGCTGATTTGTTCAGAAATCATTTGCACGAACATCACTGTTGAGTTTTCTGAACCCCCAAATTTGGAGATTTCAGTCCTTTTGGTCGCCACACTCTGAGTTTTTCCTTGAAGGAAATGGTAGATGTACCTGCACTTAAGTAAGGATTCCCTGCACTAACATGACGATTTTGCTCACATTTATATGGGTTAGTGACATTGGTATCCCAACCTTTTGGAGTTTCACAATCATTCTTGGTAGTTGATGAACTCAAATAAGTATATTTTATTACCATCATTTATCCTATTTATTTGACTTGTTTTATTATATTATCTGTGAGAATTGATACGTTAATGTTTACTTTTGTAATTCTCAGGTAAAAACAAGTACTATGTGAAACTTGGCGATTTTGGACTAATTATGGAGCAAAACAAGCAAGAAGTTAAAGAGTCTACTGAAATGTACAAGATCAAGACCATTCTGCTCCAGATACGTCGCATCCTACTTATTATATACGGCGCATCACTATCAAGATTTCAAAAGTTATAATCCAAGACGGCAAAGGACATGCGCCGCATACAAGAATGGAGTTACGCCGCATCTTCTGACAGTGTACGAATATTCCTGAATATATTAATCTTGGACCCCACGCGAAGTTAAGTCAATGCGCCTCATCTACTTATTCAATGCGCCGCATCTAATCCTCAGACAGAAACTATAAATACCCCAAAGTCAGACGAATTTATGGGTTCGTGCAATATACCAAGTACGAGACAGAAGAAACCCTAGGCCGAATTCAGACGAAGTAGCAGCACAAGACACACCCTAAACGAAGATACAAGAGCTGTAAGAAGGTCCTGCATGTATTCAATTCATTAAGTAGTTTTGTTTTATTGTATTAGTACACTTTATTTCATCAGGATTGATGGGCCGATTCCATGTGACTACGGAAAACCATGGGCACCCCTTAAAATTGCTTTCCCATTAATTAAAGTTTATATGTTGATGTCTTTGGTGACTTTTATTAGTGCATTGATAACCTCTGTGTCTAGCTGAGCATTGATCGGGTCGCCATGCCTCTGTCCTCGCCTATTTATTTTATCGCCTATGCATTCTATCGTCTGTAGAAAAGTAGAAAGAAAGGGTAAGTAGGATAGACATAAGTAATCATTAAGGGTTTACTCGCCGATAAGATTAGAGCCAACGAGAAAGGGTTAATTACATACACTTCATATAAAACTAGCAATAAAACAAGTGACAAGCTACTTAATTATCAGGACAGGTCTTCTTATTGTCTCAAGTATTTATCTGTGTACGTGTGTGCTAATCGCTAATTCGTGCCTATTAGTTTAGTTTATATTTAATCATAACCAAACCGTGCCAGTCTCTCAGGCTGAAACCCCCTTGCGTTAGATTAGTTGTATAGCTAACTTAAGATATTAAAATACTGATTAGAATAACTAGATAATACGTTCCACTCTTAGTGATCGACACTCTACTTACCATTATATTCATACTGACCGGGTACACTGCTCGTTAAAGTGTGTGTTATTGATAAGTCGGCTAAATATAAATTTAAAACTTGAATACTGCTAAAACCACAACGACATACCGTGGGTATAAAAATTAGAGCATAACAAGCACACGCATCAAGTTTTTGGCGCCGTTTTCGGGGAGTGAATTGTTATTATCTGTTAATTTGATTAGTATTTTAATTAGGTTTTAATTTTTTTAATTCTAACCGCTAACTCTGTTGTATATTAGTTAATTTGCATTCATTGTATTATTTGCATATTTTCTGTTTTTGTGTGTTTTTATTTTCGTTTGTTTTTATTTTTCTGTTTTTCTGTATACTGCTATCGTTGTACTGTGCTAATTCAAACGATACGGCGCATCTGTTTTCACAGATACGGCGTATTGCGTTTAATTTTTATAAAATACAACGCGTTTAATAAATTCGAGTACGGCGCATCTTTCCCCAAGATACGGCGTATTCTGTTTTTAATAAGAAATTTTTCTAAACGATAACGCTATACGACGCATCTGTTTTTGCAGATACGGCGTATCTATTATTTAAATTAAAAACAGTTTTCGAATTATTAAACAGATACGACGCATCGATTTTTATCGATACGGCGCATCTTCTGAATCAAAAATCTTGTATTTTGAAACGTAACGAAAATACGGCGCATTAACTTTTGTTAATACGACGCATTCAATTTTGATAAATATAATTGATTTTTGATAATTTAACTGATACGGCGCATTCTAGATTATAAGCGGCGTATCTATTTTCTGAATAAAAGTCTGATTAAATTTTAACGATTATAAGATACGGCGTATCCAACTTTCTGGATACGGCGCATCATCTGCAGATATCAGCAACTTTTATTTTTCTTATTCCCGAACGGAAAATATTCTAACCTTTACACTTGGAAGCTTTTACTTTGAAATCTACCTGTCCTTAATTTTCAGGAACAATGTTCGATATTTTCCCCAACTGGTTCGGAAGACCCCAAAGAAACCTTACCATGGAAGAGTTTGCACTACAAATCGCTCAAACAAATGAAAAAGAACATCATGAAGCAAGAAACTTTATTAATGAATTCAAAGGCAGTCATGAGCTGTTACTAAAGGAACAAAACAACATGATTTATGGATTGGCAATTGAAGTGCACCAATTGTCAATGGTGCTTAACAAGATTCTTTTGGTAAAGCAAGATTTGAAAGGGATTACAACTAGAGGCGGAAAGTCAACCTTTCAAATCGGAGAGACACCCGAGGATGACAGTACAAACAAGATTTCCCCTGAATCTTTATCATCTGAGCAAGAGCAACCAAAAGAGACTAATCCAGAACCTGTAATTAGAGAAGAACCTTCTGTTGAACCTAAACGATCAACACTACCTTTCCCACATAGGGTAAGGAAGGAGAAAGAAGATGCCTATCAAAAGAAGTTCTTGGAAAATCTCAAGCAGCTGCAGCTAAGCTTACCATTTATGGAAGCCCTAGTGCAAATGCCAAAATACGCTAAATATCTGAAGAGCTTACTTACAAACAAGTCCAAACTTGAAGAGGCTTGCACTGTAACAATGGGGGAAAGAAGCTCAGCAGCATTGCTCAACAAACTTCCATCTAAGGAAAAAGATCCAGGGAGTTTCACTATTCCTTGTCAAATTAAAAATTTACATATTGGAAATGCTTTAGCCGACCTAGGAGCTAGTATAAGTCTTATGCCCTCTTCTATGTATGAAAATTTAGGCCTTGGTGAGCCAAAACCTACTAGGATGTGCTTAGAGCTAGCTGATAGGTCCATACAATACCCATTAGGAATAGCTGAATATAAATTAATAAAAGTTGATAAATTTGAATTACCTATTGACTTTGTTATCCTCGATATGCCCGAAAATTCTAGAACTCCTATAATATTAGGACGACCATTTTTAGCCACTGCTAGGGCCATGATTGATGTTTTTAATAAAAAGATAACTCTTACCATAGGAAAAGATGAGGTTGAATTTAATATGGAACAATCTATGAGTAAAAATAATTCTGAAGACGATGAATGCTATAATATCGATGTTTCTGATGACACGATTAATCAATTTACTCAGAAATTGTTAAAAAGTAATTTGCTTGATTCTTTTCTGCTTAAAAATTTAGAAAACACAATTGCTATAGAAGATCAAGTTGATGAAAATACTATTGATAATTATTTCGCTGTTGATTCCGCTGTTTGTAACGCCATACGGCGCATCGGAAATTTCGATGCGGCGCATTTATCTGATGACAGCAACGAAATAATAAAAGAACAAGTTTATTCCGCTAGTGCTAATGAAATTGATGATGTTAAACCTGTGCTTAAGGATCTCCCTTCTACTTTGGAATATGCCTATTTGAATGGGAACACTAATTCGCCCGTTATTATTGCATCTGACTTAACGCCAAAAGAAAAAGAATCCCTTTTGCAGGTACTATATAAACGAAGAGGAGCATTAGCGTGGAGTATGTCTGATATTAAGGGAATTAGCCCGTTATTCTGTACACATAAAATCCTCATGGAAGATGAATTCAAACCAACCATCCAACCCCAAAGGCGTTTGAATCCAAAAGTCCAGGACGTGGTGAAAAATGAAATTGTGAAATTACTTGACTCCGGACTTATCTACCCAATTTTCGACAGCTCGTGGGTCAGCCCTATCCACGTTGTACCAAAAAAGGGAGGAATGACGGTAGTACTCAATGACGACAATGAGCTAATCCCTTCAAGAACTGTTACTGGATGGAGAGTTTGCATCGACTACCGCAAACTCAATGATGCTACGCGAAAAGATCACTTCCCTCTTCCATTTATTGATCAAATGTTAGAAAGACTATCAGGACATGATTATTATTGTTTTTTAGATGGTTTTTCAGGTTTCTTCCAAATACCCATTGCCCCCGAGGATCAAGAGAAGACGACTTTCACCTGCCCTTATGGAACCTTCGCCTATAGGAGAATGCCGTTCGGACTATGCAACGCCCCTGCTACTTTCCAACGTTGTATGACGGCTATCTTCCATGATATGGTAGAAGACTTTATGGAAGTCTTCATGGACGACTTCTCGGTGTTCGGTAACTCATTTAGTGATTGTCTCTTTAAACTTGATAAAATGCTTGCTAGGTGTGAAGAAACTAACCTTGTTCTTAATTGGGAAAAATGTCATTTTATGGTTAGAGAGGGAATTGTGTTAGGACATAAGATTTCTGGGAAAGGTATAGAAGTCGACAAAGCTAAAATTGATGTAATTGCCAAACTACCTTACCCCACTAATGTAAAAGGTGTTAGAAGTTTTTTAGGGCATGCTGGATTTTATCGTAGGTTCATAAAGGATTTTTCAATGATATCTAGGCCTATGACCCAATTATTGCTAAAAGATGCGAAGTTTGATTTTTCTGAAGATTGCAAAAAGGCATTTAATATACTTAAAGAAAAACTAACTTCTGCACCTATTATAATTTCGCCGGATTGGAATCTGCCTTTTGAACTAATGTGTGATGCTAGTGATTATGCTGTTGGAGCTGTACTTGGCCAAAAGATAGAAAAGAAATTTAAGCCAATTTATTATGCTAGCAAAACATTAAATAATGCCCAAGAACATTACACCACCACGGAAAAAGAACTTTTAGCAGTAGTTTTTGCATTCGATAAATTTAGGTCATATCTTATATTGTCAAAAACTATGGTTTACACTGACCATTCTGCTTTGAAGTATTTGTTCAATAAACAGGATGCCAAGCCAAGGCTTATTAGGTGGGTTTTATTGCTCCAAGGATTCGATATTGAAATTAAAGATAAAAAGGGTGCCGAGAATCTAGCTGCTAACCACTTATCTAGACTTGAAAACCCTGATATGGAGGTGCTTGATGAAAGGGAAATCGCTGATGACTTTCCTGATGAACACCTTATGATGGTAAGAATTAAGAGCAATAATAATGGACCATGGTATGTTGACTTTATAAACTTTATTGTTGCAAATGAAATTCCAAAAGGGCTAACATCCGACGAGAAAAAAGATTTCTAAATCTCGCTAGTGAGTATATTTGGGATGAACCTTATGCCTTTAAATTATGTCCTGACAATATTATACGAAGATGCGTAGATGGTGATGACATCCCAGCAATATTGGCACATTGCCATTCGGGGCCGACGGGGGGACATCACGGTGCAGTTATTACAAGAAGAAAAATCCTTGATGCAGGATTTTATTAGCCCACTATGTTGGATGATGCAAAAGATTATATAAAAAGGATGTGATGCGTGTCAACGATCCGGGAATATAACATCAAGAAACGAAATGCCGCAAAACTATATCCATGTATGTGAAGTTTTCGACATATGGGGATTGGACTTCATGGGACCGTTTCTTGAATCTAAAGGTAATAAGTATATTTTGGTTGCTGTTGATTACGTATCAAAATGGGTCGAAGCGCAAGCATTACCAACAAACGACAGCAAGGTAGTACTTAAATTTTTGCAAAGTTTGTTCGCTAGGTTTGGAGTTCCTAAAGCATTGATTAGTGATAGGGGAACACACTTTTGTAATCACCATCTGGGAAGAGCCTTGCAAAAATATGGAGTGTATCATAGGGTTTCCACTGCATACCACCCTCAATCCAATGGGCAAACTGAAGTAACCAATAGGGCTATAAAGCGAATTCTTGAAAAAACGACTGGATATAATCCGAAAGGGTGGTCTGACAAGTTAAATGATGCTTTATGGGCATTTCGTACAGCCTATAAGACACCAACAGGATGCACCCCATTTCGTCTTGTATACGGAAAAGCATGCCACCTACCGGTCGAAATAGAACAAAGTGCATATTGGGCTTTGACGAAATGTAACATGGATATTGGAGCTGCAACGAAGAACCGTTTCATGGAACTTAATGAACTCTATGAACTAAGAGATGAAGCCTACAGAAATACTAAGATCTACAAAGAGAGAACTAAAAGATGGCATAACTCGAGGTTACATGGGGATAAAACGTTTACTATTGGAGAGAAAGTGCTGTTGTTCAATTCTCGATTAAAGATGTATCCTGGTAAACTTAAATCAAAATGGACGGGTCCGTTCGTTGTCGAGAAAGTGTATCCGTACGGGACTATTGAATTATGCGATAAAAATGGTTATATATTCAAGGTAAACGGGCAACGAGTAAAGAAATACTTTGATAATAAGATTGAGGATACTGAGAACGAGGTGGTGGAGTTTGAACCCGAAGTATTGAAATAAAGAGCTGAACGTGAGTCTAACTTGAAGACTCTGAAATAAAGAGAAGTGCTGACCGGGAGACAACCCGGAAATTTTTTTACTATTCTGTTCTGTGTCGAGTCAGTCAGGCCCGCAGAAGATACGGCGCATCTCAATCCTTAGATGCGACGCATCTCCTGCACTGGTCATATCTTACTTTATTTTCTGCATTTTTATTTTTGAATTTAAAACTTTCTGTCAGTATTTTAATGCGGCGCATCCCTGGTTAAGGATACGACGCATCTTTTATTCTGATTCGTACTTATTCCAGGCTCGATACGGCGTATCTTCTTCCATAAGATACGGCGTATTGACTGACCTGATGATTTTAAATTTAATTTTTTAAGTTTTATTTTTACTAACTACTAATGTATTATGCAAGTTTGAACTTTCTTAACTCAGGTGTGTTTAAGTCTTGATGGTATTATAGATTCCTGCATTTCCTGTTGATACATCAGATATGAAGCTTAAACGTTCTCATCCACAAAAAAGTTGATTTTTGCTCTTATACAAATGGAGGATCATACCGAGCAAATCTCAGGGGAGTTTTTCTGTTCTAATTCTTTTATTTTCTAGTTTTTAACCTTTGATACAAACAACGAGGACGTTGTTTAACTTAAGTGGGGGAATTGGAGAATTAGAACACTTACTTGTCCTAAACATTTTCAAAATATGCTTAAAATGCGCTTAATATATCAAAATTAAAAATTTTTAGCATGATTTTGTTTAAAGTCTAAATTACATAGCTGCACACATAACATTATTTTCAAAAATTGTGAACTTTTCAAAATTCACAAATCTATGAGTGTGCCGGTGACTTGTAAACTTTAGAACTTGGCTTGTATACTATTCGAGACCACCATAATAAGTATTATCTATATAATTGGAATGACTTGTCTAAATTGGTAAATTTCTAGGATTACACCCAAATAACCTTTATATGTTATGTGATATTAACTAACTACACTGGTTAGTTAACCCCCGTATAAACCTTTTGTTACTCTCACTTTTAGAGTAAGATACCCCTAGAAAAACACTCAGAGCCATTCCTTTCGTTTCTTACACCTTTGTTATAATGTTTCGTTACACCCTTACACCTTAGCCTACCCTGTAGATTAAAATCCATGGTTGGTTAATTGCTTTAGGCAAAGTGTGTTTCCTTACATTACCTGTGTTCGCGTGCGTAATTCATTATCTACGGTTAGGTCGGGAAATTGCACAATGCAATTGGAGTGAAAGTAAATATTGTATATCTTTGAGTCTTGTTTTTTGTGTGTTTACTACTTTCACTATTACCGTTATTTCTGAAGTCATGAAAAGTATGGAAAAATTATCCAGAGTTATCGTTATAGTGATGTGGTGAAATTTTACACATCTATGTTTATGTTTCAAGTAAAAAAAAAAAAAAAAAAAAAAAAAAAAAAAAAAAAAAAATCGAAAAAATGAGAAAAGAAAAAGAAAGAAAAAGTTGGATGTTTGTTTAAACAACTTATGTAAAGTTTTGTATTAAGTGGTCGATATCATCACTAGTTGTTGTATATTATATTTATGGATTGAATGGGAGTTGGCCGTTATGGAACGCCAACTAAGGTTATTCTTTGATTGAGATCTTGTTGAGTATAATTCGTGTCTACCTAAAGCGTGTGTTTCAAGTGTTAAAGCGTGAGTTATTCAATGATATGAGTCTTATTCATGGGATGGTTGGGATAGTAATTTACCACACTTAGGATTTTAATTTATCTGTTTTGTTTATTTTTCATTTTACACCAATTTATATCCCAAATATTATCCATACCCTATATTATTCTTTATCCAAACCTTTGATTTATTGAGATTAGGGATTTGAGCAATCTTAAGTATCGTAGTCATGGATTCGGCTATGTATTTATGATTTTGTCGCCCTTTTTGATATAATATTATTGGTAAAGATTACTTGGTCCTATCTTCAGCCTATTCGAGTTAAGGATTTGAGCAATTGCAAGTATCGTGTTCGTGGATTCGATCATGTATTTGTGATTTTGTCGCCTTTTCTGGAATTTGAGATCGATAGAGATTAAGAAGAATTATTAACCCTTAACCTACAAACCCTTTTTACCGCTTTAGACTTGTTATTCATTGGCTTTAGTGGGGGAGATGCGTATACTTCCCAAGCTTATGATAGAATATTCGTCACGACTGGACAGTTAAACGATTAGATTTGCTTTTATCAAAATATTTTATTTTATTTCTAATTCGTTAAGTGTTTGGTTGTGTGATTATGACAAAACAAATACATGCTTAAATATAAAAATAAATCCTAATATCTTTTAGGATACATTTTCATAAGAATTATTCTAAGGTTTACTTGGGGACAAGTAAAGTTCAAGTGGGGGGATATTTGATGAACTCAAATAAGTACATTTTATTACCATCATTTATCCTATTTATTTGACTTGTTTTATTATATTATCTGTGAGAATTGATACGTTAATGTTTACTTTTGTAATTCTCAGGTAAAAACAAGTACTATGTGAAACTTGGCGATTTTGGACTAATTATGGAGCAAAACAAGCAAGAAGTTAAGAGTCTACTGAAATGTACAAGATCAAGACCATTCTGCTCCAGATACGCCGCATCCTACTTATTATATACGGCGCATCACTATCAAGATTTCACAAGTTATAATCCAAGACGGCAAAGGACATGCGCCGCATACAAGAATGGAGTTACGCCGCATCTTCTGGCGGTGTACGAATATTCCTGAATATATTAATCTTGGACCCCACGCGAAGTTAAGTCAATGCGCCGCATCTAACCCTCAGACAGAAACTATAAATACCCCAAAGTCAGACGAATTTATAGGTTCGTGCAATATACCAAGTACGAGACAGAAGAAACCCTAGGCCGAATTCAGACGAAGTAGCAGCACAAGACACACCCTAAACGAAGATACAAGAGCTGTAAGAAGGTCCTGCATGTATTCAATTCATTAAGTAGTTTTGTTTTATTGTATTAGTACACTTTAATTCATCAGGATTGATGGGCCGATTCCATGTGACTACGGAAAACCATGGGCACCCCTTAAAATTGCTTTCCCATTAATTAAAGTTTATATGTTGATGTCTTTGGTGACTTTTATTAGTGCATTGATAACCTCTGTGTCTAGCTGAGCATTGATCGGGTCGCCATGCCTCTGTCCTCGCCTATTTATTTTATCGCCTATGCATTCTATCGTCTGTAGAAAAGTAGGAAGAAAGGGTAAGTAGGATAGACATAAGTAATCATTAAGGGTTTACTCGCCGATAAGATTAGAGCTAACGAGAAAGGGTTAATTACATACACTTCATATAAAACTAGCAATAAAATAAGTGACAAGCTACTTAATTATCAGGACAGGTCTTCTTATTGTCTCAAGTATTTATCTGTGTACGTGTGTGCTAATCGCTAATTCGTGCCTATTAGTTTAGTTTATATTTAATCATAACCAAACCGTGCCAGTCTCTCAGGCTGAAACCCCCTTGCGTTAGATTAGTTGTAAAGCTAACTTAAGATATTAAAATACTGATTAGAATAACTAGATAATACGTTCCACTCTTAGTGATCAACACTCTACTTACCATTATATTCATACTGACCGGGTACACTGCTCGTTAAAGTGTGTGTTATTGATAAGTCGGCTAAATATAAATTTAAAACTTGAATACTGCTAAAACCACAATGACATACCGTGGGTATAAAAATTAGAGCATAACAAGCACACGCATCAGTAGTGCTGTCTGTATTAATAGGTATCCATCTAAGTCCAACCATCTTAAAAATTATACCCGTCGGTAACCACCTAAGGCAAGAACTCGGAGTATTAGATTTCTTATACCCCTTAGAATGCTTGTTGGGAGAATCTTTTAGTCCTACAGCAATTTGCCCACTAGGTTTCTGAGCATGACTCTTTGGTCCTACGGGCCTGTTGTGGCTTCTATTCTTAGGGGATCGAACCTTAGAGTGAGCATTAACTTCCATAGTCTTAGACTTATGAGATTCAGCCTTAGAGCGACCACTAACTATCTGAACATTTGGTCTAGATTGTGAAGTGACTGGTTTTGACAAAACTTGTTTCACATCAACTTGGGTTGCACACCTCAGGTTAGAAGATTTTGGTCGTTCAGATCTAAACGCATTTGGTTGTCTAACCACTGTTCGGTTTCTAAGAGGTTGTGAAACTGGCGTTCCCAAGATTGATGGTTTTGCAAACTTAGTATTCACACTATTTCCAGTTAATTTCCTCAATTCGTTCTTAAGGGCAGTGATTGTGAAACCTTTCTCTTGAATTTGAGCTTTGAATTCATCAATTTTGGCAATCAAAGAGGTCGTCTGTTCTATAAACTTAGATTTCGTTTCTTTGATTGAATCACAAAAGTCTCATTTTCAGTAATTAATTTAGCCACTTTATTATCATGTTTAGCCTTAACTTCATTGCACATGTCACACATCTCAGCCAAACTATTTTTTCAGGTTTTTGATCGTCAAGTTTTTGGCTTCTAGCTGAGCTTTCAAATCATTTATCATGAAGAATTCACGGAATTCAGGGAGTTCCAGATTTTTACATGGTAGGTTAGTTTGAAATCTTTCTTCCTTTTGTTGCATTGGGATTTCAAGAGAAATGCAATGTTTTTCTAGCTGTAAAAATCTGTTTGAAAGCTCATTATAAACTTCCTTTTCAACCATATCATTTGATTTGGAAAGCTCAGCCGTAAGCAAAGACCGTGACGCATCATCTTGTTCAGCATCCAGATCAATTTGTCCCCCCTTATGACTCATATTTGTTGAATCAAAGGTGATATTGCTATCAGTCTTTTCCATCAGATATGTGTCATAAGTAGGTTTAATTTGATCAGTATGTTGTTGTTCATTAGAAAGAACATTATCTTGCTCAGACAGATGTACCTCAGCAGACAGTACTTGGTGATTTTCTGGTTTGAGAACTGCATCCACACACAGTGTGATATCAGCTCCTGAGCTGTTACTATCATCATGCTTGTCTGATTCTGTCGCATTTCCCATATGTTGAGCCCTTTCATTAATGAACCCCTTAACATTACTCATAAGTTGGAGTAATGTCCTTCTGAACACGTCAACCTCAGTTCCAGTGTAATTAGCAAAATACTTTTTCATCATTTGACTGTCATAATCATAATCCTCAGTGTATTGCGAATCAATGAACACCTGGAGTTGGTTGTTGATCACACAAAGAGCAGCCATGGATCTACCTTCGAAAAATTCTCCTTTGTCAAGTTGTCATTCAAGTTGATCTATTCGTTCAAGTTGATCTAAGTATAGAATCATTTTAATTGTGAAGTCCTGAACATCTTGACCAAAGAGTGTTGCGAAAGCCCGTTTGTAACCTCCCAAGTACCCAGGTTGTTCATACAGAACCTTGAGATGTGAATGAAGCAGTCGAAAGCATTCAATGCGACTTTCCTTTTCATTAGTCAACATTAGTGGCTGAGGACATTCTTTCTCGTGAGAATTCGAGCATGACAATTCCATATTAGCATTATCAGAATCACACACGTTTATTTGATGTGCAGGATCGGAAGTCACATGCTTATCATTCGTGTCGTACAATTTGAGTACCTCAGATATGAAAGAGTCTGAATTGGTAGGCATTGTGAAACACGTGCACGGGATTTTACAAGTCTATGATTTAAACCGAGAAATCGTTTCTTTTGCGGAGTTTTACAAAATCAAGAAGAAACCGTGAGATAATGAAAAATTGGATGTGTTATGATAATTGTTGGATCGTTACAATGATTAGTGATTGTATGTTAAAAGTGATGATTGTTTGTAGGATTAGGTGAATTGTAGTATCGTTGTGATATGAGTAGGTTATGCTGGGTTTACGTGGTGGATTGGACAAGTCACAGTCAATAATCAAAGATCAAAACTCAATGAAGAAGTTTGATCAAAACTCAGTCGAAGTTTGAGTTAAACCTCAACCAGGATATGACAAACCCCAGTGTAGATTATCAAACCACAATGGTCAAACCGCAGTCCCCAAACCACAATGGTCAAAACTTAGGACGATTTGGTCAGACCGCAACCAGTACCCGACAGATCAGTCTCAATCAAACCGCAGATGTAGTCAAACCGCAAGACTTTTTGGTCAAACCGCAGCCGGTACCAGACAAAACTGTCGCTATCAAACCGCAGACGAGGTCAAACCGCAAGACCGTTTGGTCAAACCGCAACAGGAACCCGAAAAACCAGTCACTATCAAACCGCAGACGACAAACCGCAAGTCACTGTCACCTCAGTGTCAAACCGCAGTGAAGAAACTAAAACCGAGAGTCAAACCGCAGTGTCAATATTTCACCTAAAATCACCTAAAAATCACCCTTTTGAACGTTTTTCTTGGATTCTTTTTAACTACTTGATCTAGGAGGGTTATAACACTAATAAAACACTAACTTTAACACTACAAACGTGAGAATTAAAGTAGAGCCAAGAGTAAGACCATAAACCTTCCAAGAACCAAACTTTTGATCTAACTTATCCAAGGAAACGCACATACAATCGAATTAATCAAACCATGAGCTCTGATACCAATTGTGGGATATTGGATATCATAACACTAAGATTGATTTAGATCTAGGCCGAATTCAAGAAAAGTTAGAGAGAGAAAGTGGGATATTCTAGTGAGAGAAACAATAGTTGTATGATTAATATGAGAAGAACATCCAACCCTTCCCATGTGTGGGAAGGGGTATATATACTTTCTATATAGTGTCCCCCGAGTGGGCTGTGGAGCGAGCTGACAGTGGGTAAAGACCCGACCCAAGTCCACAAATATTACTACGACTAAACTAATATAACTATAACTAAACTTGTATTAATAAGTCTACGAGCTAACTTAATGCTAATGATTACTCGGGGTGACCGAGTCTTTTATATGAATATTTATATTCCTAACAGGTTGTGAAGAAAGCGATTTTGAAGGTGTTGTTTGAGGATGTCAGTGTTGTGATTTTGGTTTTCTTTGAGATGTTGTCTTCAGTAGGCCTAGAAGCTTGTTAAATTCATCAAAAGAATGTTTATTATGTTCATTATTCCATGTTCATTGATATGAAATGTTTGTAGTTTTTTATGTTATTAATCTATGTTCATGATGCGGCGGTTGTAACCTTTGCAAAAGGTTTTACAATCCTCCTAGGCAGTGTTCCTAACCGTTGTAGTGTAGTATAGGTAAGTCCGGGGGATTGATCGTTCTCTAGGGGAATAGTCTCGCAATAGTTGTAGAAAGGTCAAGATGTATGACGAGATAGGTCTAGAGGTGAGGGATGATTCTTTTTGTATTTTTATATTTTATGAAAAGCAATTAAAAATCTCGGTTTTGAAGGAATGGGCGGAATTAGTTGTTAATCAACTAACCCAAAAACTAATTATAAAACTAAAATAAATAAAAATAAACTGAAAAAGTAAAGTGGTGGTAACTCTTATGATAGGAAAAACGTGTTCACTTACAATTAATTACTCCCGAGTTATCTCCTACTCATTTGTTGAATTGTCATGTCTTTGTCTTAGTTGAAGCGTTGTATTCCTTAATATTGGTCGTGGGGAGGTGCCGAAGTCCCCAACTCTATGAATCTTAGTTTCCCCTAAATCACTTAAAGTCTATTAAGTTTTCTAGTATCTACAAGCCGCAATTCACGCAATAAATACAACGAGAAAAACCAATAGTGCACTCTACGGTTGCGTTTTCTAAGACGTTCAAGCTAGTTACATATAAGAGGTCGGCCAGTTTTCTTAGCCTAACGCGAGATAATCAACTAAAAAAGAGACAACAAATGAATATTCAATAACTAGGTTTCACTAGATCTAAGCAAACACAAATAAACTTAAGCTAGCATGTTAGATAGAAGAAAAGATAAACAAGTAATCAAACAACACATATACATATTGAATGATTAAACGAATAACTTATCTTCAATTGAACATGGATGAAAAAGACTGAAAAAGCCCTACAAAAGCTGTGAAAATCGTCTAGGGTTTTATCCTCCAAAGTGTTACACATTACAATGGAAAATTGTGAAAGTATATATAGATTTACAAGCCTGACGGCGTCACCTTATAGGTAGTGACGCCGTCAGCTCGCCGTGTTTAGGGTTTCGTCTTGTGTAAGTCGCCGTTCTGACGGCGTCAGGGATATCATGAGGCCGTCACTTGTTAATTCTTCTGGGCCGACTCTTGTTAGCTTAAAACGTGACTCCCATCTCCAATTTGAACCTGACGGCGTCAGGTTGTAGAACCTTCAAATTCCTCTGAAACGTCACTTGATAAACTTGAACCAAAAATCCAGCTTCATAAACAAGGGACGGCGTCACGTTGTAGTGCGTGACGCCGTCAGATCTCCAAGTCTGACAGGTTTTTCGCGACTTCGTCGTTTTCTTCACTTTTTCGTCCAAATACGTCCAAAAAGTGTCGATTTCCAGATTTCTTGTCCCAAGTACCTAAAATACAAAAAGAAACGATTTGAGGCAATATTTGATCATATTTATACGATTTTGGGCTTAAATGACCCCTTAAAAAGGTACCAAATTAATCCTTATCAGTTAATCAATAAAAAATGTTCATTAGTTTTTTTTTAATCTTTATCAACATAAGTTCGTCAATACGAAATGTTTATCAATATTCTACCCATAGTTCATCAATAATGAATCTAAGTTCAACAATATGAAATGTTCATCAATACTCTGTCCATAAGTTTATCAATGAATGTTCATCAATCATTATCTGAATGTTCATCAATCATGGTTCGAATATTCATCGAATCAATAAAAGTTTACCTTATTGTTCGAGCCCAAAACCCGTTTGAGTATATAAGCTTGACCATAATAAGCATGTGTTTGAAAATCTTTTATGATTGATTAGTCACTGGAAAATAAGTTAGAAGTCAAACTATAAGTCAAGTGTTAAGTAAAATATATTGTGACTTATTTTAAAACTTAAAACACAATACGAATTTATGCCAAAGCCTCGTGCGTACACGACGATATATGAATAGCTAACAGTAAAACTATAGAATAATGTATGCAATTCATTGTGCATGTAAGATGTAACACCCCCAAAATCTGGTTTAGCAGAAGCATACATGTTTGGGTGCTACTAAATTGGTAATCACAACACACAGATATAGAGAACGGATTATCAAATCCGTTTTAAAACAGTTTACATTATCAAATCCAAATTGTTTTACAACAAGTTCAGTTTAAAGAAAATAAGCCCATAAAACATGTCGGTCCCAATAAAACGTTTCAGTTTTTGTGTGAAAATACTTCAGAGTAATTATGACCGATGCCATGCCATGCCTTCAACAATATCATACTCAAACACCTAAGAAAAACATGCTAAAAGGTCAGCTAACGCTGGTGAGTTCATAGGTTTACATTAAATAAGCACAGATGGACCACAACAAATATCAACAGGTACACACTAACTATATGCTAACACTAAGTTCATATAACCGAAGCTACGACAGTTCAGTATGCCAGATTGGCATATAATAATAATAAAGGGGGCCAAGCGAGTGTTTATACCAATAACTCGGCAATTCCGACATGGTATACGCTTGCATTGACCCGTCTGGTCAACCAAACGGGGGAGTCACCCCCCATAGATCTATCTATAACATTCGTGCTTCCTGCAGGAACTGACGGTTCATGATAGTGGGCATAGTGAGATCGTACATACTTAGGTTATCCGCATACTAGTGTGTAAAAACAAAAGTTCAGTTTTAGGTCCATGAAAACAATTTTGCATGTTTCTCACCCCAAGGTTTATAAAACAGTTCATATAAAAATGGGCTATAAACTCACCTCAAATAGTAGCAATCTGCTAGCAAAAACAATCAAAAGGTATAGTGCAACCGCTCCGACACGCGACCTAGATCAGTATGGTAAGTCTTATTGTACAACTCGTGTTTTAAACGTATTGACTCATTTGAAGAGTTTACAAGTTTTTAAGTGTTCGTATATTTCTTGTTTGCTGTGTGGTAAAGTATGTTTCAAAAGTGGTTTATCGTTTAAGACTCTTTAGTAATGGCTCTGATGAAAGTGTAAGGTGAATTAACGTGTAACGGAGACATCCGTGTGTCGTAGTCGTCGTCGGAAAATACAAAAGTAATATATATATATATATATATATATATATATATATATATATATATATATATATATATATATATATATACACACACACACACACACAGTTTAAAAATTAAGTATTTAATTAATTATAGTTTGTAATTAATTAAATAAGTATTTGTGGGTTAATATAATAATATGTATTATATTAAAGTGTAAATAAATAAAAGATAGTGATAGTGGGGTATTATTATATTATAAATTATATAAGTATTTATAATATAATGATAATTATAAATTGAAATTAGTATAAGTACTTAATTTAGTAAAATTAAATAAAGTGTAAGCATATAAAAACATATTTACAAGTCTCAAGAAAATCTAAAAATATTAATTTGAAAAATTAATATTTTTAATAATAAAAATAATACGTTTCGTCCTTTAGTCAGTTTTCACAAAAAATTCCTAAGTGTTGGATTTTTAGGAAAATCGGGCATGACCCTTTCGTAATTATATGTTTTTCCATTTTTCCCAAGTGTTGCAAAATACTCAAATAAATCCCTTAAGTTATCGCTATTTGCAAATCTAGTCCAAACGTATATATTTAGGTTATAAATATATATTTTGTTACGTTTTCAATTAACTAACGTTTTCACAAAATAATTATAAGCCGCGAAATTAAAAGTCAACAAAAGTCAATAGGACTTTATGTTGGGTCGAAAAGTCCATTTAATAGCCAAATTGGGCCTAAAGAGTTATAACGAGTAAAAAACGGTTTTAATCCATATTTAACGTTTTAATAAGTCAAAATATTTATAACGAGTCGAAAAATAATCCAAAACTCATTTTTGTTACCAGAGACCATAATTGGGCCGAATAGGCCTATGAGCCCAATGGTTCTAGTTTAGCCCAAAACCAATTAAACCTTTTTAGTTTACGTTATATATTACATTAAGTTACAAATACGCAAATAAGCAAATCAATTAAGCCTCGTGGTCAAAAAGTCAAACTAGGCCGAAAGTAAATGGGGCTCGACCCATTTGTATCGAGACCAAAATAAACCCGAAACCAATTCCAAAAATTAATACCGTTATAATCTGTTCCGATAATTCGTAAAAATAAATAATAGTCCAAAAATTACATAATTTCACCACTAAAGCCAAAACTTTATGTTTTTCAAAACCCAAATAATTATTTATTTTTACAAGTGTGTCGATATGCATAAAAAATCAAGTTAGGGTTTTAATTTTTCGTATATATCGTAACAAGCCCTAATTAAGCATTTGTATAATCAAAGTAAAATTTACCACACAAGCAAGAAAACACAAGACTTATGTGCATGTATTGTGTCGTACGTGTATATGTATATATGTACATTTTTAATAAACTTTCAAGATTAACCAAATGACACAAGAAATCACATAACATTAAGATCTAGACCAAAGTAAGCATGAAAGAACAAAGTCTAACAAAGTTTGTGAATCCTCACAATGTTCTTGATGGTTAACGAGCCAAAGGAGTACACAAGACACACCAAATTGCTTCCAAATTACCCAAGAAACGTTCAAAGAATTTTTGTGGCTCGACCGGTTTTTGGTGAAGGAGAAATAGGAGAGGAAATGTTGGATTAAAATGATGAATGTGTGTTTAAGAGTGTGTTACAAATTAAGTAAGAAACAAAACCATATGATGTTATAATAGGACAAGCTCTACTAATCTTTGTTATTTAGTGAAATGGGCGGAAAATCGACTCCAAAAAGGGGGAGGGAAGAAATTTTGGACATCGTTGATGTATCGTGTGTCGGTTTGAGCTTAAATGTTACCGTAAAGTTCCGGTTTGACGTTTTTGGACACGTACGCGCAAAATAAAGTTTTTATCGACGTTTTTACCAAAATAATAATAAAATATTATTATTTACTCAGTAATATATTTATTTGACTTCTACCATATCTACTGCAGTGTCGGTATACATGTGGGGTTGTTTTTCAGTAAATGCGAGAAAGCTTCTCAGTTTATTACGTGACTTGTCAGTAACTAATAGAAATAGAATAATTTATGTTTACTAACAAAAATAGACAGTTTCAGTAGTGACTGTAAGCTACAGTCCATGGGATGGCTTCCCGAAATGTTCACGTGAGCTAAAAAATACTCAGTCATGCACAGAAATGCTCATTTTAGTAATAATAAATATATATTTATTATTAAAATAAAGTTGAAAATTACCATTTGTCACATAAGATGATAGGATGTACACAAAAAATCTAGTTGAAATTTCAGTTTAAATGTATGCAACTAATAAGTAACAACCACTATGGACAAATATGGGTGTAAACAAGTGGAGATTTTGTCGAGTAACTCAAACTCGTTTGAATCGAGCTTTATTGAGCCTCGAGCTCAAACTCGAGCCCAGAAATGAGTTTAAAATGTTTAACGAGTGTAGCTCGAGATTATATAGGCTCGACTCGAGTTATTAACGAGCTTTGATTAATATAAAGTTTGTTTTTTTTTTTTTTTTTTTTTTTTTTTTTTTTTTTTTTTTTTTTTTTTTTTTATTATTTTTAATTTTTAAAGGTGCTTATGTAAATACACTAAATGTAAGTACATATTGTCTAGTTTCTTGAGTCGAGCTCGTACCGAATTCAAATATCATATTATATTTTCATTTTTGTCGGTTTAAAAAAATATATCATTACAAATAAATCGAGCTTTTTCAGCTGAACTCGAGCGTTATTCAAACTTTCTCGAGCCGAACTCAAGCTTCCCTCATGAAGGCTCGTCGAGCTATCAAGCCGAGCTCGAGCCAAACATAATATTATCGAGTCGAGCCTTGCAAAAGTTCAATTTGATTTGACTCGTTTACACCTAGGGTTGTAAACGAACTTAACGTTCATTGAACATTTCATGAACCGTTCGGTAAAATGTTTGTTTATGTTCGTTTACTTATTAAATGAACGAACATGAACAAAATTTTTGTTCGTTAATTTATGTTCGTGAGCATCTGATTATGCATTCGTTAACATTAGTTTATGTTTGTATATTTTATATTTTTTATACACTTTAGAATTGGTATACTTAAACAAAACAACACTTATAAAACACATTATTATTTATATTTCTAAAAAAATTATGTTTATTAGTCTACGTTCATGTATGTTCGTTCGTTTATATCTTATCGAACGAACATGAACAACCTTAGTTTCTAATAAACGAACATGAACAAGCAAATTCGTCCATTTAAATGATCGTGTTCGTTTATTTATCCGGTTAAAATTGAACAAACATGAAAAAAATTAAAGGTGTACAAATACTACGAATGATTAGGTGAACCTAACCGTCGTAATTGATTAGGTGAACACAAAGCATTTAGCCAACGATCATTTTGCTTGTTATGAGCTGTCCAATACAGTAACATTATTTTATTTTGCTGTTTGTTAAGTGGGCTTTTTTGTAAACTGGGCTTGATTTCTTATATACGTTTTAGTTAACAGAGTTTGGGTAAATATTGATGGCCCTTTCCACACTTAACATTACATTTTCACATAATTAAGTTTTAGATACATTTAAGGACTTTACATATATTGTTTGGAGTATGTAATTCTTTTAAGAAAAAAAATTGTCAAAGGAAAGTATAAGAAAACGAATGAGTTTGCGTTATATAGTAGTCTTATAAACTTGCTTATTTAATTGAAAAAACCCCAAACAAATAAACATAGAAATCAAAATCCATTATATTCGAAAACAAGTAAAGATTTACAAAACCATAGAAATCAAAATCCATTATATTCGAAAACAAGTAAAGGTTTACAAAACCATTCAAAATCCATTATATTCGTAAACAAGTAAAGATTTACAAAACCTTTGTGAAACGCGGACTTTACTAACTCGTTATTGCCAATTTCATTCATAGAACATCAACATCAAAGGTAGATTAATAGAGACATATTGCATGTACAATATTAAAATAAGGCTAAATACAATTAAACTTTGGAAAATGAACTTTGTATTTAATGATTGATATCGTAACTCTTTTCAAATGGGTTTATGTTTTTGTGGAAACCGTTTAGGATTGGTGTTTGACAAGCATGCACTTGCCTATCAATATATCTTGTAAATGAATATGCAAATTTTGGTAAATTTCAATCATAAATGATGAAATGGTTTGCTATTTCTTTATTTCTTCGTGAATTTTGACATTCGAGTTTAATTAGTTGTTATAAAGTTAAAGAGATTTAATAAATTTTGAAACAAACATTCAATCAACAATGTATATAAAGATCGACCACATCACTAACCGACTAACAAGTGAATGTTTTTCATTTGATAGATCGTTTCGATTGCCCATGAAACCCGATATTTTCTTAAACATTTATTTCATGGTTGTCGAGTATAGGTTCTCGGAGCCTAACGAAGACTTCAAGAGAGAAACAAAAGTACAAACGACTTAAAAGAAAAGGTATGCATATCTACTTGGGGAGCAAGACATATGTACAACAAGATTTTTTTCTCGCGCGTTGTAGCTAATGTAATAAGACTACTAGTAATGGTGACCAATGGGTGACTAGTCACCTTAGTGTCACCTCAGCTTATCTCTCTAAGACCAAACACATGACCAATTGCCTATATTGGTGACATTATGGGTGACCCAACACTTTTTTTAATTAAAATTTCATTAATAATTAAAAAAAAATTACATAATAATTCAAATAAAATACAAAACATTACAATAAAATTAGTGATCATTTGTTCGGCGCCAAATGTGTTCCACTAAATCGCCTTTAAGACTTAGATGAGTTTGCTGGCATTATATATCTCTAATAACTTGGAACACATCTTCTTGTGCTCGTACGAGATCATCTTCACGATGTTGCTCCTCCGGATAAAAGTCGGAGAGAGATGGCCTTCCTTTTGTCTTTGAAAGTCATATTATGTAATATGATGCATGTGTACATCATATCCGTTATTTTCTTTAGACTTTGCGATCGTGCGAGAGTATTTATTAGAGCTTACTTTCTCTTTAGCATGCCAAACGCTCGTTCCACATCTGTTCTTGCTGCTTCAATCGCTTGCTTATATCTTATTCGCTTCGTATCATTCAAGTCTGGCTGTGAAATAGACTTAACAAGAACAGACCATTCTAGATATATCCCGTCAGCAAGATAATATCCCCATTTATAAGTCACGTCGTTAGCAACAAATGAAACTTCTGATGCTTTCCCGTCTTTGAGATCGTTGAAAATAGGCGATTGACGTAAACGTTGATGTCGTTGTTCGACCCATCAACACCAAAGAACGTATGTTGAATCCATAAGTCTTGTGAGGCAACCGCTTCCAATATAATGAATTGATCTGACCCGTGATCACCCCTACAGAACTGAACACAATATGCATATAGGCATTGAGCCTACTGCCAATCCGTACAATCGATGCTTCCTAACATCTCATAAAACCCATGTTTCTTCTCGTGAAAAGCATAGAGTTTTTCGACATCGGTTATTAGTAGTCCTTCGCAAATACTCCTTTCCATATATGTCCATAACCCCGTTACAGAAAGCGTTATGACAATCACGGGAAGTTTTATCACCAATTTGCATATATTTGTCTAGAGCATCAGGAACGGTGTTGTATGCTAATTGACGAATTGCATAGATACACTTCATCAACGAGGAAATGCCAACTTTTCCCGTACAATCAACACCTTGTTGAAAATACGACACATTATCACTCAATTCCCGAACAATGCGTGTGAAAAGTGATCAACTGGAACCGCTTATGGAGTGTACGTGTGTCATACATTAGGTTTTCAGCGAAGAAAGCCACGATTAGACGATCATGAGCACCGTCACGGTCTCTATCTACCGGAGCTCGTGGGATTTTTGGGATTGAAGAAGTGGAAACTTGAGTAAGCAAAGCGGCGTCTTATAAAAACTATAAGGTTAAACTATTAACTTCGTCTTCTTCATCTGTATCCGTAAAATAATATATAAAAATAATCGGAATTTATTTGTTTGAGTTAAGAAGTTAAAGTGTGTATATAAAGATTGGGGTTTAAAGTGTGTATAAAAATGAAAAAGTATTGGGGTGTTTATAAGTTCAGTTTATTATAAAGTTTGGTTCATGTATATATTTTTATTTTTATAACAACAACGCCCAATTGTCTAACTGAGATATGAAGAGATGTGAAATGTGAACTGACCATATCCATATCATATGAAAAACCTGAGAGCATAAACACATACAATCTTTTTATTATTATGTAGCATAATTACGTTAATAAAAAAAATAAACCTAAAGGACCGACGAGAATTCTTACAAAACCCACATCCACCACTACAATTGTTATATGAGTAAAAAATTATATTTGAATTACTCTTTGCGTCTCAAAATTATTGTCAGTAGACAAAAATCACGTACGTTTAATAAAAGTGGGACCACTTTAAATTTTAACCACTCAAATAGAATATTCATCCACTAAACTCTCTAGTTTTTACTTAAAAAGTAAAGTGGACAATTATTTTGAGACATCCTGAAAAGGAAACATGAACTATTATTTTGAGACGGATGGAGTATAATAGTAGTCAACAATACACTTGGAATCACTATCATTTTTCATTAAGGTATACATGAACCAAACACAACCTTATTTGAGAAACTAAACATGAGTTAGTATGAGTTAGTTTTTCACTATCAATTTGGCCTTCTTAATTATTACTCCCTCCGTCCGAATTTTATAGTCGATATTTCATTTTTAACATGTCCTAAAATAGTTGTTCACTACTACAAATAGTAGTTGAATTGTTTAAGTTTATTATATTACCCTTAATTAAAATAATATTTACAAATTTAATAAAAAACATCAATTAATTGTCAAATGGTAAAATCGTTTTTATCCCGCTTTCATAGAAACCAAAGTTGTAATCAATAAATTTTTCTAAAATTGTGTTTCTTGTTTGTGTACAATAATTTTGAGGCAAACTTAGTATATGGCAAGTAGGCCAGAGCACCGGGTCAAAACCGACATGAACCGAACAAAATTGAAAACCAATTGCGTGGAAGACATGAACCGAGAAACTGAACCGAAGTGACTCAGTTCAGTTCGGTTTATACGACTAGGTGTATTTTTTTCGGTTTTAGCTCGAATCGAACCGAACTGAAACCGAAAATAATAAACATATAAAACCGAAAACCAAACCGAATATGATCAGTTCGGTTTTGATCAAACCGGTTTGACTCGGTTTTTCAATTCGGTTCGGTTTTCGATATCTTTAGGTGAGCTTGATAATAACCAATGTTTGACTTGGTAAGAAAGCTTCATAAGTTCATATACCACCGCAAGAAATATCCCCCCTACCCTAAAAACCACCTCTTTTCACCCCTATATATACCAAAAAACCCCCAAAATTAACCCACCAAAATTCTCAATCATGCCAGACCTACCGATGCTCTAAATTTATAAAATTAATTAAAAAATTAAGCCTAATTAATTTAATTAGGGTTAGGGTTAGGGTTTGTTGTTGTTGTGTAAAAAAAGGTCAGGATGGATTCAGAAGACGATATGCATGATGCTCACGGTGTAGATGATGATTACGAGGAGGATTATTACAGTGGCGATGGTATGTATAGTGACGGTGGTGATGATGATGATGATGGTGACGGTTATGATTTTGATAATGATGAGGGTGATGACGGTGATGATGATGCTAATGATGACGTCATACTTTCTATGCAACAGGTTGTTGATTGGTTGATTCATTGTTGATTCATTGAATATAATGCGAGCGTTTAGCTTTTGGGTTTTTATTTTTAAACGCGATAAGTAATGTTTTTGTTAGGGGCTTGTTGTATAGGAGTATGTGGGCTTATTTGATTTCCGGTTTAATTTGAGACTTGTGGACTTATATAAGTTTATTATATCATACTAATAAGTAGTCTCAAAATAAGCCAGAAAATTGGGGCTTATGAAATATAAGCTGAAAGCAAATAAGCTCATAAGCCGGGATATTTGTTTAAGCTTATATAGCAGGCTTATGGCTTATTTGGTTTTCGCCTTATATTTCATAAGCTCACTTTTTAAGCATATCATGAAATTTTTGGCTTATATAAGCTTATCATGTCATTATAAGGTTATTTAAGGCGACAAGTTTCAAAATAAGCCCCAAAAAGTGAGCTTGCCGAAAACCAAATAAGCCATAATCCCACTATGTAAGCCGAAACAAACACCCCCTATGTTTGCTGATTATCAGTTTATGATTACAGCTACATAGCTATGTTTAGGTGATTAAGTGATTGTAATTGTGGATTATACTGAGGTTGCTAGACAACAGGTGTTTTTTTTAAGGATCATGTTTTGTGTTTGATTGTTTTGAGGTTGTTATATGCTGATGGTTTAAAGATGTTCTTATTGTTTTAGGATTGTTAGTTTTTACTAGTGTTGGTATAGTTCAACTTGTTCGGCGCATTTTAGAAGGTGTTTGGGATTGTGTTATGTAGGAGATTATCTGATTATTGTGTTTGCGAAATGCAGATAAGTAGAAAATAGGTGTGTGGCAAACTATTTGAAAATAAAGGGCTTTAACGAAACATATTAGATAACAAACACCTTTTAGAAGTGATTATCATGAATGTAGGAATTGGTATTAGATAAAAAGCTGATTAATTTAGCGGTTGGAAAGACAGCTGAACATGAAGTCATGAATGCTGGATAAAATAACGTGTTCTTTTGTTTTGTGTTATTGGCGTGGTGTTTAGAATCATTGTTTTGTTTGTTGACTGTAATAAGTTGAATTATATGTTTCAACGTGATTATCTAGTACGAGGACATTACGTTTGCTGATATCAGTTTACTAGTTTTAGTAATGTTAAGGCTGTTTTGGCTAAATTCTGTGACAAAGGAAGTACAATCATGCGCGTTATTGTTTAAAGTATATTATGCTTTGAAGGTTTTGTGAATTTTTGATATAATGGTTTAAAGTGTATGTTTTGTGCTGTTCCAATTATTGTTTAGGATCATGGTTTATGTTGATTGTTTTTTGTATGATCAGGCATTAATTATTTAGTACAGAGACATTATTTTTGCAATTATTAGTTAACTAGGTTTAACTATGTGTTGGATGTGTGTTTTAGAAGTGATAATTGCGAATTTAGGAATCAAATGTAGATGTTAGTAGAGTAAAGTAGCGTTTAATGTATGATAATTTGAAGTTTTTTTTTTTTTTTTTTTTTTTTTTTTTTTTTTTTTTTTTTTTTTTTTTTTTATGGTTTATGATTAATTGATCATGTTTAGGATCGTGTTTATTGGTCGCTAGTGACGGTAAAGTTAAGTTTGTTTTGGTTAACCAATGTGACAAAAGGTCTTACAATGATGCTCGTTGTTGCGACATTAATGGGATGATAAGTTGCTTATGGATGATTAGATAGACTAATATTTTGTTTAATTTGTATTATGTTTCAGAAAAATTTTACCGTCTTGAAGGAAGAGGACATAAAACAGCGTCAAGAGGATGATATCACTAAAATAGTTTCAGTTTTGTCAGTTTCAAGAGATTTCGCCTGCATGCTTTTACGCCGGTTTAGCTGGTAACGTGTTCTTGTTTTTTAATTTCTATGAATAGCTCGCCTTCTCAATGGATCTGGTTAGTGATGGAACTAGAATTATGGTTATTGATTTCTGTGTATAATTGTTCACGTGCAGGAGTGTTACCAATGTTCATGAAGAGTGGTTTGCTGATGAAGATAAAGTTCGGAAAGCTGTCGGCCTATTGGAAAATTTAGATAATAAGGCACCGAAATCTGGAAAGGTATGTTAGGGTAAATGAGTTTCCGTTTTGGTGCAAGTTATATATTTTCTTATTGTTTATTCTTGCTGTCATGTTTTATAATCATTCTACTTTTTTTTGCGTCTTTTTTAAGCTGACTTGTGGGGTCTGCTTTGAATCATATAAAGTTGATATGATTAGTACAGCTGCTTGTGGCCATCCCTTCTGTAATACGTGCTGGACAGGTTTGTTACATGAAATGCTTTTCTGTTGCTTCTTCAATACATGAAATTTCTCCGTTGGTTAAGGGGGTGTTTGGATTTGTGTTATGTCACTTGGGCATTTGGTTATCTAAATATTGCTACTTCAAAACAAAAAATGCACACCAAACACAACTAGTTGAACTATCACTTTATCACTTCCAAACTTAACTCCTAAACACCCTTTTAGTTTAGTATGTCCATAGTCATCCACAATAAGAATTGTAGATAAGTTAGGTATGTTGGTATTAGTTTCAGTTTCATCTTTATGTATATAGTTAGAATACTGGTTTCTCATTTAGTTTGTTTCTTATTTATTATGGTAGCCTACATTAGCACATCTATCAATGACGGTCCTGGTTGTTTGACATTAAGATGTCCTATTCCTTCTTGCGGCGCTGCTGTTGGTGTGGACATGATCAATAGGCTAACTACAGAAGAAGATAAGAGTAAATACCGGCGTTACCTTCTTAGATCTTATATCGAGGACAGTAGAAAGGTATAACTTTGATATATCTGTCTTAGTTCTTTCATTCTGCATTTTCTAGCTAATCTGAGATTCTTCTAATTTTATTTATTGATAGATGAAGTGGTGCCCTGCTCCGGGCTGCGATTGTGCCATTGAGTTTGTTCTTGGAAGTGGAAGCTATGATGTTACTTGCAATTGCTCGCACAGCTTTTGTTGGAATGTGAGCATTATGAGTGCCTTTTTTAATTTTTAAAGAAACATTAGCATATGTTTAAGCTTCATAGATGACATTTTATTGCTACGATTGCAGTGTACAGAAGAAGCTCATCGCCCTGTGGATTGTGATACAGTTTCCAAGTGGATCATGAAAAACAGTGCAGAGTCTGAAAATATGAATTGGTATGCTCTCATCTTGCTTGTAGTTTCTTGTATATATATATATTTTTTACAAAAAACATATATTAAACAAAATTAGCTGATACAAAAGTAAGTTAGACGGGTCAATGCCCGCCTTATGACAGTTATGTAAAGCAGCTCAGAACATTTGATGGTCTGAAAAGATGGGGGGCCTAGGTCTCTTTTAGGATCTGTGGACAAGAAACTTGGTTTTCAGGATACGAGGATTATGTACTCATCTTGTCTTTTTTAGAACGTTGTATCTTCTTGTTCTAACTATAATGTAACAAATTTCAGGATTCTTGCTAATTCAAAGCCTTGTCCAAAGTGCAAACGTCCGATTGAGAAGAATCAAGGCTGCATGCACATGACTTGCAACCCTCCTTGCAAATACGAGTTTTGCTGGTAAGATTTCATTTCCTGCTGGAAGAATCCTAGAGTCAGTTGACTTACGTGACACTTTGAGTGCACTCCTAGTCATTGGCGTCCTTGTACTTTTAAGTTCTGACATGTTTTCTTTCTTAATTTTGAACCTGTAGGCTGTGCCTTGGCCAGTGGTCAGATCATGGTGAGAGAACTGGTGGTTTTTATGCTTGCAATCGTTACGAAGCAGCAAAGCAAGAGGGAGCGGTAATAGAACTGATAATATCTTTCTGCAACTTTCACCTAGTTAGTTATGATAGGGTTGATTTGGGTTATGCTTTATCTAACGGGTCAAAGTTTGAATTTAGAAAAAAAGTGCACTAAAAAATGAAATGGTTAATGGGTGGAAAGTCGCCCATAGTAAAATTTAAATGCATACCTATTAAATAATTATTTAAAAAAAATCACTGTATGGAAGTAATGTGATTTTGTAATCATACTACAAGAATTATATCTTTGTATTCAACTTTTTTTTGTTAAAAATGTTCCGGGTCAACCAAAACTTAGAAATACCCTTTGTGACCAATTATTCAACCCACCTAATGGCCCTTCTGGTTCTGGTGTCGCCATTTTTATTGAAGTCTTAACCTGTAATATTATTTCTACTTCTACTTGCAGTATGATGAAGCTGAACGCCGAAGAGAGATGGCAAAGAATTCTCTAGAGCGATACACTCACTATTATGAACGATGGGCTACAAACCAATCAGTATGTACAAATTGGTCACCTAATATTTTTTATATTGTGCGGCTCCATAGACATAATTGTGTAATGATCTGTGTCAGTGTGGATTCACAAATAAATGGTGTTTGACTACCCTTCATTGTATGCTATTTAACTTTTCGTCGCGGTTTTCTATTTGCTAAGTTCATCTGTGACTTTCAAACCTGAGATTTGCAAGCAATATAAACAAACTGAAGTTTATTTTTGCTAATTAAAAGATACGTGTCATGCTATATGCATTTTTTTATGTGAATCTTTTCGATTCCATACAGCATTTGAGCTTTTTTATATGCTATATATTTTTATCTGATATGTTTTATTTTTTCACAATCGCAGTCGAGGCAAAAAGCTATTGCAGATATGCAGCAGATGCAAACAGTTCATGTAAGTTGAGATTCTGATTATGTTCTTCGCGATTCAACGATTTCCATATTAGAGACTGTCTTTCTTGTTTGAAAAAAAATATATACTTTTTCTCTATTTGTTCAAAAAACAGAATGCCTTTTTGTTTTTCCACGAGCTATGCAAATTTTCTTTACCATCTTTATGTAGCATGCAGAAGCTGCTAAGTTTACATTCACGTAACTGCAATACCTTCTTTTGCGTGTTTTATTTCCACCCCTTTAATAGTGATCTCATTGATCACTCAAGTTGTCTTTTATCAAAAAGTGATCCGCCCTTTTGTCCCTAATCTTTTCTCCATGTATTTTGTTTTTAGCTTGCAAAACTCAGCGTGATACAGAACATACCCGAGACAGAGTTGGATCTTATTTTAGAAGCGTGGATGCAGGTGTCGTACATTACATTATTCACACTAGCTGTTTTGATGATATTTACATTGGTTTATAAGTATTGATAACTACTTGCTATTTCTTTCCAATTGATATTCTTCCTACTGCAGATAGTCGAATGCAGACGAGTATTAAAATGGACCTATGCATACGGGTACTATATACCTGAGCCAGAACTTGCAAAGAGACAGTTTTTTGAGTACTTACAAGGTATACAAAGTCTCTATGTTTGTTTCTTTTCTTTGAGCAAGAGTTAACTAATTAAATTCTTCACTACAGGTGACGCAGAGGCTAATTTAGAAAGGCTTCATCAATGTGCCGAAAAGGAATTACATACTTACCTTAGTGATCGAGATCCCCCTCATTCTCAAGAAGAGTTCAGAAATTTCAGAACAAAGTTGGCCGGATTGACTAGGTAAGGCTTCTGTTGTCGATATATTCACATATCAGTCTCTTAGGGAAACATGAGGATTCCCCTTTTGCGTTGGCCTTTTAATTCTGCTTAATGGCAGTGAAAGCAAAACATATTTTTATGCTTCTCTCTGCTTCTGGTAGAGGTGGCAAAGTGTGTGGGGTTGGTTAACGGGTCAATATGGGTGCTTTTTTATGTCGGTTGGGTCAGGTGTCACCGAAGCACCCTTTTTCCAGTTTTTTATACATAGGGTGTTTGATATGATCACGAAAACTATATCATCAAGAATTAGTCTAATTTTCTGAACAAAGATATTTTTAGGAATAAAAATATTTTTAGGAATAAAAATACACTTCGCGTGACTTTGGCGTGCATTCTATTTTAACTTGGTTTACTATTTTATTTTACTCAATTGTATCGTCTGAGATAAAACATAACCTAATATAACCGATTTATAATGAACTGGTTAGCTTTTTTGTATTTGTGTGGTTTTAATCCCGTCAATCGTTTAAATTCAGTTAAATCTAAACCTAAAAATGTTCTACAACATTTATTTCTTAATAATCTGCAACAGCATCACACGCAACTACTTTGAGAACCTGGTGAGAGCACTAGAAAACGGATTATCAGACGTAAATACAAATGTTGAGGCATCAAGCACAACAAGTAGCTCAACGACCGCAGCAGCGGGTACAAGCAAGCCAAAAGCTGTCAAGGGAAAGGGGCCAACAAAAGGTGGAGCCTCAAGCCGTACGGATGACTGGACATGTGAGACGTGCACCTATGTAAACCCAAAGACCGCCACTGAATGTGAGATGTGCCACACCAGTCGGTAAAAAACACTCGCAATAACAATACCGTTAGTTAAACATCACTACATGTTACCCCCTGAAGCAAAGAAATGAGACGATAGGTATGTTGCAAACTTGCAACCCTTCTACTGTAGAGGTTGTAATGTGGGTGCCGGGTGTATATAGACTTTCGTCATGGTGGTTTGTTTTGTCGACTGGTTTTCTGGTCAAAGATATAGATTGATGGTTGCTCTCTTTTGAATTGAAGTGATGATACTGGATGATTTGTCGTACTTAAAACGAGGTTTGTTGTTACGGTTGTAATGGATTTTATAGAGAAGTTTTTTTCATTTTCGCATCATATGTTCAGCCTGTTTATTAAACTGTAAACTGTTTTTTTTTTTTTTTTTTTTTTTTTTTTTTTTTTTTTTTCTCGGAATAATTACTTTTAGTAAGTATTAACTCATGTAGAAGGCATGATAACATGGGAAGGATTATGGTAAAAAAATTTCGTAACGCGAAACTGGTAAAATAATGTCATATCGTGGCGCGCGACAATATTTTGATGCATAAATACAAACATTTGGGTATGTTTGGTGCAATGGGCTGGGGCCGGAGCTTATATTATAACCCGAAAGATTAAGCTTATATTTTTATAAAGCTGTTTGGCGAATTAGTTGACGCTGAAGTTTATTAATGAAAAATCACATAAAAATAAATTAAATTAAATTCAAATATATTTTTAGCTTTTACGTAATAATTTATTATATTTTGAAAATTATTTAAATAATTTGACTACCTATAAGCCATTTTATATGGGCTTGGGCTTATAAAGGCTTATGACTTATTTTATAAGTCACAAGCCTTCATAAACATGTGTGACAAACAAAACTTATTTTAAAAGCTCAAGCCCCGATAAGCTTGTTGCCAAACATAGCCCTAATATAAAAAGAGTTTCGATGATAAAACAAACAAGCGTTTTTATATACACGTACTTTTGATGCGCAAAGACAAAAGTTAGATGAAAAAAACCAAGGGTAAAAGCTATAGAATACCAACGTACTTTTAAAAAAGTACCAAGTTGAACCATTTACTTTTTTATTGCTTACTTGACCAACGAACTTTCAAATTTTAATTCGACTTGAAACATTTCTTTAGACCGTTAGTCTTCATGTGGCAACGTTAGTCCTATTAGTCAACGAACGTTTGCAAAGTTAGTCCTTTTATACTAACGATTGTTTTTTAATTAACTAAAAATTTGGAAAAAAAATTCGAAAATTTTTTAAAAATTCAAAAAATTTATAAAAATTCAAAAAAACTTATAAAATTTCGAAAAAAATTTAAAAAAATTCGAAATTTTTTTAAAAATTCAAAAAATCTAGAGTAAATTACACCGTTCGTCCCTGTGGTTTGTCCAAAATCACTGGTTTAGTCCCTAAAGTTTAAAAGTTGCGTATATGGTCCCTCTGACAGCCAACTAATAACACCCTTGGTCCCTCCGTCACATTTTCCGTTAAAGTTCCCTCACGTGACTAAAACGTGAGGGTAATTCAGTCTTTTTCGCTATGGCAAGTATAATAACCCTAATCCACACATCCCTTAAAGTATCCGCCCCCTTCAATCTCTCTCTCACCAAACGCAGCTTATCTTCATCAAGTCAATCAATTCACACTTATCTAATCTCATCCCATCACATCTTCTCAACACTCCAAACTGATCTCATCTCACTGAGAATCGCAAACAAAATACCCCTTTTGTTTTGCTATCCTGCTGCTAAGAGCCAAACAAACAACCTCCGTATCACTTCTATCATGTTATACGAAGCAAACGAAGACCACAATATTGGCTTCAAGATCCTTTCAAAGGGGTCTCGGGTAGGTTCTGTGCATTTGTGTTTTAATTGAACGAACCAAAGAATGATTGTAACATACTTGTTATAAATCATTTTTTTTCCGGATATTAACGAAGTTAATCTTCAACACGGATCAGTGATGATAAAGTTCAACTCAAAAAAATCTTTGTAAGATTGGAAAGAAAGTTGAAGCAATCTGAGATCTTGTATATTTTTGTGTTTTAATTCGAGTTTTGTTGATGAGTTATGACGGTGAGGAGGATGGGAATAGGTAGTGATGGATTTGTTGTTGATGTGGTTGCTGTCGTGAGTAAGAGATGGGTTTTTAGATTAGTTTTGGATTTGGTTTAGTGTTGGGTTGGTTGTGGCTGATGTTGTGTTCATCATAGCAGTCACGTAAAAATTTAAAAGTCGAACTGAAATCGGATCTACTTTGGCTTGGATTTGGAAGTGCTTATGTTGCTTGACTTATTTTGTTATAGTTGTGATTTTTGCGTAACTGTGATAGTTCTTTTTTCAGATAAATCGACTAGTTAATAAAAGATGTGTAGAGTTGGTTTTGATTGTGGGTCAAAACCTACTGTGGTAGAACCACAATGGTATATAATATGTTGGATTGGTTACATTTTCTAATACCATGCTAAGAAAAACAATATATAGTTAGTCACAATAAAACTATGGTGATATGTGGAATCTGTTAGATCGTTTTTTTTTTTTTTTTTACTTTTAACGATTTTCATACATATTCTTCACATTGCTCATTAATATATGAAGATTTTCAAGACTAAATTGACGTGTTTGAGTAATTCGTACACTTTTGGATAATAATAAGTCGGAATACAATGAAGTTCATCAGTAATTTTCTTCCCTGTCATCCTACGTTTTTTGTTTTGTACCCCTCTTCGATAGAGGATTTTGTTCTGTCGACTTTGATTTTGTACGGTTAGACTCCTAGCAGTTGGTACTTTATATCATTTCATGATTTTGATATTGGATCTGGGTTTTGATAGGATGAGAGAGAATAAGAATAAACAGAAACCATTATTTATTTACCGGTCAAAGTCAAAATGGAAGAAGAAGATGAGTAGATTTGAGTTAAATTTCATGTATAGTCCCTGAGTTGAGGCAAAAAGACTGAATTACCCTCACGTTTTAGTCACGTGAGGCTGTTTAACGGAAAATGTGACGGACATCCACCTCAGGGACCATGGGTGTTATTAGTTGGCTGTCAGAGGGACCATATACGCAACTTTTAAACTTTAGGGACTAAACCAGTGATTTTGGACAAACCACAGGGACGAACGGTGTAATTTACTCAAAAATCTATAAAAGTTCGAAAAACTTATAGAATTTCGAAAAAATTTTAAAAAAATTCGAAAAATTAATAGAAATTCAAAAAAAATTTAAAAATTCAAAAAACTTATTAAATTTCGAAAAAATTTTGAAAATTCAAAAAAAATTTAAAAATTCGAAAAAACATATAAAAATTTCAAAAATTTTTAAAAATTCGAAAATATTTTAAAAATTCGAAAAAACTTATAAAATTTCGAAAAAAATTTAAAAATTCGAAAAGTTTATAAAAATTCAAAAAATTTATAAAAAATTTACAAAAATTCGAAAAGTTTATAAAAATTCAAAAAATCTATAAAAGTTCGAAAAACTTATAGAATTTCGAAAAAAATTTAAAAAAATTCGAAAAATTTATAAAAATTCAAAAAACTTAAAAAATTTCAAAAAAATTTTTAAAATTCAAAAAAAATTTAAAAATTCGAAAAAACTTATAAAAATTTCAAAAATTTATAAAAATTCAAAATTTTTTTAAAAATTCGAAAAAACTTATAAAATTTCAAAAAATTTTTAAAAATTCGAAAAGTTTATAAAAATTCAAAAAATTTATAAAAAATTTACAAAAATTCAAAAATATATAAATTTTTCGAATTCAATTTTTTTTTCGAATTTTTATAAATTTCTCGAATTTTTATAAGTTTTTTCGAATTTTTAAAAAAATTTTGAATTTTTATAAACTTTTCGAATTTTTAAAAAATTTTCGAAATTTTATAAGTTTTTTCAAATTTTTAAAATATTTTCGAATTTTTATAAATTTTTGAAATTTTTATAAGTTTTTTCGAATTTTTAAAATTTTTTTGAATTTTTTAAATTTTTTCGAAATTTATAAGTTTTTTGAATTTTTATAAATTTTTTGAATTTTTATAAATTTTTCGAATTTTTTTAAATTTTTTTCGAAATTCTATAAGTTTTTCGAAATTTTATAGATTTTTTGAATTTTTATAATTTTTTTGAATTTTTTTAAATTTTTTATAAATTTTTTGAATTTTATAAACTTTTCGAATTTTTAAAAATTTTTCGAAATTTTATAAGTTTTTTCGAATTTTTAAAATATTTTCGAATTTTTATAAATTTTTGAAATTTTTATAAGTTTTTTCGAATTTTTAAATTTTTTTTGAATTTTTAAATTTTTTTTGAAATTTTATAAGTTTTTTGAATTTTTATAAATTTTTTGAATTTTTATAAATTTTTTGAATTTTTTTAAATTTTTTTGGAAATTTTATAAGTTTTTCGAACTTTTATAGATTTTTTGAATTTTTAAAAATTTTTCGAATTTTTTTAAGTTTTTTAAATTTTTTATAAATTTTTTGAATTTTTATAAACTTTTCGAATTTTTAAAATTTTTTCGAAATTTTATAAGTTTTTTCGAATTTTTAAAATATTTTCGAATTTTTAAAAATTTTTGAAATTTTTATATGTTTTTTCGAATTTTTAAATTTTTTTTGAATTTTTAAAATTTTTTCGAAATTTAATAAGTTTTTTGAATTTTTAAAATTTTTTTGAATTTTTATTAATTTTTCGAATTTTTTTAAAATTTTTTCGAAATTCTATAAGTTTTTCGAACTTTTATAGATTTTTTGAATTTTTAAAAAATTTTCGAATTTTTTAAAATTTTTTTCAAAATTTTATAAGTTTTTTTTTGAATTTTTATAAATTTTTTGAATTTTTAAAAATTTTTCGAATTTTTTTCCAAATTTTTAGTTAATTAAAAAACAATCGTTAGTATAAATGGACTAACTTTGCAAACGTTCGTTGACTAATAGGACTAACGTTGCCACATGAAGACTAACGGTCTAAAGAAATGTTTCAAGTCGAATTAAAATTTGAAAGTTCGTTGGTCAAGTAAGCAATAAAAAAGTAAATGGTTCAACTTGGTACTTTTTTGAAAGTACGTTGATATTCTATAGCTTTTAACCACGTCTGAATGACGAGACGTGGCGGGATGCCACGTCTGAATGGCGAGCATCATTAATTCACCACACCCATTGGTCTTAAACGTTGATTGTTTTCGTCAAAAGGTTGTCTGTGATTGTTTACATTTGTCGTTTGTGCATCAATAAGTTGTCCCGTAATACAATATGTTATTACAGTATCTATTTTACTTTGAGAATTTTTTGACTTGCTGATCTTCCATGATATCATATTCTTATGTCTACAAATGTACGTTTAACAAAATTGTGACAATTAAGAAATAGAGACTAAAATGAAAAGAGAGGTTTGATTGTTCCATAGAATGTATGTGATGAGGCTAAACACATTAAGCAAACATTGATCGATCCATTGCTCAATCTCACTCGATCCTCCCTTTTGTGGCAAATCGATCGATTGATTGTGTTGGGAGATTTGGGTCGTGCAAACGATCTAGATCGTCCACTATTTTGTGTGATTTTATTTTATTTATTTATTTATTTTTTATTATTTTTTTTTCCCACTACTTGTGTTTTGTGTTTTATAAATTTGGTATTGTAAAATGTTAAAACAAGTGAATTGAAATTACATTAAACATTGAATTGAAAATACGAATTACTAGTACAAACTACGATACGAAAATGAAAATGAAAGTACAAATTACAACGAAAAGTCTGAGTTGTAACCCTCGTCATATAATTCTTCAAAACCCTCTGCAATCTTGCTCTCTTCCCACTTGTTGTACAAGAAGTCAAACAAGTTGTTCCTGTTGTATTCTGCTTCCCTTGCTTCCCGCTCCCTACGAGTAGCTTCCTCTCGTGCTTCGTTTTCTTCTGTTTCCCTCCTTACTTCCTCATCCTGCTCAAGTAGTCGTGTAGTTGTTCCTCTGTAAGTTGAAACGGATTGGCTTCGTGTTCCACAACCGGTTCCTCTTCCGTTGGAAATACCGGAAAGATATCGGCTGGTGGAGTGTTTTGTTGGGAGAAGTTTTGAACGTCGGGAAATTGTTGGGAGAAGTTTTGAACGTCGGGAAATTGTTGGGAGAAGTTTTGTTGAGACATTGTTGAGAATCTGTGCTAAGAAGTTGTGTGTGTGAGAAACAAACCAGTGTGGGTATATAGAGGGAAATTTTTGAATTTAAAATTGAATTTGAATTTGAATTTTGAATCCTCCCGCTTGTACTGTAAACCTTTAATTTGAATTTGAATTTTGGTTATCCCGCTCGTACTGTAACATTTAATTTGAATTTGAATTTGAATTATGAAATTGAATTATTAAATTGAATAGGGTTTGTTTTGAAAATATAAAAAGATATGGGTTTTTTTGAAAAAAAAAATAATGAAGGTCGCCTTTACTGTGGCAACCAATCGCTTGAAGGTCGCCGGAGAGAGAAAACTGACGTGGTAGAAAAAATGAGAAGGATTGACCCTCATTAATGTGTTTAGCCTGACCGAGTTGCACTCGTAAACCAAATACACACAAACAAGAGGATAAGAAACCCCTTTTTGACTTTTTCTTTATCCTTTTCATTTTTATTGGTAAGCATTTTCATAACAGTTTGACTAATTGCAAAGAAAAGTTGTAGTCCGCAAAAAAAAAAATAAAATAAAAAATATAAAAAAAATAAAATAAATAAATAAATAAATAAATTGCAAGATAACACTAACATGACGTATCATGCTCAAATCTCTATCCTAATCAAATATAGCAGTCTTTACATGGACCAATGACTTTGGGCAGAACATTGACAAAACCAGATGTTTACTGCTTTTTTATGTTACATATATACACAAACTGTCCTTAGTCAATGGTTGTTGTAAACTACAATGTGTTTATGGTGGTTTTCTAAGAATAACAATACATAATTTCGTGCTAAAATGTACTTCATTTGTCTCAAAATAAATGTTTATTTTCATATTGTTCAAAGTTTTAGGAATGCTGACTTAGACACCGACTACACTCTACAACAATCAAACATCATCCATAATCACTTTTAATTGGTTGAAAATCAGAGTAGATATTTATTTTGAGAAATAAATAAAAAATAAAAAAAAGTACATTTAATTTAGGACATTGAGAGTAATAAAAAAAATCATGGAGACTATTAATGCTTACAAAAATGCTTATCAATGCTTGTTCAATATTGCATTGGTTAAGGAAATGAAAACATTTTATACATGGAAAAAGGTTAAGAAATTGCTTTGTTAAGGAGATTAAAACACATTAAATATTCACAATTCTTTTTAGAATTTTATTGTTGTTGAAAATTTAATGACTTAAAAATAGCTGTAACGGAGATTATGATATGGTTCTTTTGCACTGAACTATTCAAATGGACAAAATCAAGTTCATGTCAACAATATACTTTTTAATTTTCTAATGTTTTATTATTATTATTTATTTTTCAGTTTATTGATCATCACGTCTGTTTATGACATATTCTACTTGTCTCTTTTAGGCATCATTGCATCAATGTTTCATTTTTAGTATCATATTTTGCATTTTAAGACTTTCTTATTCTAGCTCATATTGGTTCTTTGATCTTCCATATTGACAGTCGAATGTAACGCTCTCGTTAAACGTTCAAATCACATTTTCGATCAGCAATGGCGCCTATGGAGCTATGCAACATTGACCTAAAGATTCATCCACAAGAACTTCTCGAATCAGAAACAAATGGTTGGCATGAGATGACATGTGATTGTGAATCGCCTGATTGTAGTAAATGCTTGTGGCTATCTTCGTGTAGTGCATTGTCTCAACCATCTATGATCACATTCTTTGATGGCTCTAGAGTGAATCCTATCAAAGAAGCATCTTTATTTCTGGATCAAATACGCAATCTTGATGAGAATGGAGCGAATTTAGAAGAAAACGTGAAGGAGGATGAAGAAGTAGTTTCTTGGCTTGTACCATCAACCAATAACGAGTCTTGTGGTAAACATTCGCGTAAGTTTTCTCTTTTTGATACGGATCTTGGGTCTCCGTCAAAATGGAATAAAAATTACAAATGGGTTCTCGACAAAATGTTTGACTTGGCATCTAGTGTTTCTTCGATTACTGATAGTAGTGATTGGCATTCATCATCCTTTTCATCTTTTTCATCTTTTAGTAGTGATAATACTTCAGAAATTTTGGATTTGGAAGAATGTAGTATCGATAAGCCACTTTTTTGGCCATCTGATTTGACACCCGAATGGGGTTTAAACACTGAGTGGGATTTCTTTATCATGTCGCCTCGCAAACATGTATGCATAGTTTCAAGCTCACCAAATACACCTCCTGACACCCCAAGGTTGCGGCTTTGGAATGCAAAGATGGATTCAGAAAAAAGCAGTAAACGAAGGCTTGTGTTTCATTCAAGGTCAAATTCTTCGGCTAGTGTGGATTTGAAAACCACAAATGGCACAAGAAGCGTTAGGAGAATGAAAAGCATGCCTACTTCAAGGTTCAAAAAGGGCACCAAGACTAATGATGATGGCTGCACCAAAGAATTATCAGAAGGCAAGGAGCTCGTCAAGAAAGCAACGGTTAAGCCAAAGGTGCTCTTAGAAGATCTTTTACTAACAGAGAAGCTAAATGCCGAACCTAATATTGAATCAATACTAGGCCTTGAAGAATTCGATGGTCATGAAGGGATTGAGTTTGAGTTCAACAAAGATGATTTCTTCCTAGATGTGATCATATAGTGTGGTTCATAAACGATTCATTGTGATTATACCATCGTTCTTCACGGTTTTGGCAACCCATTTTTGTCTAGTTAGTGTCTTTTAGTGGCATGACGCCATGACGTACTTGTTCAGGTACGAGATACTATCATTATCGTCTGAACAGCTCGACAAACTGCTAAGCAGTTGTCATTTTGCATATGATAAATCTTTGTTTGGAAGAAATTTGCATATTTTGTAGGCTCTACCAATGTCGTAGAGGTGCAATTTTACAGTGCATTCCTCTTGTAAATATGTATAGCAATTTTGGAAAAGAGATTTTTAGACTCAAACTAACTTTGTAATCTGACTAACAGTAATATATGTCCCAGGTATAAAGAAGAAAATATAACCTCACCAAGAATTATGTGACATAATAATGTTTACAAAACACAATCCAACTCTTAGAAATATTAATATATGAGAAAATTTTTAAATGCATATCTTGAATGATTATTAAAGCATTGGTAATCATTATTGAAGGACGGAACTAGGGGTTTCGCGGTGTCACGAGACACTGATGAAATTTTGCTCCATAGTGTTAATTTTTTTTAAAAACTTTAATTTTGTTTAAATGCACCCGATCCTAAAAACTTCTATCTAATATCATAGTTAAATTTTTTTTTGTACAACCGATCTCTTTTAGTCCTGATTCCGTCCATTTCACTATTAGTACAATGACATCTACTTGTTCTACATTTCATTTTTGTTAACTTATTCTACCTTTTATCATCTGAGAAGAATCAAAAATAGTTGAACTATTGACCATCTACTTGAATTAACATTTAATATCATTATGTCGGATCACATTGACCCAAAAACGTTTTATTGTCTTCTTGATATATTTTATTAACTTTAAAACATGATTAGAACAACTATATTGTTAAACTAATAACAATTGATTTAAAATAAAACAATTTTGAAGGGTCATTGTTCTTTGAAACTCAATTTGGACAATTTTTGCACGTTAACATCGCTAACTATAACACTATAGTTTTAACAAATATACTTAATACATACGGAGTAGTTTATAATATAAAAGCGTAAGTATAAGTATTATCTCATATTATTGTGAACAGAGTAATTGACAAATCAAATCGATATCATTATACATGCAAATAGTAGAATTGTACTTTTAATGTTGTGTATATTGTTGATGTAAATTGTTGTTATATAAGCATGTTACAAATGATCGTAGATAATTTGCTATTGGTAGGTTATAATTTTTACATTTATAGTGTATATATAAAATTATTTCGGGTAATAAATAGATTATTCATGAATGACTAATCATCATCTATACCCGATCCACTAAACATCAATATCCATATTCTATTATTCATCCATTTACCACCATTCATACCCATTATTAATGGATGAATCGAATGTTCATTGCCATTCTCAATACTGACTTATTAAGGGTCCGTTTGGTTTGTAGATGGGTTTATGATTATGACTTAGATTTGAATTTGTTTTTTGGTTTAATATTTGGATTTGGATTTGATAAAAGTAAATGAAGAGAGAGAAAATATTTTATTAAATATTGAATAATTATTTTACTATAATCTTATTATTTTACTATTTTATTAAATATTCAATTTTCTGCATTTTCAACTCATCGGCTCGCCGACTTCTTGCCTCTTCCATCTCCATCTCTTTTTCCTCAACTTTATGTATGACTCTTCCATCTCCTTCTTTTTTCCCGATTTTGTCGACTTGAACTTTTCTCGATAAACGAACTAACAAATGAAGTAGGTGGCTCACGAGAGGAGGCGGATGATTTCTTCTTGGATGTGTCACGACCAACTGATCGTGATTCTCGAGTCTCTTCCTCCTCAGAATCATCCACGTACGTTGTGCAAATTCAAACCACCTTTTGTTGAACCCGAGGTGGTTTCCGAAGTCTTGGATTTCTTCCGACCCCTATCGTTAGTTTTGAAAGAAGACATCTCAATATCCTTCCAAGCAGCATGATTATTCAAAACTTTCCAACACTCATCCAATGTAAACTCATGACCGTAAATCAGTTTGTATTCTCTAACAGCTTTTTGGTACAAATCTTGGTCATTTGCACCACTTTCGTGATTCTGCTCGATAATCTCCATTGCACAAAATCCACCAACCCTACAACGAACCCTATTCTTCCATTTAGAAAGAATCGAGTCGTACGTTCTTTGTGAACCAGTTTCATTTGTAAAGTACTCTATCACCTACTCCCAAAACCCATTCCTGTTGATACAGTTTCCTCTCTCGAAATTTTCCGACACATGAGTCTAAGCTTTACAAAGCGCGACCTCTTCCGCCTTTGTCCATGGTTTGGGCTTTGGCTCTTCGGTTGCGACATTCTTGCCCTTGCTTTGGGCCTTCTTCTTTGTAGCATGTAAGATCCTACGAAAATCCGTCATGATAATCTTTGTTAATTAATAATAACCTCGACTTACCGTTAACCAAACCCATTTTTATGGGAAAATTTAAATTTTATTTACTTACTACATTATTCTACCGTGTCACAACATCACAACAAATACCAAATGTCAACACTAGACCACGGCTTATATTACGTAACGTAACCAAATCACAATGAGTAATATTTCATAAATCACACTATATGCAAATCTCCTTGAGTATTATTTAATCATCAATAAATTACACAAAATCTACTCTAAATATATTTTACATCCTTTATTACATATAACCTAACTACCTTTAACTACACAATTATTCACTCTAAACATATTTCATTTCTTTCACCAAAGTGACCAAACTACAAACCAAATGAACCCTCAGCCCAGTCCACGCTCCACGAATCCAACTTCAAACCCAATCCTTCTTTCCTTGTTATTCCATGTGATCCGACCAATTGACCATCTACAAAACGCACTTCGTGCGCTTAAATACTAAACGCGACCTACACAAAATTTTGCATCATCTTACTCACAACCTACGAGGCTTCATGCATGTTAAATCTCACACTTAGACAACAAGTATTTCTATGACATTGAAAGCCCATTTATTCGTCCCAAAATTTCCTATGCATATAAACAAAACTCTCCAAAACTCGACTGTTTTGAGATTCGACTTTTCCTACATTCCACTAAAGCTATTTCTAACATATTAGATCACTTAGAACATGGTTAGAGCAGCAGTGGTCGTATTAAGCACACTAGTTCCACTTTAAACAAGCTAAAATACCAAACGTGTAAGGACATACACAACCCAACAACCAAAGGTAGATATTATCTATCCAATGTCTTCTTTTGTCGGTAAAGATAACCTAGGTGTCCCTTAATATACAGTGCCATCAATGATTGAGTGAAACAAAACGTGGGTAACTCCTCTCTATAAAATCCCACCCTTCTAATCATTTGCAATACCTACCCTTCACTCATTCTACTCTCACAGTGCACTTCACAAACCCAGAAACACATATTACAATTTAAATGAAGCAAATCTAGTAAGAGCTAAACTCTTAAAAACATGCATCAAGTGCATTGAAGGCTTACTGCCCTCTTTACTTCATACAACCTGTCGAACTAACCAACTTCCTACATCACCCATTCACCTCTCCTACTTCATACCACTCGCATCACACTTTGTCTCCCTCACGAAATATTCGTAGAAACGCGAAAAGGGTAAGAAACCCACCCCGCATAAGCGTAACTCAGCTAGCTAAGTGGACTGTCTCAATCCTCGCGTTCCAGTCGATCTCCTCAGTTTTCTTCACCACCTTTCTAGAGGTGTAGTAAGTGTTATCCATCTCTTTTAATTTCATATCTCACACTCCACATTCCATTATCACATACATGCATATACTCTTTTACTTTCATACTCGAACATATTTTTACATTGTATTAATGCATGACATTTTTTTTTGTATGACCCAACTCACTGCATGCAACATTCTATTACCTCACTCGAGCGTATATATTAGCACTAAGTTATTTTACTTGCATCATCTTAAGTGACTCACACCATGAGTCGAAAGCTCACCTCATTTTCATGCTTAAGATGTCAAGTCATGTATTACCATTCGAACGTACAACACTTTTATACACTTTTGAAACACAGTATCTTAATTTAAAATATGTACACTGCCAAACTCGCCTTGTGGAATCTTAATGATCACTCAACCATTCCTTATAAACACACATTGCATGCATCGAACTTTAATACCTAGAACGCATGTAAACATTAAAAATGGAAGACACTTGGAAGAAGAGATTAAATGATTTGGCTGAATAAAACAATTTCCAGTCGCTTCAAATATGACTCCATAACTCTCAAATCGACTTAATAACTATACATTATTTTTACTAGACTTACTACACCACATAACTAACTATCCATCTCGTTTAGAACCTTGTAAATACAAATGAGTTACAACCATTTAAGACAACTACGCTAGTCACAGAAACACTAGATTGATTTTAGAAAGCATAACCCAAAAATCATTTTCTATAATGGACTAAGCTAAAGCCCACTAAGCCCTTACGATCAAACAGCCCAACAGGCCCTTGTGGCATATTTTTAGAATCATAAAAACAGCCCAAGTCCAAGCCCAAAACTATTTTCATGCCCTCGCCTCTCGATTTCTTAACGGGCCTAGGTATATTTCGTTAATAAGCTCAATAAGCTAAAAATAAGGTATTTTCAGAAATAAGCAGTGACTTAAACTTTAATAAGATTGAATAGACTCCATAAAATTTTTAGATAATTTTTCCCATAATTTTTGTACAAAAAGGACTAAAAATGTAACGCGACACTAACCGGAAGGACCAAAACTGCAAAACCGTGAAACTAATGGATTGAAGCTGTGAAAACAATTGACAAAGGACTTAAATTGACTTACCATTGAACTCCGAGCCTTATATGGACATATGGACAAATTTTGGACTATTATGGACTTTGGACTTAACCGAGGACTAACGACGTAACGCAATCACAGTTAGACTAAAAAGTATAAAATCTAAAAAGGACAAGGACCTATTTAATTTCACTTGACATTCTTAGTTTATTTTCATTTTGCACCCTTCATTTCATATGCATGTTTCATTTTAGTATGCATTATTTAAGGTTTCGCTATTAGAAATATTAGCAAATTCATTTTTACATATTATTACAGCATATTCTGAGAAAGCAATATTTTGAGGCGATTAATATAAAAATCAAGATAATATTATAGATATAGTATATTTTTAACTTGAGGCATTTTAAGCATATCACACACTCATATCACCGATCAAATCGTTATACGATTTATCCGTTCCACATTCGTTATTAGTAGTAAATTAGACTCTTAGACTCCGCTTATATTCAGGTCTAGTATTGAAGAAGTTTTCGTGATCGTTTACTTGGTCTTATAATTTCGTCTTGTCAGATACGCTCCAGGTGAGTCGTGGCCCCTACTTTTAACTCTTGTTTTAATAACTCTTTTGGGGGAGATACATGCTTTAACTGTTTTAAGTTACTTATATAAAACTCTCATGATTTACTCAAAATCATCCACTATGCTTGACATGTTTGAATCATACTTGAAAGGAATACATGCTCATTATATGTGCAAATTGTCTGTTTAGCTTAAACACGGAACTTGAAAGATAACATTTTTAAGCTACTTGATGTAATATGACACTGAGACTCATTGTATGCATTCATGTGACAAATGAATGTACTGCTACTTTAATATGATATTACTACATTTCACTATAAATAATTGCCAAGACTAAAATTACGCATGATTCACCTATATTGCCTAAGCACACTTTATTGCCATAAAGTCCCTCGATCATGAGCCATTAATCACTGCGGTGAGCGCGAATATAGTGGACAGCTTCGAAACCTGTTAAAGGCTGACGACCTATCCCACTAAATACTGTGACGGAATGCCTACATGGTTAGTCGTATTTAGTCGCGATGCACTATATTTGAGAAAAATAGGAATGGGCAAGTTACCTATTAACATGAGGGCCATAAAAACCCATCAGTAACCCTGGTGGGACACCGCCGTTTTACGGTACTCTGTTAACGTTTTGCGTGTCATGAGGCTTAGGGCAATATAACTTTATGAATATATGAATGTTTCATATATATCCTAGGATACAGCTGTATTTAGAAGACCACCACTTTACACTGATAGACTTCAGATTCTAGATTATCATTCCCACTATGTGATATGATTGTAAATCCTGTACTTGAACTTTAACTGTTACCATATGTGACTTAAATGAGAATTCTGCACAAGGCAACCCAAAATGCTTGGTATCTCATTATAGTTAAAAGCTGACACAACAGTCTATATTGAGCATATAACAACGTAGCTCATCTGCATTCATAACTTGAAGCTTATGATTTTGAAGATCATACATGACTTACTTGTGGATTTTTAAACAGCAACGTATTATTTATTTCATGGAGAATTATTATTTACTTCAAACAATCACTATACACCTTTCGAAGAAAGTTATTTTCTATAAACTCCACGAACTCACCAACCATTGTGTTGACGTTTTAAGCATGTTTATCTCAGGTAATTAACGGAGCAGGACAAGACACGGAGCGGGCATCTTCTACTCTGATAAATAAATTGGTGTAAAATCAAATATGTCATTCTTTCCAAATTATCACATTTTCTCATGGGATTTTCGAATCAAATAATTTACTTTTGTATCAAAAATATTCTTTTGAATGACATATAACTTTCAAAACGCCCATTCCGGGCCGTTTTTCTGAAATTTAAAACTCGATCCTCACCGTAACACCCTAATTACTTTTCCGCTGCCACAAACCGAATTAGGGGGTGTTACATAGCACGTCTCGAAGGCTTCTTTGGTTTGAAGGGTGACGTCTCTTCGACATCGTCATCGCCTTCAACCGGAATGGAACCTTGAAACGAACCGTGGTACGAACCGTGACCCAAACCTTGCCCCATCGAAACATCTTGACTCGGATACTTTTGACTCGGGTAATGTTGAGTCAGATAGTTTTGACTCGGGTAATGTTGAGTCGGAAGGTCTTGGATAAAATCTTCGAAATCATCCATATCAAGATTAACACCCTGAAGCGGGGAAAACGCTTGATTCGGTTGGAAGACTGCGAGAAATCCATGTTAGGATGATACGACGACCCACTTGGTGATTGATGAAAATCGGTATTAGGACGATACGGTAGGAAATATGGAAGATTAAGGTAAACCGCGTTTTGATTTTGATTCGGTTGTGGTAGTCGTGTTGGATATTCAAAAGCGGGTGCACGAAAGCGAATACCCCGATTTTGTGGTGGTGTTACACTGGTTAATTGAAAATTCGGATCCGGCGAGAAATTTAAATTCGGGGCATTTTGGGGTAATCGGGATCGCCGGGTTTTTGATGTGGGAGTATTTTTGTTTGACATGATGAATATTGATAAGAAGTTGTTTGAAATTTTGTGTTTAAAATTGTGTTTGAGGTTGGTATTTATAATGTTGTAAAAGTGGTAAAGATTAAAAAAAAATTATTTTATTTTATTTTATTTTTTTTTTTCAAACGGTAGGATTTTTGTTTGTTTGTGTGTTTGAAACTCGGTCGTTATCTCGACCAAGTCGTTTCATTTGTTGCCTGGCGACTAACGAGGACCGAAGCCCCATAACGGGGAGACCTGGCTCGACCGATCGGTCGACCCTCGACCCACACCATTGCATCCAACCTTAGGATTAGAAAAATGTAGGACCATTTTACTCTTTGGGTATTCAAACAAACAAGGTTTTTAAGCTTTAAAGTAAAATGCAAAAGCAAAAAGTGCAAACCAAACAGCACCTAAATAACTTCTTCTTTTTGTAATTTCATAGTAATGAAAAAAAAAATCATGGTTTTCGAAGCCGAACCAGCTTCTTAACTATTCTTGGTTTTTCTCAATTTAACCCTGCTTTTGACGGTCTAACCTGGTTTTGACCGGCCAATTCCGATTAAACCGGTTTAGTCCGGTTTTCAAAACACTCGGGAAAAAAACCATTTCACCTACTACTACAAAATAAAAGAATAACGTGTCATGCACGTGTCCAATATAACTACCAAAGTCCACCTTTTCATACCACGTCATCACATTCAACCAACCACTAACCATTAATTACCAAAGTACCCCTACATTTCCACATAAAACGCGTTGACCTCTTAACATTTAAAAACAGTCAAAGGGCAAAACCGTCCTTTTCTATAAAAAAAGTATTTTCGCACAACAGCTGCACTTTGCAAATTGCAGTCTGTATACGTTGGTGTTTTTTATTTTGACTTTTGAATTAGTCAAAACCCTTGCATTTTTATTTATAAGTGAGTTTTCAGACTATTATTCTTCGATTTTCATTGAATTCTTCGTGTTTTTTTATCGTGTTGCTGTTCGTTCAATCTGTAAGTTTTTTTTGCTTTTGTATTTGTTTTGATAGATAATTTATTGTTTAGCTTTTTGGGTGCGATCATAGCAGCACTAATGCACCAGATCCCTTCAGAACGCCGCAGTTAAGCATGCTTGGGTGACCCTAGGAAGTCCTTATGTTGCACCCCTTTTAGAGTGCCCGGTGCAATGGTGCCATTGTACGTTATATATAGGGATTTTTTTTGCCTTATGGCATAGCCAAACTGCACCACCTATAATGCCATAGCCATGTTATAGGGCCGAATGTGGTTGGGTTGGCGAGAGACAAGAGTTATGGGTATTTTTTTCTATATGAATTTATTTTGGGGTGGTGGGGGGTGGGGTTATTTTATAGGGTATGTGCTGAGGTGGCGGTGGATAACACACCTATAACTTGCAACTGCACCTACCTCTCTTAGGATCGTATGCCTGTTTTACATTAAATAATTACCTACTAACGCTTTCACAAAGTAAAGGGATACAACTAACATCTTGCTGCTACCGCTAGTTTTGTCAAACATAACAACCAAGTTATTTGTGAACGAGTTTGTTATTGTCACGTGTGATTTTGATTGGCGTGTAATCGGTTTTGTTCATGTTGAATGTTTAGAAGTTTATACTAGTGCATATAGTAGGAAGACCCTCGTTGTCCTTTATTTATATTTGCTATCAGTCTAAGTTATTTGATCAAGTGTTATTTGTTACAGGCTTTTGTGTAAGAATTACGATCTTCTAGTATTTGGCTAAAATGCGTACACCATCATTTTTTAAACGATGCCTGCCTGGGTCGGTGCCCCAAGACCGAGTAGCTCATAGCATGTCCATCGCATCTGATAAGGAGATGCATTTGCCTTCACCAGCTGTTGAGATTATACCCTCTAAGGTAACCTTAGCCTTTGGGTTTACAACTTATTTTTGTATAAGTTACCGTTACTCTAAATATTCATGTTAGTCCACTTGCGTGCAGAGTGGATATCCCTCGAAATATGTTGGGGAGGGCATAGATTGGCAAGGAGTAAACGTGTTCAAGGTGCTGCATTGATTTTGTTCCCCTGTAATGTTATCTACAGCTTGATCGTCATCTATTTACTTGATAACTTAACGGTGCTTCGTAATGTCTTGTGCAGGGAAGAGTTAGTGTCTCGGATATTATAGGCTCAGAGTTGATTTCGTCAAAAGCTGACGGTAAGCACAATATTGCATCACTCTTTTATGTTAAAAGATCACGTGGTTCTGCAGCAACATGGGGCATTCGAGTTGTTAACTTTTAAAAGTGAATATTCATACTTTCTGTTGTATATAAGTTTACTAAAGTATAACTTGATTTTGTTGCAGCATCGTTAAAATCCATGGACAGCTCATTGGATCTTGTTAATATCCTTAAGCATGAGATTCGGGATGCACAGTTAAGCTTTAGAGGCAAAAGGGTGCTCGAGGTATACTTGCTTTATGCTATATAACGTAACTTTATGCGGCTTACCTTTCATTTCTAGTCTTGTGTAACCAATAACGTATATGTTATGAATTCTGAATAATATGAGAGTAGATGCTTGTGATTCTGTAAAGTTGATTTGAATTGAGATATAAATCATATCGAATTACCTATGATATTGGTGCCTTTTTTTACATTTTGCAAGCTATTACTTAATGCTACTCTATTAAACATCCTTCGTGTTTCTGTTTTTACAGCTTGGTTGTGGTTATGGAGTCCCAGGGATTTTTGCTTGTCTGAAGGTACATCAGTTATACACTTATTGGTGTAAATTCTTCATTTTCCTTCTCTTCATCGTCTGTGTGCGCCTGTGTTATGTGCTCCAACACTCTAAATTATGACAGCAGAGTTCAATTGGATATATGAAGGCCAACGTTATTATGCATACACGGATAGAAAGTTCTTGTATATGCAAAGCTTTGAATAAAATAAGCATCGTAATATGAAACTTATTCACATTGCAGGGAGCTTCAACAGTGCACTTCCAAGATTTGAATGCGGAAAATATAAGGTGCACAACAATCCCAAACGTCCTGGCCAATCTTGAGCAGGCTCGGGACAGGCAGAGCCGACAGCCTGAAACTCCCCTTACTCCGTCAAGGCAAATGATTTCTCCTGTAGTTCACTTCTATGCTGGAGAATGGGAAGAGCTTGCTGGAGTCTTGTCTGTTGTTAAGAACGATGTACCAGAAGTTGCATCAGCAATGACCCTCAGCTTCTCGGAAGAGGATTTTACGGATACATATAGCAGCCATGATGGTAGTGTCACGCCACAAGACTCTTCCTCGAGGCGGGTATCAACGAGGCTTTCGGGAAGTAGGGTGTGGGAGAGGGCTAATGACACAGACGTTGGAGGAGGATATGATGTTATATTGATGACTGATATTCCGAATTCAGCAACTTCATTAAAAAGGCTGTATGCACTACTTAAAAAGGTCAGTCGTGTCCTATAACTTTATGTTTGTTCACTGCACGCTTTATATTCGTTCCCTTTCGTAATTGTGTTGGTTATTTTTATCATCAGTGTTTAAAGCCTCCATATGGAGTACTGTTCGTTGCCACAAGAAAACATTATGTTGGGTTCAACAGTGCAGCACGGCAATTAAAGAGCCTCGTAGACGAAGAAGGCATTTTTGGAGCTAGCTTAGTCAAAGAAATGACAGACACAGAAATTTGGAAATTCTTTCTCAAATGAACATATGATCAAACGTCCAAAGAAAACAAACACTCAGTGAGATTACTGCTAAATTGTTAAATCTTACATTTTTTTAACCCATACCGCCTTTGATAAAGTTACCTGTCTAGAGAAATTCGCTTATATATTCAACTTAAAATTGATTATAGTGAATGAATAAATGAGTATACGCTTCGAGTTCTGTTGCCTTGTGGTAAAATTTCACAATTTTGATCTGTACATTGTATTACACAGTAATTTTGTTTGTTCTTTTTATAAATACACCATATATATAAATCTTCTATTTCTTATTTGTACAAATTTGTGATGTACTTTTACGCCCCGAAGCTTACTGTTAATAAGGTAGTAACTAATTATAGTTTGTGATATTGGGTAGTTGCATATGTGATAACGAACAAACATAGGCTGAGAGATATATAGGGAAGCTCATAATCAAGTAAAATACTCGTGCAAGTGCTGAAAACGTTAATTGCTGAGAATAAAGAGCTACTACAGTTATACATAACTAAAGTTACAAGTTTGTGACACTCTTAATACGCTTCCATCCTACGAGGAAGAGGGGTCTTGATGACGTGTAATATCTGAATCACTTCCGCCATAGAAGGCCTGCTCGAAGGTATTTGAGAAGTGCATACTAATGCCAGTTTAAGAACTGGCAAAACTTCTTCTTCAGGAAACTCGCCCATGTTTTGATCAACACAGTCGAGAACGTTTCCTTCTTCTAGCATGATCTTGACTTCTTCGTTAAGTATCCACACATTGTCATCTCCATACTCAATTGGCCGTCTGCCAGTCACGAGCTCAAGAATCAATACCCCAAAACCATAAACATCACATTTCTCATTGACCCGTAGGCTCTGACAAGCTAACTCTGGAGCGACGTAACCTAATGCACTTTGAAACCTGTTACTCATTACTTTCTTGTCAAGCTTTGCCACAATTCTTGTTAATCCAAAATCGGATACTTTTGGATTAAACTCGTTGTCTAGAAGAATGTTGCTAGGCTTGATATTATAGTGCACAATAGGTGGACGAAACGCATGGTGCAAGTGGGCCAGCCCCTTTGCGGTCCCTAGTAAAATTTTAAACCGTTTTGACCACGACAGAAGTGGACCTGAGGTTGAGCTTTCTTGGAGTTTGTCTTGTAAGCTACCGTTAGGTGCATACTCTGTCACTAAAAGCTGTAACTCAGGAGTCCAGTAGTACCCTTTTACTGACACGAGATTAGGGTGTCTCGCTTTTCCCAAGACTCGAACCTCTCGATCAAAATCTTCCGGATGGCGGACCGTGTTTGAAACAACAAGACTTTTGATTGCAAGATATCTTCCTTCCTCTCCTAATGAAGCCTTGTAGACGGTTCCAAAAACGCCCTTCCCAATGTCAGCTGCCTTGTTTAGCAATGACTCAGGATTAACAACCCAACTAGGGGCAATCTTGGAATCGAACCAAACAAGCTTCCCAACTGATAATCTCCGTGTCGACCGAGATGAGCTTGAGCAACTCTCAAGTGCATTACTGACAAACTGCATCCGTCTTCTTGCTGAAATATTGAGTAAGCTTATCACTAATACACCAACCGAGATCAAAACAGCTGCTAATATGGCAATGATGGCTGAAACACTGAGAAATTTATGGTGTTTAGAACGTTTTGACTGTATACTCCCTCCTTCATGGTTTCCCATTTGATTACTGTAGGAATATGGGTCTAGAACCAAAGGCTTTGGCACGTTCATCTTACATGGTCCTTTCAAAAAGGGCGAGCAAATACCAAGATTGCCCTCCAAAGAACTTTGTTGTAAGCTTGGAAATATACCCCCGGAAGGAAGCCTTCCTTGCAGTCTGTTGTAGGATATGTTAACCGCTAGCAGATTCTCTAATTCACCTAGCTCCTGTGGTATCTCACCACTTAGCTCGTTGTCGTCTAATTTCAGAATCTTGAGTTTTTTCAGGAGCGACATTGATCTTGGAATAAAACCCCGTAAATCATTGTGAGACATCGTCCTGCATATATCACAAACATACGGTTAAATTACAGTTTGGCTTTCACAATGAAAGGTTTAATGAACGTTATAGGGAGAGACTTACAGCAAGTAGAGCGACGAACATTTTCCAATATCTTCAGGTATCGAGTCTGTCAAAGAATTTCCATCAAGCTGCAGGATTTCGAGGCTGCCAGAGTTGCATATATCACCCGGGATAGAGCCATGAAAAGCTCCATTACGGAGATCTAACACGGTTATATTCTCAAAATACCCAAGCTGCAAGGGCATCCTTGTCTCAAAGTTATTCCATGACAAGTTCAAGTATCTCAACTTTGAGAAAAGTCCTATTTCAGCTGGAATGTCACCCGTAAGCCCATTTGCAGATAGATCCATTGACTCAAGAGTCTCAAATAGTCTGCTAGATCCAGGAGGGATCGAACCATTAAGTTGGTTCCTTGAAAGATCAATCTGGGTCAAGCCAAGCTCGAATAAACCTTCTGGTATGCTACCATTGAGCCTATTCCCTCTTAACCTAATCACCGATAGGTTACTCGAGTAGATCAATGACTCGGGAATTTTACCACTTAAACTATTACCCGAGAGGCTTACATAAGACAGTGATCCTAGATTACCAATTGATGTTGGGAGCATACCAGTCAAACCATTGCCCGAAATATCTAAGTACTCCAAACGGTTCAATTTTCCAACCCATTCAGGAAAATCACCGGTTAATACATTGTTTGCTAGATTTAAATAACTTAAAGAAGAAAGTCCCGTGAATGAAACAGGAAGTGATTCTGTAAACATGTTATTGCTTAAATCCAACTTTATAAGATGTGAGCATAGACCTATATCAAAAGGCAATGCTCCTGAGAAATGATTCCCTTGTAGGAAAAGCTCTTTCAAGTAAGGCAGACCCGACACACCATTTGGTAAACTACCTGACAATGCATTATGCGAAAGATCCAGTGTTCGGATCCGGATCAATAACCAAAGACCTGTAGCAAAACTTGGAGTACCCGAAAACTGATTTTTGGAAAGATTAAGATGATTTAAGATAGTGCATTGAGAAAGTGAATTAGGAATAGGACCTTGAAAGTTGTTTCCGGACAAAGAAAGTACTCGAAGGGACGAACAGCTTGAGAAAGTTTCTTCAGGAATTGGTCCTGATAACGAGTTTTTAGATAAATCAAGAAACTTTATGCTGCCCGAGCTGATTAAAGACGGTGGAATGCCACCAGAAAGATTATTATGCGAAAGATTAAGCTTTTTGAGATTGTTAAGAAGTGATAATTCAGGATTAAGGTTTTCTGTAAGGTTGTTATGAGCAAGATTTAGTACCTGCAAGTTTTGCACCTTCTCGAGTCCTCTACCAATCTTTCCAGACAAACTTAAACCGACTAGAGCCAGCTCGGTAACTCTTCCTGTAGCAGGATTACACGTAACGAACTTCCAAGAACACGGGGAGTTGTCGTCTTGATTCCATGATGATAGATGAGACAATGGATCAATAATTTCTGCCTTAAAAGCTATTAGTCCTAAAACATCATCACTATTATCATTAATGCTCTTGCACTTTCTTAATATACAAACTAAGATCAATGCAAAAATGAAAAACTTAAGATAACACATTATATTGTTTCCTTTTTTACCCTTTGTTCTTGAAAGACATAGAAGGTGTATGATTTATGAGGATACAAGTCTGTTAAAAGAATGTTGGTTTTTTGAGGTTAAAAGAAATGGGACCCACTTGACCACATTTATTTGTTTAGAAAAAGGTCTGGACCACATGTATTACTATACTTTGGTGATCTGAGTATTTTGTTTCTTGCTTCATCATTATGCTAATGTGTTTTTCCTTAGTTTAAGTATCATCATAGGGACTAGGAAATGTTGTCTAAGCATCTTGTTCATAGTGTACTTTTTACATATTACGTAGTATCATAGAAGTTTCAAAATGACAGTGCACATCTCACTGAAGCAACTGAGATTCATATTTGAATTAACAGTGCAAAGTAAAAATCTTTTTTTTACTAACTACTTGCAGGGTTGGATTTACATGTTTGTCATGTATGCACGTGCGTATATTGAAATTTTCTTATACCATTCTAGTAAATCCGCTAAAACATTATACTAGTGCAAATGTAAATCTAAATAATCGTGCATTTCGGTTTGCTGATGTGGTATCTTTGTTTCTTGCTTCAACTTTATATCGGCGTGTTCTTGTTAAGTATGATTATAGGTGCAAGCAAATGTTGGTTAGAAGTGTCTAACATGAAAATTTTGGTACTCAGTTCAAGTAACATACTAGCACAATGTTTGTGTGAAACAAATTCTCAATCTTGGTCATCTTGTGTTTTAGCAGTAAATGTTGTACCATTGCTTTAAATACTGGACCATTTGCTTTAAATGTTCCACCTTAGCATTGGTTTCCTTTCAATTTCTAACAATCCAATAAGTTCTATATAAAAAGATTTGTTCCATTGAAGTATATATGGATGAATTTGAACATAGTTATAGTAGTATATTTATGATTCCATTGAGGCCCACTTTGGCACATGTATATGGTTGAGTAATCAAAGTTGTTTGTCTCTACCTTCAAACTTGTACTATTGTGTTTTTCCTCAATCTAAACTCTAAGCATCAAACACTGACACAATCAAATGTTTGTACCTTTTGCATCACCTGTTATTCCTTGACATTCAACTTTTACTTTTCTTTGCATAGATACTCATATTTTGTTGTACCAGAGAATAATTTCCAACACTTCCAATGCAATGCAATGTTGGAAATTGTAGATTTTGTACAACTTCTTTTGTTTTGACTAGTATGGAATCACATAGTTTTTTTGGATGTAAAAGTAATGATAAATTATGCAATATCATGATAGTTATTGATACAAATAGAAGCAGTTTGAATCCAAAAATCAAAATGTAGTACGGAGCGGGCGTATTTGAGGAGATGGTATGTACGTGCATACTTTTAAAGCGCCATTACTAGTGTAAATATCAGATTTTTCTTCACATATTTCAAAGTTTAATGCTAAATGCATACCATTTTCAAACTTTGTTAAAATGTGGATAACCTGTGACGAATTACTGCATCCGCCACTGCTCACAAAAACCAAAACTAAACGTATCTAAAATAGTTTGACATCAACCAAAATTGTGAACCGTGTGATATACTAGCAGTAGCATTATCGGTAGCTGTTAGAAGTATCAGTTAGCACTAATAGTACTAAATACTAACAGCTAAACGCTCTTAAATGCTCATTGCCAAATACACATAAGTTGTTTCAAGTTTGAAAAAAAAAAATGTAGAACGATGTTATTTCACAGTTGAAGAATGATTATGACTTGTATCAATCATGTAAGTTAAATATAGCTCACGGGTTTCTTGGACATATATCCCATGTCTTGTTGTCAAGCCTAATTAAATAACTTTAACCAAAGTTACACAAAAATGTTTGTTTGTTGTCATTCTAATAAATTATTCTATCGACATAGAATCCGAAACTTTTCCATTTTCAAGGGTATATGAGATTCAAATTTCAAATAATCTCTTTAGTCTTAACTAGTACTCAACTTTTATATTAAACGAAACGGCATAATTTCATAATTTCCGGCCTTTGAGAGCAGAGGCGGAGACAGGAAGGGGTCAAAGTGGGCACTTGCCATTCTAGCAGCAAAAATTGTAGTGTAAATTTTTTAAAAATATTTGACAATCCATGTAATTTGCCCCCTTAACGACCCGATTTGTACTGTAGCTTCTAAAAAATTATCAAAGTTTACCCCCTCGATTATAACTTTCTGGCTCAACTCCTGTTTGGGAGGCGAATTTGGTCGTATATCTATGTTTGTCTTAGCTAAACAACACAATCTCGAAGTCGAAGATTTTAAGTTTGTATGTGTGTATGTATGTATTTCGATATCGGAAATTAGTGATAT